>JBBJLS010000148.1:23697193-23727971 GCA_037577275.1 Bryconaethiops microstoma | reverse complement strand
AGTCAGAGCTTTTTTCGTGCCAACATATAATTTTTTATGCATTTTAGTGCTAAATTATTAAGAAAAATATAATTTACTAATATTGTAACATAAATATTAACGAACATTCCATTCTAACGAGGCGGGTGTGGCGGACGAGGCCCGGATGCCACAAAAGCAAAAAAGAACCATGTATAAGCAGGGGCTACTGTATATATTTATATCACACATGCACACACACACACACGTTGTAAGCCAGGTGATACCAGCTGTCCCACTTAGTTACACTAATAGAGTTGATAATAGCAAAGCATCATTTTACGTGCTGTTGATAATACTTGTGTTACTGTATAGTAAATTCGTGTTAAAAATGTGAACATTTGAAACTGTGTTGACAAGTGGAGGCTAACTCGTGGACAGTTCTCTGGAAATGTTCATTGGAGTGTAGAAAGTGGTCAGCTGGATGCAGGACACAGTCTGGATGTTTTGTTGCTGGTCTGTGTAACTGACAGTCGCTGATGGAATAGTAAACAGCAGTGATGAACTCCTCGTAGCCCAGGTTCACCAGCTGTTTTTCAATTCCCCTTCCCATTAAATCACAAGAAATACACTTGAGCGAAGTTCTGGGTTTGTGATTTGGGTTCTGATTACTATTAATAAATTATGTTTTATAATATTTATTTATTTACTTATTTATTTGAATTAAACTAAATTTCAGAACGTGATGTTTAGTCGCAGTACTACACAAAGGAGATCCAGAAAAATCCTGTTAATTAAATATGTAAAGTATTATTTAGAATATTTATTGGATTGAAAGAGAAAAAGGTTTTTTGAAATCCCTGGGAAATTGTATTTTCCTCCAAAATGTTGTCTAATTTATTTATTTAGTATTTTGTTTTCATTTTGATTGATGTAATGAGCCTTAACTTTTGTTAAAAAATACTTTTATGTTTTTATTAGACATACATTACCTGTATTAACAGGTTCTATACAGTTTGTTCAATGGTAAGATACCATTGAACAAACTGTATAGAACACTATAAATTTCCACGAGTTTGATAAATATCTTTGCCTCATGAACATCTACAACAGGAGTTATAAGTCATGCAAAGTGGTCTGTTAAATGAATTTTGGCCTTGTATTTTACAAGATCTTTCAGAAAGCAATAGTTTGTTTCACATCTACAGGTACATAACATCAACAGTTATAACCAAATCTTATTCAAGAGTTTAATAAATTAAGTGCCGTAAGTCCACGTTAATTAGTGTGCTTTGGGCTTTTCACTGTTAATAGTGACAGATGTTACCGTTCAAAGCACTCAGATTGATCAAGAAACAGATAACTTGCTGACACCCTGACAGAATGCGTGGAGAAGGGTTTGCGGCACGGATACAGAGCCAGATAGCATTAGAATGGTGCAGCCACCGTGTGGTGAGGGGAGGAATTAAATTTTTTAAGTTTTATGATTTATTTATTCAGACAGAGCTAGCGAGCCATAAATAACACGTTATAAGACCGAAGCTGCGGGCCATATAAAATCTGACAGCGGACCGTTATTGGCCTGTGGGCCGGACTTTGGACATGTCTGATTTAGACGGTCA
Source organism: Bryconaethiops microstoma (assembly GCA_037577275.1). Taxonomy (NCBI): domain Eukaryota; kingdom Metazoa; phylum Chordata; class Actinopteri; order Characiformes; family Alestidae; genus Bryconaethiops; species Bryconaethiops microstoma. The sequence goes on along the minus strand of JBBJLS010000148.1, from coordinate 23,726,391 downwards.
AATTGTGAGGTCATGGATTGTTTTCATCCTGCAGCGTCCCATATCAGATTTTTACCCTCATTAAGAGTTTATTAATGAGCTGATTGATCAAGGGAAAACTGATTAACTAATGTTCCACTAATTTTATGACTATGTAACATGTTCTACATAATACACTGACACAGAACACTACAAGGAGTCTTGCAGGCTATTACTTCTTCAGCACTTCAGATTCAGATTTTTAAATTTAAAAATATTAGGAGAAAGGAAATAAGGGAATAAGGAGAAAGGAAAAAAGGGCAGCGGGTGGCCTAGTGGTTAGGGCACTGGTGGGCAACTCCGGTCGTGGAGGGCCAGTGTCCAGCACAGTTTGATGGTAGTTCTCCTCAAACACATTCACTAAACCTGACAATTAACTGGTGAGGTGAACCAGGTGTTTCTGAGCAGGGAAATCCTCAAATCCAGGACCCATCCCTGGGTTAGGGCGTTCGCAATTAGGAAGTTGTGGGTTCGATTCCCAAGACTGCTTAGCACCTCTGAGGTACCCTGGTACCGTCCCCACACACTGCTCCCCAGGTGCTGTGTTCCTGGCTGCCCGCTGCTTCACTTCGTGACTAGGTTAAATGCAGAGGAAGAATTTTGTGCTGTCCACACAGTGCGCTGTGGTGTCTTCATGTATGACAGAATGGTCACTTTCACTTCATAAACATTTATTTGTTACAGTAGAAAGTAAACAATAAAAAGGTAAGAGCAATAGAATAAAAACTATACACAACAGTATAGCATAAAAAGTACACTATACAAATAATTCAAAACTAAAAATATAGACATTAGTGTGTGTGAAAATATATAAATATATACATATAAAGCCATATGTATGTGTGTACACATTGGATTTATGTATGTAAGTGCATAGTGGAGACACACACACACACACACACACACACATACATACACATACACACACACTTATATATATATACACATACAGTAAACTCCCGCAAAGTCGTGGTTCACAGTTTGTGGCTTCAGGTCATGGATTTTTTCTTAGAACCTAAGTAAATTGACTAATTTTGTAACATAAATATTAATGTAAATTCAGTTAAATTAGTGAGAGGTGAGTGGGTTAGTGGTAGTTCAAGGTTTAGCAGCGTGAGTTGTAGTCTTACAGCAACTTAACTTTTAAGGAAAACCAGTGTCTGTTTTAACCGGCGGGTCACTACAATATGACTCCTCCTGAAGCGCCTGAAGAAGAGCCGCCGCCCGATGAACTGTAAATTGTTGTCTTTAATCAATATCATTCATTATTGGTGATTACCCATACATTTTACTGTATTTTTATTACTGTAAATTAAATTAAAGTATTACTGTGTTTACCCTGAACTGGTTGTAGAGTCTGACAGCAGCTGGAAGGAAAGACCTTCAGAATCTCTCCTTCCCACACCGTGGGTGCAGCAGCCTGTCACTGAAAGACTTTTCAAACAAGAATTTAGCAAAGGGTTCAGTCATCTAAATGAATAAATGAATGTTTATTCATTTTAAATGAATGTTTTCATACATAAGATGAAGAGACCTAACCATGAAAATGTAGCTACATTTAACCCATTTAAACACATTTACCATGTGAAGAGCAATCAAACAATTGACAAGAAAACACCATAGCATACGGTTAGAGGAAAAACCAAAACAGCTGAGAATAGATAAGCCACACTTTTCTCAGGATGATGGTCAAATCAGTTCACCTTAGAATTGTTTTGATAACTAAGCTATACAAATAAAATTCAACATCACAACATTTTTAATACATCGTTGTATTGCAGTATCAAATGAAGATGGGGAAAAACAGCTTCAAACAATCTATGTTCATAACCATCTGATGCTCATAACCATCTGGCTGTTTGACTGAGATGGACAGAGGTGTTTGATGGTAAAGATAAAGCAGATCAGTAGAGCCAGAGAAGACTGCAATCAGAAGGAAGAATGCCAGTTATTTCCTGAGTGCTGTTCGAGGGCACATTTGTTGATCACAAATTGATCTCTAGTGTTGCAGAACTGATGACCTGACAAGAGCACGAGGCCTGTTATTGTCTGCACTTACTCAACTTTTGAGAGGAAGCATCATGGTGTCTTTCAGGCTGGAAAAGTGCTAAAATAATGCAAGCTTTCTGATGATGAAGTTCCAGAACACTTTAGCGACCTGTCAGGTAGCAGACCTCTATGGTTTCTGAGTATTTTTTCTCTTTAATTATTTATTAAAATGCCTTCCATGTTGATAACTGATAGCCATGTGTGCTTTGTTTAAAAAGAAAATCCAGGCATTTTCCAACTTTGATAGCAGAATCGTTTTATGATGATCCTCTTCACTCTTTCAAAGCAGTCTTTCGTAGTCTGCTACCATACACTGCACATCTACCGTTCACTTAAAGTCTGTTTGTAAAGCTGATGAGCAGAACACTTGACGCAGGCAATCAGCTCAACATGCTTCCTCAGCCAAATGATTGACTGATGGTCTGGACAAGAGGACAGATCGGTTTGCGGCTACTCTGTTTAACATTGTGTTTTGAAGCTGATCTGTCTTTACTAGAGCTTCATTTCAGCTGCTTTATAGATCCTTGTGATAACACATAGCTTCATGCTAATTGCAGGAACATAATCTCTCAGTCTTATTTCCTACTACATAGTTTTATGTGATCTTGTTTGCACATTGCTGCTGTTCTACATGGTAAACCATTTACTAACCATTACACAGCTATTTAATAACCTTCTTGATCATGACGGGCATAGATTCCCATCCCAGGTCTTGCTATGGTATGGCATGAAGTATAGTAAGAGTAATGTTTTTGTGCTGTTGTCATGAATTTTTAGTATTGTTTGGACAGTATTTGTTATACATGGAGAGGTGTTCGAGGGTGGATTCTGTGTTTCTGCGGCCCCAAGCAAAGTTTACTTCTGGGTCCATTTAATTGTTCTATGCAGAACAAAATATTTGCTTTGTAGAGTTTCTTACTGCATTTAGACTCAGCTAAAGCATGGTTTTGGCTCAACAAAAGCATGATTATATCCTCCGTGTTGGTCAGTAAACATTTCTGGGCAAAATGCCAGGTCATAAGTAGGAATGGTAATGTTAGTTTCAATTACCACCTCATTCAGGATTAACAGCTGTGAGTGTGAAGCCTTTTTGGCTTGATTTCAAGACTGACTTGGTGTCAAAAAAAACCCCAAAACTATATTTATTCAGTTTATTCATTTAATCAGCTGTTGGTGGCCTGTGTACTTTCCTGGTCAGTAAATATATGAAATGTGAAATGGTTCATTGTAAACAAAAATATCGAATTTATAGTGTTGGTGATAGGAACCAGGCATTGTGATGTCCATTACACAAATATAGCCATTTTATTTACTATTCAAAGTAACCAGTGAACCTATTCATGTCTTATGACTTTTCACATGCAATGCTGGTTTTAAAATTGGGGTAAATCTAAAAAATTGTTTCTGAAAACTGGCGCCATAATGAAATCTAAGATATTAGGTATTAAATGCTTCCGACGTCTGGTTCCATTCACCACCCCCATAAACAATATTAGAACAGAACATTTCACGTCTACCCACCTGCATGACTTTGCTTACATATTGATTTGATCATATCATCAGCTAGGCTTCTTGAAACAAAAGTATGGTGTCTTTAATTGCAAGCCAAAGTCAGGTCAAAGTCAAGTCTTTCATGAGTCATCCATTTCCCATATCTCTTATTGTGTGTCTGTAAAGGTGGGTCAATATTGTAGCATTAGTGCTATGCTTCCGGTAAAGACCCCTCCCTCCTCCTGTAAAAGGCAGTCACCCTCTACCTGTAAGACTGCAGCATCTTCATTATGTCCCTCTTTTGTCATTCATCACTGGTGCAGTAAAGTGTGTGTGTGTCTGCTCCTCCCAGTTTTGGACACTAGAGCACTCACGGCTTGGACCCTTGGTCTCAGCACTTTCTTTGTGTGTGTGTGTGTGTGTGTGTGTGTGTGTGTGTGTGTGTGTGTGTGTGTGTGTGTGTGAGTGAGTGAGTGAGTGAGTGAGTGAGTGAGTGAGTGCGTGCGTGCATGTTCAAGAAACAGTGCATGCGGCTGCATTATTGATGAGCACGGATCCTTGGAATGTCCTGGCAGGGCCGTCCTGTGTGCATGTGAGAGGGAGCGAGGGTGGGTGTCTGTGAGCTTGTGCCAGCAGTGATGGGGGAAAGGAGTGCAGTGCAGCAGCCTCACTACGATGGCCTGTGCAACTATGCCCAGAAAATTACCTCCTGCTTCGGACTGGACGGTAAGAGTCTCTGGCTTATGTAAAAAGCTTTTCTGGCTTTTCTGGCTGGTCAGATTTTCTATATGCCTGACCTTGACATGCTTATCTACATATGGAGTGTGGGTAGGCGTGTGTGTGTGCGGCCCAGTTTCAGGCGAGTGAACATATTCCCTTCTCTTTGGGAGTTGTCCCAGAGCCTCTGCAGTGGGATTGATGCTAGCTGACTGAATGGGCTTAGAGAGTCTCATGTGGAGCTAAGGTGAAGCAGAAGCGTGCTCATAAGGGCTTTGTCCTCATCCAGTCTTTTCCTGTTGCGAGCTCTGTGTTTATTAGCACTGAGTTAGTATTACACTCGACTGGTGCACCAGAATTGCACAGTGTGTCCCAGGGCGGGAGCACAAAGCGCTTGAAATTTACAGAAGGCAAAAGAGATGCAGCACACATGCTAAACCTCATGCTCTGTGCCCCCTAAGGACAGCTAATGTGTCAGAGAACATGAAAAACAACCTGAACCCCGCCCTGTTCACTTACACTAAGACTGAAATCCTGCTTGGGTTATTTATGGCAGCAGATGATCCAGATGTTGTATGGGTCTGCGGATGTGTTTGAAAACCTCAATGGTCAATGCAGATTAGGAAGAACAGTGGAATCAGTAGCATTTTAAAGGGTAATTCCACATGAATGTCAAAGAAAAATAATAATTGAGAATTAAGTCATTCAGAATGGTTTGATGTAAATCGTGGAAACTCGTTTGATGTAAATCGTGGAGTCAAAACTGTCTAATTGTTCAGTAGTGATAGGAACCACTATCAGATTCTTGAGACATTGTTTTATGATATTTCTAGATAAGCTCTTGGCCCAAAACCTTTTTGTAAATGTTGGCAGAGAGGTACATGCCGGGCTAGAAATGTTCATAAAATCTTACCTGATAGTTAAAGGGACAGCAAAAAATCAAACGTACACAGTTATACATGTCTGCTGACCAAACATTACTAATAAACCCTGTATGTTAGTAATCACTCAAATAGTAGACACCATTTCAAAAAGAATACATGATCTTCTAAAGCTTCTTTCAGTCTGCTCAAACCACATCTAGATCTTCATTAAGGTGGTATAAATTTGGTTTGACTTATAAATGAACAAAACATTACCACTACAGACAGCCATTTCACTGGAGCCGGTAATTATTCAGCAAATTAGAGGACTGCAGCCTAAACCACACTCACAAGTGTGCACAGCCTTAATGAAGATCTGAATGCAGTTTGAGAAGGTTTACAGACATTTTGATCATGTATTTTTATGGAAAATGATTGTTATTTAGATAATTATTAGGTTTCAGTGTTTTTTAATCCTACAGTTCTACACCAAAGAAGCAAAACTTGGACACCAATTATTTTTCCTGGTTGATCGCAAAAGTATGCGGAAAAGTATGTGTAAATTAGATTTTTGGGCTAATTCCTTTAGTTGCCATATTAACTAATTGCAATTTGTAATTTTGTCTTTTTTGTGCCACTGTTAAAAGTACTAAAGTGGCCAAAATTGGCTGATTTGCTATTTTGTTTCCTAGCCATCCTTACGTTGTAGCTGAAACTCCATCAGACTAACACAAAGTGATATCCTACACTGTTGTGAACGTGAACACACATGTCAAATTACACAGAATCATGTTGAATCAATCAATGCTTCACTAAATGCTGCAAATGTAAACATAAACATAAATGTAACATAAATGTGCTGTCATTTATGTTTATTTATAAAATGTAACGACTGTGGTAAATGATCAAGATCTGCCTGTAAATTGTGATCATGTAGCCTAATGATTTAATTGTGACAAACCTTTGCAGGGCATTGCAAGACAAAATAGTGCCCAATTTATACATAAATGTTTATACATAAAATATAAAATATAAGTGCATAATTGCTAGAGCAAGGCTAACAGAGTGTTAACTTGATATTTTTTTCATTTAATTTTGCCTCTATTTTAAATTAAGGATGTGTCATGATTTACAAATATTCAAATAGTCAATAAAATGTGAAGAATAAAATAGTTCATTAAACTTTGGTTCTTGTTTAAAAATACTTTTTTCTATGTCTTACGTGACTGCCGTCCCCAAGAGCACAATCGCTCACCCACAAAATCCCCATCCCTTCCCCCCACCAGCACAGGCCCACACAGAGAAAAAAATAGGTTTGTAATTCATCCTTTATGTTGTTTAATTGTGAGGGATTTTTTTAAATTCCGTCCCTGCATAGCTCCTCCATTTCTGCTTCACGTAACATCGTGGGCCAGTAATGTCATCATACTTAAAAATGCACTATGGATAATTTGAGTGCACTCAACTTTGACACTATTATTAGTATTCAGTGTACTATTGGGACACACCTAGATTCTTTACTTTGGATGTTTCAGTTTCAAGTTAGTCCTTCTGTAAAACTAGGTCAGTCTTGTATTAGTCGAGTGTTAAATGATTAGCTTTCTGTTGACCTGCTCATATTCTGCAGAATATATATAGTTACAGAGTATATAAAGTGTAAAATACATAAATATAGTCTGTTTGGAGCAGCCAGTGATGTTCAGCTGGCAGTTCCAAAACTGGTGTCATTTTATGCAGAGATTTCATCTACACCAGACAGACCAGTGAGTTTGAAGCCACTTTCATAAATGCAGGTCATTCTCAGACAAAGCACTGCCCAAAGAAAACATACTGCTATCAGATTGACCACTATTTCAGCCATCACCAACTTTACATATAAAAGCTCAGAAAACATGTAGGTTCATGTAGGTTCACAGTAAAGAAAATTAATATATTTGTGTTGTAGACACACGTTTCTCTACAATTAATTTCACTAAAGAACCCCACTCAAAATAACAAAATGACTCATATTATTTTAGCATGAAATTAAAAACATGAATTCATGTTTTTAATTTCATGCTAAAATAATGAGTCATTACGTCAAGGGTCGAAGGGTTATTTCCTTTTTTATGCCAAGAGATTACATCATTTTTATACATGAATTACACAGTGAATGCGGCTACACAGTTAAAATGAATATTACAGTATGAGTCACGATGACATTATATTTATATTTTGAATTTGCCTGACCTCCCAACATCTTTCTGTTAGTCACATTATTATAACACATAGAAGAAATGCAATGGATGGTTAAAAATAAATAAATTTGGGGTGTCATGCAATTAAAAAAAAATCTAATTAATTACAAGCTCTCTGATTAATTCATCTAAATTAATCGCACACATATTTGCTGTAAAAGTTTTTAAAAATGTAAATGAATTTTAGCATGAATAATCAACATTACAGACTTTCAACATCTCTTTCAACTGTTTTTGCACTGATCATGTGCAGTAATGGTCACAGCAATCAAAAATATGACCTAATATACTGAGGAAAAAAATGCTTCAGCAAGAACAATGATAAAACAAAGTCCATCTACAAGCTGCAGTTTAAGACAGTGTGTATACAAGCATGGGTGTCCTGACTAATTATGCTGCCTTGTCAAAAAATGCTACTGTAGCACAAATCAACAGCAGAGTCTGTTGATTCACATTACCCTGTGGAAAAATGCTCCCTTTAAGTTTATACAGTTCAGTACAGTTTATAGTCAGTTTATAACACTGATAATGATGAGAAATAGGCAAATAATATCCATAATCAGAGAAAAATATTTTTATATAATATTTAGTTTATCGATTCATGCCAACCTATCGAAAAATACTACCTTAAAGTTAATACAGTTTATACAGTCAGTTTACACTGATAATGATGAGAAGTAGGCAAATATTATGCATAATCTGACAAAAATATATAGAATTTAAAAATATATTTTATAAGCAGTCTATGGATTCAAGCTACCCTGTTGAATAATGCAACCTTGAAGCTTATACAGTTTATACAGTCAGTTTAGCACTGATAATGATGAGAAAAAGGCAAATAATATGCATAATCCAAGAAAAATACATTTTACTTACAAAAAGAGTCTAAATAGATAGATATGCATAGAGCCAGTTTATACAGTCAGGTTCTCACTGAGAAATGCTACTGTGAAGCAGGGTGTTCTGATGATTTATGCTGCCTTGTCAAAAAATGCTACTGTAGCACAAATCGACAACAGAGTCTATCGATTCATGCTACCCTGTGGAAAAATGCTCCCTTGAAGTTTAAACAGCTGCCAGTGTCCCAAAGTAGCACAAATATATGAGTGTGGCACTGAATCCCAAGACTGTGGAATTGCACATGCGCAGAAGGGCACGGTAGCACATCTCAATGGGTAGCATGTTTAGACAGAACAATGCACCGGGTTAAAGTAACGTGGTGTGATTAATCAGCATTAATTTTTCTGTAATTAATTGATCGAAACTAGTGTGTTAATTCGACACCCTAAAATAAATATCTTCTGCTTATACACACAAGCATGGTATCAATTGAAATTTTAGTTTATGAGCCAGACGCATGCGCATAGATAGATGAATAGATAGATACATATTACTATAGATAGATTGAATTATTATTATTATTATTATTATTAAGGTCCTTTACCTATTTATAAGAGCCAAGAAACCTAGATTTTCTTTCACTTTTTGTGTTTTTTGGTTTGTTTGTTTTTTTACTATACTTTTGAACACTGCCAAATGGTGCTCAATGTGCAAACTGACTTTTAACACAAATTACAGGTCTATTCACCCACAGGGATTATTTGGCACCAAAAATTTAAATCAACATTCTAATGTGATGGGTGTGCCTGCTTTCTCGCCACTAACTGTTCGAATCGAGGCAGACAGGCCGACAAAGCCACTCGGAGCGAGTTTTCTGAGTTGAGTCTGTTTCTGTACTTTGTTTTCGTGGCTGTCAAGTGAGAAAAAGTGGTCTTGGACAGATACATGGCATAGAAAGGCTAGATTGTTTCAACTGCATCTCACTCAGCTGGGGATATTCCTCACAGTATGACGGCCAGGAATGAGACAGCCGGCCGAATCTCAAATTTAACCCATCTTTGCACAAGATCTCCAAAAGTCCTGGACCACAGGTGGCACATCACTCCTCTCTGGATTTGCAAATGGGTCTCGCATATATGACAGATATATGTCTATGGCGGTAAAGCTGAGCATTCAAGAATGATGAAACAAGAGGAGGGTCGTGAAGTCGAGGGGGTGGGGAGGGGCATGCAGTGACAGAAGCACTGAGATCAGACCTGATCTGACTGAATTTTGATTGGTGCAGGAGCGAGGCTCCATGGACCGGCAGGAACCCTGTCATGGACTGACACTGGTCCACGGACCATAGTTTGTGAAATGCTGCACTACACTCTTTTGAGGAGTTTTTTAACAATGTTTTAACTTGTGGAATTTGTGCCTCGTTACAAGAGCGTTTGTGGGATCAGGCAGTCATGTTGGATAGAAGGCCTAGTTCCAGGTTATCCCAAAGATGTTCAAATGGATTCATGTCAAAGCTCTGCACAGACCACTGGAGTTCCTCCACTCCAAAATTGTCAAACCGGGAGTGTAACGACCTCGTTGAGGCACATTCATGTTGTAACAGGACAGGCCTTTCACCACAAAGCTGTTGCCACAAAGTTGGAAGCAAATGACTGTTTAAAATATCTGTGTATGTTCCATCGCTGGAACTAAGCGTTCCATTTTCTGAAAAACACAGACCATTATCCCTCCTCCACCAAACATATGCATTATGAATTCTAGTAGGTGGTGCTCTCCTGGCATCCATCAAACACAGATTCAAAAGTAGCATGATCCATTACTTTGAAGAACACATTTCCACTGCTCCTGAGTCCAGTGGTGGTGGGCTTTACACAACTCCAGCAGATCCTTGGCATTGCACAGTGATTTCATGAGGGTCATCACAAACTGTTCTTGTGATGTTGCTTCAGAGGCAGTATAGTGTAGATTAGGGAGGTGTTCAGGTGCTTGAATACTCAGTTAATCATTACAGATGTTTTAGTGTTTTAGTATTCCAGTATTCCAATGACATCACTCTTTGGGTATTCATTAGGTTGCCTTGCAGAAAGTCAAAGAGACAATTACGGACCAACAATTCAGTGAAATGCAAGTTGTAACAATTAAGCTGTAGAATGTGACAGTTTGGCTCATTTTTTGAGATATGTATATTATATTTCACTAGTGGTATAACAATTTGCATGTTCATTATTCAATACATCACAATGCACATGTCTCAATTCATTTTCTTTTTCAATACAGCAACAATAAGGAATTGATGAACATGTACCATGTATTACATTAATATGTTAATGTTTTAATTTTCAATTTATTAGAGCATGTGGGTTTATGCCCCCAAAACTGTCATGATTTATTTTTACATGACCATTTTGAACCCCTTTTTTATTCCTTATAATTAAACATGTTATATGCCTGCCCTGTGTGTTTGGATGTTACTGTTTGTGTGCATGTGCTGCTTTGCAGCTTTGTTTCAATGTATGGACTGTATGGACTGAGGAGTAAACAGTTTGTTTTGGAACATAACAGTGTTTGTATATCAAACTTTCTTTAAAAAGTGTATTTTCCATGACATAGAGCCTTACGTATAAGTGTGCAGCATGCTCCCAGTTGTCAGTCTAATAACTAAAGCCTTGCGGGGGCTATCCTGGGGCACTAGCTGCTGTAAACCACTCTTATAATAAATGTACATCAGTGGGATTAAGGAATTATGTGTGGATTATGATTTTCAGTTGGACTGTATTTACTTGCTCATGCAGAGAGTATGTCTCAGGTGCTGTAGGTGCTGATGGTTCCATTTAAAATAAAAGTAATGATTAATGTCAGAGAGAGACAAAATGCTTCATGGCCGAGGCAGGGGAACAGCTCTATTATTCATTAAGCTCCATTCCAGCCGAGAAACTCGACAAATCAAATCAATCTCTCTCTCTCTCTCTCTCTCTCTCTCTCTCTCTTTCTCTCTTTCTCTCTCTCTCTCTCGCCCTTCCAAATCCTATTTAAAGTCAGCATGTTAATCATTTTGAGCAAACATTTGATATATTGAAGATTAAAACTCAACATAGTTCTTATCTTCCTAATCCTGCTTAGAAATCCAGTCCTACCCACCAACGCTGCCATCTCTTCGTCTGTCCCAAGGGCTATAGCCTGCTGATCTATGCAGTCTTATGCTTCTGCTGTGTAAGATCAGTCTTCCAACAAAGCCTTTCAAATAATGAATTACATTTCACCATTATAACAATAATTTATGTACTACACCATTGGTGCATCACTCTGCTCTTGGAGGGCCAGTGTTTATCACAGATTGGTGATTTTCTGCTCAAACACACCTAATTCATCTGGAAATCTATATATTACCTGGTCTAGTGGGTGTGTGAGTAGTGAAATCTCCAAACATTCCAGGATTCTGGCCATCCTGAAGTGGAGTTTTACAAACCTGTACTTAACTGTGACTAGGGTGATACCCCCAAGAGTATGTCTTTGCCTTTAGTTAGGCGACATCATTGTACCTTATTCCCTTAAGTTGCATTAACTTTGTACAGCCTGTCTTGACTGCCTAAGCAGAGGTAGGTGTGCCCTCAAAAGTACCACTCCAGTGACAATAATCAGACCCAAAGTGCAGTTTTATACCTTTTTCTTAGAATATGTCCAATATGTCCAGAGGTGCCACAGATTCATCTGTCTAGAGGAGTCATACATTCAAGGTACAAAGAACCAACAGGATCCACATTTACAGCAAATCACCAAAGCTCTGCCCATTTAGGAAAATTGTCTACTGATGTCCTACAACATACATGGCCTCTAATATGCAGCCAGTACAAAGTGACACACCCTTCCTTCTGTATTAATCAGCATACACTGCAAGCTTACATTTACATTTACGGGATTTAGCTGACGCTCTTATCCAGAGCGAAGTACAACAGTGCTTAAGTAATCTACATCTGTTTCTTAAACCTGTAAAGCTTAACTCAAGTCCACATCCATTGTTCAAGCAAGCTACAACGTGCTCACTAAACCTAGACTCCTGACAAACGACACCTAAACAATACCTGTCAAAGAAAGTTTTATTTATTTATTTATTTATTTTATTAGTAGGAAAAAGTGAAATGAAACACGGTTAGTCACAAAGGTGCTCTTTGAGGAGGTGGGTCTTCTGGCTACGCTTGAAGACAGTGAGGGACTCCACGGATCTAATAGGAAGAGGGAGTTCGTTCCACCACTGGGGGGCCAAGACTGAGAAGAGTCTCGACGCATGTCTCCCTCTTCTTTTGAGCAGCGGGGGCTCAAGACGAGCCGTGCTTGAAGCCCTGAGAGGACGAGAAGTGGTACGTTGTTTGATTAATGCTGTAATGTAAGGGGGTGCAAGTGCGTTCTTGGCCTTAAACGCAAGTGTTAAGGCCTTGAACTTAATGCGAGCAGCCACTGGAAGCCAGTGAGGGTCCCTAAATAAAGGTGTGGTGTGAACTTGGGAACGTTGAAGACTAACCTTGCTGCAGCATTCTGAATCAGCTGAAGTGGTTTGGTTACCTTCAATGGAAGTCCGGCCAGAAGAGAGTTGCAGTAGTCCAGTTTGGAGATGACCAGGGACTGGACGAGAATCTGTATTACAGGCAAGTTTTTTACAGGCAAGTTTAAAACTGTATTACAGGCAAGTTTAAAACCTAAAAAAAAATCTGCTAATATTCTAAGAGACACTATCCCATTCTTATCTGTGGATTAAGGGTAGCACAGAGATTTTTTTAGTATCACAACACTGCTCTGATCAGGTGGGCGGGATCATAAGGTCCAAGCGTCACATAATCACACCCTTTGAGATAATCGGGGAGTGGACGTCAGGCCTAATCCTCTTAAGGGGAAGGCAAGGAGCTCATGGTTTAGCCTAGGGCGGATCCCACACTGTAAGCTGCTTCTTGCCCTCTGCTCTGTGGACTTCACTTTGGGTTTAGACCTTCGCCCAGCCTAGTGGATCTCAGACAATGAAGGGTGGTAAACTGGTTCTTGTGTGAAGTCGGATATTTCCTGCCAGAGTGAGGAGGCCCTACAGAAGATTGCAAGACCAGGCAACTGTCACAGAAACCTGCCAGATTTGGTCAAAAGTCAATATTATCAAGACTATCAAGTAAAATCAGTCATTTGAATCCAGGGTTGCCGTCTGGTGGTTTTCTTGAAACCCCTTATGAAAATTTGAGATTGCTCAGCCCTGGAATTCTCGGTTGTTTCAAGGGTGACACTTCGGTCAAAAGTTTTTCAAGAGGACATGTCTAGTGGATCCTGCTGCCCAAGAACAGGGTAATCCCAGAGGCATCATAACAGGTGCAGATAAGAACACCAGGCCAAGCAGCTATGCCCTCCCTGCCCACTCTGAACAGCCTGGGCAAGCTCTGCGGTTCCGGGCGCAGCCAACTGGTGGACCGCCGCCGAATCAAGCGCAAAAACTCGGTCAAACGGATGTCAGTCATTGAGGATGGACGTGTGGCAGAGGTGCTGTACCTTATCCCTAAGCAGTCCATGATGCAGCAGCTGCCCTTCATTAAACCTGATGACTACTACCTGAGTGAGAGTCTAGTGCCAGGTATGGTGAGGGATGGGTTTAGGTGGGCTGGCCCAAGCACTAGTCACATGACTTTCTGAGGATTCCTGTGAAATGTAGGTTCTTCTTCAAGGTTTTGATGAATTGATGCACTTTCTTAAGAGTTTGTTATGTCTTTATAGATCTTTGTGTGTTTTTGTTTTTCCGTCTTTTAGACTAAAGTTTAGAAGCATTAAAAAACGTAAAAACATGACTAGGTTAGCTCCAGGTGTTTCGTCTGCCCAATCAGAATGATACATTGAGAATGAAATGATGTACTGTAGAGAAATTCAAAATGTACCATCTCAGATTTCTTAACAGTGGTGATGATACGGACCAAAGGTTGCAATATCTGCACTTTATATACACTCATACATTTTTTCCCCTAAATGACATGTTTTTTCATGTTAGTATAATAATGGTTTTTTGTGGGGAACTAACCTGCTTTACAGTGCCCTGCAGGAACACCTCCACCCTGAATCTATTTTAAAAAACATGTTTTAGGCCAAAACTTTATTGTAAAACAAAGTCTCAGTATGAGGATATGTAATCATAATTTAATGAGGGACCTTTTAAAGGCCTTTAACTCCTTAGATGTCTGTTTCTTATCACTACCACTGTGAACATTTCTAGCTTCAGTTTCTCTACAATAAAGCATTTTCCTTTATTAACTCTTAGAGTGATTTTGTCTTATTTATTTACTTTTCATTTATTATTTTAATGTTTTTTAATCATGTTGCTGTGAACGACTTTGTTCTTCCATACATTAATACTGCTTGGCTTGCCTTTGGAGTTCAGGTGGTCACAAGAAGATTATGAAAGTAAATTTATTATGTGCTGAAACTAGATTACCCATTGTTAATAGGATGAAAATGATTAACTGAGAAGGGCTGCTATCAGGGAACATCATAGAGGCTCAGTGTGCATTTGTGCTTGTGTGAGAGGGAGAGAAACAGAAAAAGAGAGAGAAATTTGTGCAATCTCATAATCAGCATACGGAATTCAATGGAGGTCCAGATATCCTAAGTTATATAATTTCAAGCTTCTGGTCATGTTGGGCGGGGTGGGGGTGTGGAGGTAAGCAGTTCCAGAGTGTCTTACCAGGGGATTACATTGGAATAGTAGGTAAATATGACATTTTTGATTTGATTCTGTTAACAGCTGTGGTTCAAATCTCCAGATTTATTTGAGTGACTGGTCTGACCTGGACCACATCCAGTCAATCACAGAACAACATTCTAGCTATCAGGGTTTGTCAGCTGTACATCCAGCATTGGTATTACTGTGGTGAAGGATTTTCATGTGGATAGAAACATGGTGCTGGGTTAGAGGATTTTGGTTTTTAGTACATTTGAGTTATAAGTATGTGGATGTGGGAAACTGTCCTTTGAGCATACAGGTTGCAAGGTAGAGTGGGACATGAACAAACAGGGAAGTGTAGTTTAACCAATTTAAACTAATCATGCTTTTATTCATCTTCTTGTCTTCCTATATAAACAACATGTGTGAATTAGATGTTTTTCAGGATTCACCACACTGATGCTTTTATACCATAAAACATGAAACATTTTCATTTTACATGATTTTATGTTGGTGTATAAATCACAAAATTCACTTGGTGTTATATTTACCATATTATGGTGTTTGCTAAAGAACAGCCACTTATGAAAGTCCTTCTAATTTACTGCAAAGCTGTTCATTACAAATAATGTTTTAGTTAAATAATATTACTTTTCATTACAAATGAACTGATTAAGCAAATAATAACTGAACAATTTGGAGGAAAATAGAATCATTGAAATATTTCTAAATTTTGTGAGCAGATGAGCTCGATCTGTGATTCGTCAGAAAACACACTTAAGTGAAAGGACCTTTTTTGTTCAAAGATCTTATCATGGTTAGTGTCACACATTTGCTTCATTTTAATAATGACTGATAAATAGTTCAGAACCTTGAATATTTCTTTATTTTACTAATCAGTATTGTTTTTTTTCAGAACTCTAAAACTTTGTTGTTTTTTTCTAGGTTTAAATGAAAGAAGTCACAGATTTCTTCAGGTTAGAGAGCTTATTTTGTTCCAATAGCTACTTATAACTTAAGCGAATTAGTTCTATTTTGTACTAATACACTAGACATTTTATTGACTGTTAAAACTAGGCCCTCAGTTTGTAGCAATTGGTGTTACCAGTGGTGTAAGTTGTAATATTTGCACCTGCGCCACTTTCAACTGAATTGTTAGTAGACCGGAGGCGTTGGAAAAACTGTTTGTACTTTCATTAGCACTTAGAGATGGGTAATGTTAGGATTTTACTCATACTAATATTAATACTTGTATAATGCTTATCAATATCAATACTCTTATTGAGACTACTCTCTATAATTTGGTGCAAAAAAAACATTATAAAATTATTTTATTTTTGGGTCAAAAAACAATGAGCTAAACATTTTCCTATATAGGCAAGAGCCAATGTCTGGTGGTGACGTGTAGAGTGCCAAATGAGCGCTTTGTCTAGTGACTGCTGGCCATGAAGGCACAAAACATGCCGGAATAAAACTTTGGCAAACAGCAGGTTAGACAGAAGCACAAGATGGCAGGCTTTGAAAAACCAGTCCACAATAGTGAGGACAACCGTTTAGTTGATAGAATTGGGAAACCCCATGACTGAGCCAGGGTCACATGTGGCCATGTACTGGTTGGTGTGGGTAGGAGGTGCATGCGCCTACCAGGCATGTGGTGGGGAACTTTATTTTGATGGCACATCAGGCAGTCCCCCACAAAGGCTTTGGCATCTTATTTCATTCTTGGTCACCAGAAGCATCTCTTTATTAGCTCAAGGGTTTGTTGGATTTTGGGGTGAGCCATATACTGGGATCTTATTGTCGTTGGAGCCTTGCTGGGACAGCACTGCTCCAACACCAAGAATGAGACCTCAGCCTGGTGAAACGTACTCTTCCCAAGCTTCACATGGTTCCACGTGCTGGGCTGGGTTTGGAAGAAAAAGAATGTTGTCATGGTAGATATAACAGAAGTGATCCAAAGACTCCCTCAGGATGTCACAGATCAGGGTTTGGAAAACTGCTAAGCCGAAAGGCATGCCTCTATAATCATAGTGGCTGTTAGAGTTAGATAAAGGCAGGTTTTCCTTAATTCCCATCACAGATACATTCAAGATTCTAAGCATTTTTAAGATCCAGGGCATGACCGGGTGGTGAGTGGCTTGGAGGTTTTGCAGAGCCTGAGCAAGGTGAAGTTGACCATCCAGAAGGGTGCACCGAGTGGCCACTCACATATATATATATATATATATGATCGTGCCGCTGAAAAATGGGTGCCAGTGTTATGATAAATTATGCTGCCTTGTCGAAAAATGCTACCGTAGCGCAAATCGACAGCAGAGTCTATCGATTCATGCTACCCTGCTGAAACATGCTCCCTTTATGTTTATACAGTTTATAACACTGATGATGCGAAATAGACAAATAATATGCATGATCAGAGAAAAATACATTTTATTTATAATATTTCCTCATAAGCAGTGTATCGATTCATACTGCCTTGTCAAAAAATGCTAACTTGAAGCTTATTCAGTTTATAACACTATAATGATGAGAAATAGGCAAATAATATGCTCTACATCTTGGCTGTTTTTCGGGGTGGGGGGGTTGGGGTTATAATGGTTATAAAGTTATAATGGTTCCGGCGCCCATGCTCTGGATTCTGAGGGTAACTTGTTTTTCTATAACAAACTAGATAAAAGGTGAATACCTTGCAGTGGCAAATAGCTTTGGTTTTATATTTGATTTGATTACATTAATGTTTATGTTAAGATTTACAGAAATATTTGAACTGCAGCTGTGTATCTGTGTTAAAGGGAACACTGCTGTTAAAAAGCACCTTATTTGTTTAAAGTGTAGGCAAACCAAATGTTATTGCACTTTTGTTCATACAGCAGTACTTTTAAAATAAAAGTGCACAATACCCTACTTTTGAATTCATTATTGAATTTTGCATATAACAATGCGATTAATCGCGAAAAAATTTTTTATCGTTGCCCAGCATTTATATATTATATATAACCTGCCATTTGTTGTACATTTGCTAACAGATGCCTGTGCTGGTTAGCATCATGCTGAGTGATTGGGGAGTGGGAGGACCATCCTAAGCACCCAGAGAGAGCAAAGCCAAACTTCACCACTACTAATAGCCATTTCATGCAACAGGGCTGGTGTTCATGAAGCAGTTGGAAATAAAAGGACTAAACCACAACCACAAATCTTAATGAAGAGCCTTAATGAAGGCCAAATGTGGTTTAAGAGGGCTGGGTGACAATTAAGGTCTAGCATTTGTTAGCCTTACAGCTGCAGCTCTAAACTAAAAATTGGAAATTTGGGCTAAAGACATGTCTTGGCTGATCTGGTGTAAGTGGAAAATTGTATCAAATAGGTTTAGTGCCAATCATTTTTTTTATATCCTAGATTTCAGAAGAAACACTGGTGTCTACAAACTTTTGGACATGTAGTGTACACTGTATATTGGCCAGTCATTTTTCTTCGGGTGTGCATGCAGGTGCACTTTAAGAGGAGCGCACTTGAAAAACGTATTCTGCTGTTGTCACATGGCAGCCCCTGCAACCTCCATACTGCAGTGAGAGATGGGTGAGCCCACAGCGGGACGAGAGAGAGGAGAAAAGGAGGGGGAGGGGGCAGAGGGAGGGAGAATGAGACAGGAGAGGAGGAGAAAAGAGAAAGAGCGAGCAGGGGGAGTAGACACACGCCAGACCGCCTCATTGCTTTCAAGCGGCTTTCTTTCTTTCTTTTTTTTCGTTCGTGCCGTTTTGAGCATTTATCTTTCTGGAGCTCAGGGTGTTTCTCTACAGCCAATACAGCCGCAGCCGCAACCGCAGCAGCAGCAGCAGGAGGACTGATAAACAGCCTGGCTTCATCTTATTGCTGATGGTCATGGTCAAGAAGAAAGGTGATGTGCTGGTGTGTGTGTCTGTGAGAGAGAGCACAGTGTCTGTGTTTCAATGAAGTCGTCATGACAGAAAAAAAACCTCTTTTTTTTTTTTTACCTGTTAAAGCACCAGCTGCCCTTTTACTCTTGTTCTTTAGGGTTCTTTAGTAAAATGCAGTGGTTAGATACAGAACTATGAACACTCAAAGAACCATTTAAATGGAAATTCTTTATGGTGGAAAAGCTTTATGGCATTCTAAAGGATCTTTAGTTCTTTATAACACCAAAAAGGGTTATTAATAGAAATTAAAGATGCTGAACAGAACATTATAAATAATACAAATAAGCATCATAGTCAACATCTTAATAGTCATAATAATAAGAACAATAATAAAGTTGCTTTAATAGTTAGAACATGTTTCAGTCAGTTGGGTGGATAAGTAAGATGATGGAAGTTGGGCAAATAAATACAGCATATCTTTTGGAATGGGACACAGTAATTGGTGGTGAGCTTTTTTGGGCAAATTTCTGCAGAACTTGCACACCCGTCTGATGCAGGAGTCTGCAGTCCTGTGCAGCATAAACACGCACATTGCAGTGCTGGGGGTTTCCTCGCTGTCTGTGGGTCTGTATGCGAAGGTCATGGTGGGAAACATGGGGTGCAAGCTGTATATGCTTCAGGAATAAGAGAGTGGTTATATAAGACACTGAGTCATGTTTAAGTGGATGTGATCCATTTGAGTTGTTGGCTGGTAGGCGGTCAGAGTGATTGATTGATTGATTGATTGGTTGTTTATTTGATTGATTGGTTGCGTGAAGCCCAAGTGCTGTGTTGTGATGGTACAGTTTTAAATGGGACATACACTCATGCAGGGTAGACTCACCAGCAGCCCGCAGCTGTAACCATGGTAACCCGCATTAAGAGGTATGGTCCATTGTTAGCTGTCCTGTAGCGGCCTCTTCTAGGCTAGTTAATGCACTTCGAAAGAGTTAGTCTTGGGATGGCAGTAGATAATGTAAATAATAAATAAAAAAATTATATATATATATAGCTCCAAATGGTAACTATGTGGAGACTGTGTAATCTGTGTGCACCAAGTTGAACACCTGTGTCAGCAACTGCGACCGTGAGTCATGAGTGCAGTAATGATCTGTGCTTTGTTTGAAGATACTTCAGACCAGAGACTGCAGAGTTTGTTCCTTAAAACTGTGTCTGTTTGAGAAAGTGAACCCCTACACATCAGTTCTCTTTGGACCAGCAGTTAAATGGATACATCTCTTTGAGGATGGCTCAGTGCTGTAGCTGAAGTTTGGATATAGAAGCTACAGCATCCTAGAAGCAAGTTAGACTCGGATTATGGATAATATCAGCAATTGTGTAATTGATTGATTATTTGAGTAATCAGGCTGGGCTTTTTTGCAATTTGTGTGGTTTTCTTCACCAAAAACAGTAGTAATTCATTTTAATTGTTCATTTTATTCTAACCTCTCCCTATCCTTTAAATTTAACAGGATTTACACATGTAAACGAGCTCTGTTTTTATTGTCTGTTCTTTACTGTGCCTCGTTCCAAAAGCGTGCTGGAGCTAAACTGCTGTGCTTTGAAAATGTGGAAATATGTAAATGGACTGGCTTTCATACAAGCAGTCAGTTCAAAACAGGCTTTTTTTGCAGCTAAGTTTGGACACATAGACCGTATGGACTGGGAAGTGAATGATACTCTGACCTTTTTCAACCTCTTGAAAAAGGTCAGAGTATCAGAGTATCAGTTCAAAGAATATTTGGTTTAACCATGACTTTAAAAATTCCACAAAATGATGACTTAGAAGAACCGCTTTTGGTTCCCTGAAGAACCATGAAAGAGACTGTGAAGAACCTTTTAAAGGCTTTAATGACCTTCACAGAATATGTACTGAGTTTGATCTAAAACATGTCAACTTTAGCATTTTATTTACAGAAAAGTAAAAAAAAAAATTTAGGGAAGCAGACATGGTTCTTCTATGTCATCACACAAAGAAACATTTCTGGTATCCTTATTGTGTTGACAAAGTGAATATTGCTGCTTTCGGAACAAAACCATGTGTCTTAATTTTTTTTTTAACATTCTTCACTTTTTGACCCCGATTGAAAATACCGGATGCCCTTTATAGTATGGCAAAATTTCATAGCTTACAGACCATTAGAAAACATACAAAACTTAAATGTTTGGAAAGTTATTGAAATTTTTTCAAAACTTTTTTGGAGATGTGTGGTTCGGTTCCGATAGTAACAAAATACAGAGCAGTAGGAAAATTTGAAGTATGTATCATTATCATACAAACTGTTAATTACGGAAACATTTTTAATCAAATTTTATTTGATTAAAAATAAAATCACTCTTTGAGGGTTAATCAGTCTAGCCATTCGTGTAAATCTTAAAATCTTGTTGGGACTCGGGTCTTAACCACACGTGTGTGTGTGTGTGTGTGTGTTTCATTAGCAAAGCATGCCAGCAGACTTCAGTTAAATAAATCCTAGACATAAGTCAATTTACAGTTGGGTCTGTCTGTCTGTCTCTCTCTCTCTCTCTCTCTCACAGTAAAACAGGTAATGCTGACAGTTTATTGGGATAAAGTCTTAGCTGTGCCAGACGCCCAATTACTCAGTTGATCTTACTCAATTACCTAAAATCATCACTAGTCCTTCTGATTGATTTAGTTCATTATGATAAAGCACACCTGTTTTCTTCCACTAAAAAAACACACAGACACATCCTTCTACATACTTTACCAATCAAGTTTATTTTGCTCAGTTTTTCTTTTACCAATTTGGTTTATATAATACCAGTAAGGTTTATCTTAAACTATTATTTACCAATAAAATGTAATTTTAACCAATCATGTTTATATTTTATTAATAAAGACTACATTTTACTTAAGTAATCTTTTACTAAATACGTATCTACTTTATATTTTACCATTAATCTTTATATTATAATGATGAAGTATTTGGGAATTATTGAGTCGTCTGTTGTTTTCAGTTAAGTCTACTTTTAGAGCAATATATTTTTTCAGTTTCCAAAATATTGACATCAAAATGGGAAATTTTAACTGTCATTCTTGGTCACTGACAGCCTTATTGCCCCCAATTAATTATTGGTGCATTCTATATTGATACGTTCTTTACTGTTCTTATCACTTTTATTCTTAAAAACTCTGCTACACTTGGCAACCCAATTCTTCACAATAATATGTAAACTACAGGATTACTAATAATTTATGGGTTATAGTGAAGCATGTGTAAGTACTTGTGTAATACAGGTTTGAATTGTACTGTTGATGGCTGATTTTCCTTATCTGCCAAACTGTTGTATAAGAGAAAATGTTATTTATTTATAAAAAAAAAAATTCTAGGTCATTTCAAATGATTTGGACCTACTTCTGTCGAACAGCAAGAGAGAGATTTGATTGGCTTTACATTGCACTATTGTTTTATATTTCATCGTATAGCCATTTTCATGATCGGTTGGTGTTTGGTTAGGTATTTAATAGACAGCTGACTGTCTCTGGCAGAGAGAGATAGGGTCCTGATCTCTTTTTGCCCTCCATGAGCAGGCTTTGTTTGGGCTGAGATGAAATGGGGGACGGGGGTGGTAAGGGAGGTTGGCTTAAGTGGGGGAACTAGGTTTCTTCTGATAAATATTTATGATTCAATGCTTCAAAAGCCCTTGTTATGGGTGTCTGATGAATAGTACCACAGTCCCAGAGGAGGAGCTTAAAACACACACACAGACACACACACACAGACACACACACCACCAGTCATTCGTGCACTGCTCCGTATTGTGTTATTAGATTTAGTAAGACATGATTATCCATGTGCCTGGATGTGTATTGTAGCATGTGTATATGTGTATGCAAACACTGTCAATAGTTAACTCTTTTATCAGTATTAAAATGATTTGTTATTTCACAGGCCATGCCTGTGTAACCCTGAAATCCATCCCTGGGGGGATTCATAGCTATTCCTCATCATTTTCCATTGTGGAAAGGCTAATGGCAGAAACCTTTCGTAGTCTTACGTCTAATGTCCTTTTTTCAAATGCTGTGTTAACCCTTGTCACAGTACAAGAATTTTGACTTTGATACAGAATCCAAGCGCACCATCACAATAAGGTGTGATAAGGGTGGCCGTTAAAGCAGAAACAGCATCATAGTGAATTGAGATATTACACTTGTGTAATAAGTGTAATATCTCAGTGTTTTTTACATGTTCCACTTCATTTACTAAAGTTTGAACAGCTTCAGTATTATTAATCAAGTGTTAAATTCAGGTGCATTTTGGATTCATATTGCAGTTACATCAAGAAAAGTTTTTTATTCATTGCTCCTGTGCATATGCGTATTATTCAGCTATTACACACACACATATATGTGTATGTATGTATGTATGTATATATATATATAACGAGAGAGAGAAAGACACAAGGTTACAGTTTCATGAAGATACAGTTACATTAATATGAGATTCTTTCACATGTCAGTCAAATAAGTAAGTAAATCATCTAAACACATTCAAACTCATTCAGCACAGCCTGTGCCTGAAACAGAATATAGGTTATGTCATATGTTGACTGGCATGAGGACTTATGAATAAAATTATTTTTAAAATTCTTTTAGCATATGCAAATTAGCATGCACAATTTGTTTCACCTATAGGCAGAATTCCTTTATTCATTTAAATGAAGAACAGAGTGTGTCAAATATGTGTATCACGTTATATTTAGGAAGCACTGAAATTTCAGTTAATCATGCCAAACTCTTCCTGGCATTCTGATTTGTGTTTATTCTTATTTATATGAACAGTGTGAGTTTGTGCTATTCAGGCTGAATATCATTGGTCTCCCCAAAAAGACAGAAATGACTACAGGTTATTAAAAATGCTACAGCTAGAATTAAAAAAAAATCTAAGAAAAGAAAGCATGCTAATCCTATTCTCAGGTCTTTATAGTCAGTTCCAATCAGATACATACTTCTTTTTAACATGTTGCTAATTGTTTATAAGTCACTCGATGGGCCCTAAATATATTTCTGAGATGTTTGAGAAACATCAGCCTGGAAGATCCCTTAGATCTCTTAGATAGTGGTGCCCAGATCAGAACTGAAACATGATAAAACAGCATTTAGTCGTTAGGCTGCCAAACTGTTGCCAGTTGTAAAAAGAAGCTAAAAACAGTCTGTTTTCCGTTAATGAGTAAGATTTGTACAAGCATCATGCACATATGTCTCAATTCCTTTATACTGCTTTAATTAACCTTTAACGTATTTTAATTAATCTTAGATCCTTATTTTATTCTATATTTCAGGGTTATTTTTATTGCTTACTTTGAATGTTTTCATGCCTATTTTCTCTTTAAAACACATCAAATTACCTCTGCGTTTGAAAATATGCCAAAAAATAAACTTCCCTTGCCTTGAATTTTCCTTGCCTTGAATCGCAGTAATGACTGGCGGAGAGAGGACTAAAGATTAACATGAAAATCAAAATACAATGAATGATCAGGACAAGGCAAACCGTGATAGCTAGTGTAATCTGAAGTCATGATCCATACTACATTCCAAGTCAACCAGAAGCATGAGGGCAAGGCATAGAACAGAATCCAAGTTGACAAAAAAAAAACTATTTAAAAACCAGTAATACGAGTATTATAGGCTGGAGGCATGGGTCAAAGTAACAAACAATTCAGGAGCATGATAACAAGAGAACTTGTTCACTATGACAGACAATGCTTCACAATGCTTGAATTAAAACACGAACTAATCCGACTAATCTGTGACTAACTGGGTAGCTAGGTCCCCTAGTGGCTTGGAGGGTGAACAGCAGTGCACGACTTCACATTTGCCTAGATTTGTTAGAGAACTACACCGCCCCACTGGTGACACCCTTTTTAAAATATACTCAACTTGCTGAGGCCAGGAATAACAATTTATTTAACAATTTATCCTTAGGTTTTTTTTTTTGCATTTTCTGTGTTTTGTGTGCTTTGTAGCTCAGCCAGCACAGTGTCTTTTTGCACACTTTTTGCATTTCACATGACAAGCCCATTCTCAATCATTTTGTTCTGGGTCAAGTCTATAATCCTCAGAAATCAAGAGTTGGAAAAAGGAATATCAAATTGAAAGTGAAGAATAAATCCTGTAGTATTGACAAAAAACCTCACATAACCCTATGATTTGTGACATATGAACCAAACTTGAACCTGCTTGGCTGCATACAAAATATACTTGCTGTGCATTGGGTAGAGAATCAAATACTTCAAGTAGAGTTGGCATTAGGGTCTAGATGGGTAACACTATGGGGCCAGTCTCACCAGAAACTGCCGGAACACATATCAGAAGGAAAAACAACAGAATCTGAAACAGTCCTATAAGGAGCCTTGCTTCTGACATCCCTTCTTAGTACAAATAATGCCCCGTGTTAAATTCTGATATTATTTTTTATTAGTTTAATTTTTGGGGGTGTAATATGCAGTGTCAAATTTCAAATGGAAAAATGTTGTGCATTCAAATCAAGCGAAATCCTCCCTCTCAGGTCTCTCAAAAGTTTCTGAAAAATGGGGATATTTCATTGCCATGCATCTGTTTAAATGAGTTTTTGTAGGTAGCAGGAGAAGCAGCACTTCTTGGACATCTTTTGGCCTGTGCAGGAAACAACAGCACTCCCTAACACAACATTTCTGTCTTTTCAACAGTGACCCATACGCAGGATGCTCAGCACCATGCGGAGAAGACTCTGATCCAGTGCTATAAGTGTGGGCAAGCATGCAAGGGCGAGGTGTTACGAGTGCAGAACAAGCACTTCCACATCAAGTGCTTCACATGCAAAGGTAACCTCAAGTATTCTTCAGCATCCACTGAAAATGCCAGTGCGGTAATCAGGGGGTCCTGTTAGTAACACTTAGTCAGACACCACAGAATGAAAACTAACTGTGAAGTGGTTACACTTAGGACATGCCGAACACAACTGGATGAATGCAGAGGCAAAAAGCCTCACCACATCACGCCTACCAGCTACTTGTCATCACATGTTCTATGCATTATCTTCGTTTTGTTTCTGTTTGGATTTCTTTTTTTGTTGTTGTTGCTCATTTTAACACAGCAACTATACAGCTCTACTTACTTATATATGTAGTTTGTCAAAAAAACAACAACTCAGTTTTACAATCACCTCACATGTACATGATTAGTCAAGACTTGTTTGACATCCAAATGTTACTTTTTTAGTTTACAATGGCCACTAGAACTGTTATGGAAGAGATTTAGGTGAAAAACCTCTCAACCTGTTCAGACCACACCCAGATCTTCATTAAGATGGCTAAGACTTTTTCTTGTAGTTAAGGCTGCTTTGTCAGTGGCAGCCCTTGTGCTGTCTGAAATATCTGTTTGGTATCTGTGTCCATCATTCAGCACAGTGCTAAGCAGTGCGGGTGTTTGTTAGTTGCTGGAGCAATATTGGCAGTTAGTGTTCTCCTCCAAGTATGTTGACCTGCTTTAATGACATTGTGTTAGTGTCAATTTTAAAAGATACAATGCTAGCCTTTTCTGTCCCAGCTTGTTGGAATTGTGTGGTTGTGAGAGTCGTAGCTAGCTTTTGGAATTGGCAGTGGAATTGGAGAGAAAATTGGTAAAAAAAAACAAAAACTATAGTTAAACAGATTAAATCATGCTCTAGCCTTCTCTTGCAAACCATAAAGTTGTTACATCATAGTTACCAAATGCAAAAAGAACTACTTAATATAAACTGCTACAATAAACTACAGTAGCAGCGGCATATAAGTGATATATCGCCCATGTCTAATAAACAGTAAAGCAGAATATTTGCGCTTCTTGGTAGCTCTGCGGTTTTAGATTGATGTGTGTGTCTTCTTCATAAATGTTTCACGTACATCCACAGAGCTGTGTATTCTCCTCTTAAGGTTATTAAAGAATAGTAGCTTATCTGGCTAGACATTTTTAGGTTGTGCTGCTCAGGCTCAGGATCCCAAATAGGTCAAGCACAGCACACAAGATTAGACATTGTAGTTATAATTAGGTTAGGTGAGGCCACTGGATGTTCAGATTGTTTTAATAGGCGATGAAACCATGTTGTTGGTGTCTCATGATGGCAAAACATGTTCACCTGTTTTCCCCACAAAATGTTTCAAAATACTCATCTCACCTGCTATTTATAATCAGATTTCACAGGCTGTCACAAAACTAGACTTATCAGGCAGGTCTCCGGATTTAATACAATCCCAGGTTAAGAAGTAAATCTTGTCATGCTAGCATGCCTGAGCCCTTATCCAATTAACTTTCTGTCCACACTACCTTATATGTCAATAGAAGATGTGACAGGTTTAGAGAAATTAAGTTTTTAATGATCACATCTTGTATAAAAACCTCAGACTGGTTTAGTGATAAAGCAGTACGAAGTGATTATTGATTGTTTTTTAGTGCATGTTGATGGAATTCTTGTCATCCCAAATTTTCCAGTTTCTTTCCGTTTTGGAGCATCACTTGGAAAACACAAGCCTTGGACAATGCAATCTTGCCACAGTGCCCAGTACTATTATAAACATATATGAACATTAAATACATGTTTGACATGTCTCTATGTAGAATTTCCCAAAAAAACATCTCCCCAAACATCTCCACTTCCAAACTTAATGTATTCCTTTGTGTCTGAGGCTTTCAGAGATGAAAGCCAGTTTGTCTAAGTATGTGTTGGGGTGGGATAGGGTGGGGTGTGGGGATTATACCAGAAACATTAAATATTTATAAACACATCAGTTCCTAGTAAGATGACCTAAAATGTAGTTTCAAAGTAGGAGTGGCTGATTTTATGTTTAGGTTGCTGTCATGAGTTTACACTGTCAAGTTCTCTACTTTCTAGGGACTTTTTCTCTTTGGACTGTTTAATGGGGATTAGATTGTGAATGTAGTGCGTATTATCTGACTCATACTGTGTTTTTGGAGTGAAAAATCTTCTAGAGCACACTTCAGCATATTTAACATTAGGGGAGAAATAAAGTGAATACATTCATGTGCAAAATTATAACATATTTTTTTCTGTCAATAAAGAGATATTTTACACAAAAATGAGCACTTTATCTAGACTATAATCCCCTTAAAAATAATTCCTAGCTTAGATGCAGTGGTTTGTCCCAAGAGACTGTGATGCACTGCACCTGTCTTATTAAACCTCTGAGTCTTTCCTCTGGACTCTGCAAGGACTAATCAGTAGTCTGAGCATTTACAAGTCTTTAAGACTGCAGAATATTGATTTTCCATGGCGTCGCATATCCTTGCAGTGTATGCTGTGGTTTTCCATCTTTAGTCTTTGTAAAGAACACTGAAAAAATACTGCAACAGCCTGTATTTTTAAGCCAGTCTCATAATCATATACTTCGCAAAACCATTCCTGCATACTAACCTATTAAGTACATTTAGAAAAATTTGGTGTCCCCAAACTATTGATAGGATATTAGTTCACGCATTTTACACAGCACATGCACTGATCAGCCACTAAAAGGTGACATTACAGTGACTTCACACTTGCCTAGATTTGTTAGAGAACTACAACGTCCCACTGGTGACACCCTTTTTAAAATATACTCGACCTGGAATAGCAATGTATTTCCTTAGGGGTTTTTTGCATTTTCTTTGTTTTGTGTGCTTTGTAGTTCAGCCAGCCCAATGTCTTTTTGCACAATTTTTGTTTTCACATGGCAAGCCCATTCTCAATAATTTTTAAACTTGTTCTTGTCATAGAGATAGAAAACAAATGAACTGATAGTTTGCCCAGTGTTGCATGATGGAAGAGCCCAGTCGCAGAAACACATGAAAAAGCTGGTAAACCACGCATTTTAATCTGAGAACACTCCAGCTAAGGTGTAGAGATTCCCATCAGGAACCAACGTTCTCACACGCACACAGAAGGGTATATAAAGGGTTCCAAAGAACCAAAATACTCACGGTACTGTCAAAATCCCGCTCCGCGACCACCAGAGGGCACCACGGACTGGGACTGGTAACTCCCCTCTGCCCAGCGACCAACAGAGGTCGCCTCGACTCGGACTGGTAATGACTCTCTGTCGCAGTCCCACTCCACGGCCACCAGAGGGCGCCACAGAGTGGGACTGGAAACGCTTCTCTACCCTGTGGCCAACAGAGGTCGCCTCAGGTCCTTGAACTAATTACAACATACAGCTGTACCTGATCACCCCCCAATCTCCTTCATCAATTGGTGCACTGTGTGTATATATACCTGTCACTGGGTGTTTGTGCTTCATGGAAGCATACTTGGTTACGAACGTTTCTCTTTCTCCTTGTGAAATTACAGTGGCTTGCAAAAGTATTCGGCCCCCTTGGACTTTTCCACATTTTGTCACATTACAGCCACAAACATGAATC
>JBBJLS010000148.1:23682372-23697093 GCA_037577275.1 Bryconaethiops microstoma | reverse complement strand
TTCACAGCTTGTTAAAGTCCATAACACCTGTTTTATGGACTTGTTAAAGTCCATAACACCTGCATTATTGAGCATGTGTGGGGTAAGATGAAGGAGGAGGCTTGAATGATGAAACCAAAGAATCTCGATGAACTCTGGGAGTCCTGCAAGACTGCTTTCTTTGCCATTTTAGATGACTTCATCAACAAGTTATTTCAGTCATTGCCAAGACGTATGGATGCGGTCCTCCAAACTCATGACATTATGTTTTGATGTTATTGTAGCATGTTTGTGTATTCTAAATAAAGTGTATGTATAATTTCCACATTATTTTTGTATACGACAAGACTTTTGACCTTTTTGTCCTAATTAAATGATACAACTCAATGAATGATGCAAAACTTTATTTTAGTATAATAAGCATAATCTAGAGGGCTTTGCCTTTCTTATAAGCCATTTCTGATTCCAATTGATTAACTACAAGTCAAGTTATTTGTTGTTCCTACAACTTGGTTAAGTGACAAGACTTTTGTCAGGCACTGTGTATTATGCAGCAAGTCAAGAGTTACTTATTGAAGTTGATGTGTTGGAAGCAGGAAAAATGGGCAAACCTAAGGATCTGAGAGACTGGGAACAAATTGACAAGGAACAAATTTTGATGACTATAAAATGTTGATGAGTAAAGTCTTGTGGGATGTTCCTAGTATGCAGTGGTCAGTACCTACCTAGAGTGGCAATAGAAGGACAAGCAAAAAGGATATGGGTAACAAAAGCTAGCCTGTCCCGACTGATCTCACAGAAGAGCTTCTGTAGCACAAACTGCTAAAAAGTTAATGCTCGGTTTGATAGAAAGACACAGTGCATTACAGCTTGCTCTGTAATGGGCTGCAAAACCACAGGTTGTTCAGACTGTCAGCATAGAAGGGCATGTGAGTATCAGAACTAGACTATGGAGCAATGGAAGATGATGGCCTGTTTGATGAATCACCTGGTGTGTACCTCACTTATCTGGGGAAGAGATGACACCAGACTGCACTGTTGGAAGATGCCGAGCTGGCGGAGGCAGTGTGGGTAGTTTTTCTGCCGGGCAGTGTGTGCTTTGGGCAGTGTTTCTGCTACAAATGTAGAGTAGCGTTCAGAGTCTTGTCCAATTCCAGTCTGCTGTGTGGAGGACAGTGGTGTTACCCACTTCACCAGCCACTATAAAGACTTGGGGGGAAAGAAGGGGTCGCATGCATGTATGAGCAGTAATTGTTTCATTATAATACACATATAATTTCATTATCATCTCCCCATTACATCGCATGTGAAATCTCTATTTGAGCCATCTTTAAAGCTCCTTCTCCTCAACAGAATTATTTATTTGCAAAGGAAAGGTGTCACGTGGCATATGATGTCAATATTATTTGATATCTGACTGTATCTCACCAGCTTTGACTGTGAGATTCACACCAGACACAGGCTGGAGCACAGATCTGGATTCTAAACAACAGGATGAGCGACTTCTTTGACCTCTGCATTGTCCATCAGTGTCACTCTATCAAGTCTGTCTGACAGCCACTTGAATGACAAATTACTAATCTGTGTAATATCATAAAGAGGGATCATTATGCACTCCATTCAATCTCAGAGGCATCCCTAGTTCCGCAAAAGAGCACCATGATAATCCCATAATTGCACATTAACAATACACGATGCTAATTTTCCACCCGTGTGACTAATTGAAGGGTTATCTTATCTTGTCTTATCTATCTTATCTGATGTAACAGTGTAACTACTGGTGATGAACTTACTGTTGCAGTTTTTAATCATGTAACTACTAATGTGTATTTTGATAGTTGTAACAGCATATTTTATCTTATGTAATTGTACATATTTAATAGTGTGAACTATTTTACCAATTAATCGTATGCAATCACTGTGAAATGACAGATTTATATTAATCCTTATAATTTAATCTGTCTCCCAACACAACCATTCCACACTAAGTATGTAAAAAATATGCTTTAAAATAAGTTCCTGTGCCATTAAACTACACATTGGTGATACCGATGTTGCTTTTGTTGGATAATATAGTGTAGAAATATATGATCAATTACGTAAAAGATACTTAGTAGCAGTTTAGTAGTACTGAATACTTGAAGTTTGTAGCTGTTTTGAATCTGTCATGCTTTAGAGCATAATTTCGAGCTTTTCACATTGAACAATTTCATCAAGAAATCTTATTAAACTGTGTGACATCTCTCTTGAACTTCTCACATAATTTGTAATTGGCTTCTTGACAGCTAAATCCTGCATAAAACCCCAACATGTATATTAATGTAGTCCTCAGAAAGTGTTCATTAACTTTTCTGGATGAGAGCGGACATTCTGTCATTCACTCTTCAGTCTGTAGCCCATGACAAATTTAGCTTTTCTCAGTGCAACCATCTCGTTAAATTGATCAATATCTTGATTTCTTGCAAAGTGACCAGTAACATTTCCTCTTATTTCTTCCTGAGTCACGAAACATCTCCCTACTGATGAATTTGGTAAACACAAATGGTTTGATGTCACCATTACTCCATTTATTATGTTGATATACAAATTTGGGAATTGTTTGTTTAAAAACAGCAGTTTTACTTATTTATTGAATTGAACTGTATTATGCCATAGCCACCTGAGTCCAAGAAAGCACAATTGCCCTCACTCTCTCTGCTTGGGTAGGATGCCCCCCATCCCCCCAAACACTAAGCTGAATGCACGCCAAGTGTGAGGGGGAGTGAATGACAAAATGTTCCAGCAAGATAAGGTGGAGGGTGTTACCTAGTTGCTTATGCCAGGGAACACACCTGAGTGTTGGTGTTGGTGATAGAGCGAGTCCTAGCTAATGGATGGTGTTTTCCTTTCTGTTCATTCTGAATATAATGCATTTGCCTTAACTTAAACTGTTTAACGTTTTAGAGGTGATCTCATGAACTCATTATTTAGTTAGTTTGAATCCACCAGCTAAAATGGCTCCATATATTTGTAACAGAATGGTGTGTGTATGCGTATCTGCCTTGCACTCGTTGGCCCTGGGATAGGCTCCGGGTACCCGCGACCCGAGTAAGGTTTAATCGGTTACGGAAAATGAATGAATGAATAAATCTTTGTTATATACAAACTACAATATTAATTTAGTCATTAAGACTGTTAGGTTTAAAGAACACAGCTCAGCTCAGTAATTGTTATCTGAAGTATTTACACACTTCTACCTCAACCACTGTCACATACTTACAACTTGACTTGTGCTACTGACCTTTAAATTTCACATTAACATTATGACAAGCAGTATTAACCATAACACTGGGATCGACTGTGTCACTGTCAAGAGCAGGTGTCATGACATGGTCTACTCTGAACACCTTTCCTCACTCATCCCTGTGTAAACTCATTAACTAAATCACAGCCTGAGCTGATAGATTAATGTGATCCCCCTCTCAAACAGCTGTTTGCGCTCTCTCACGCTTTCTCTGACTCTCTCTGACACACACACACACACTTGTGTACCCAAGTGGATTTTCATGTTTGACAAGCTGTAATAGACATTATAGCAGTATAGATAAAAAAAATATTTACTATGTTAATGGTCTAAATGAGAATTCAACTGATTTCTCAAGATTTCTGCATAACTAAGTGAATGAGTAAATGTAAGTGCTTTGGGATAAAACGTTCAATTCTAGAGTATCTAAGTGAGTCAGAATTGGCTGCTGTGGTGGCGAATGGAACCAGACTTTTGAAGAGTTTAATGAGTCTGTAATCTCTCTCCAAAAAACGTATTGCATTAAATGGTTATGAATATGCTGCTATTGTTTGTCTAGGAGTTGTGTGGAAAAATAGAACTTTTACAGATTTGCCACCACTTTACCATGATCAGCATTACACATAAAACTGGTTATCCACACTACTGAATTTGTGGAATATCCCTTTAAATAGCACCGCCTCAGTAGTTGGCTGTGTGTGTGTGTGTGTGTGTGTGTGTGTGTGTGTGTGTTTAAGACTTTGCAGACTGGGGCTGGGACATTAAGAATGGTCAGGGTGTTCTGGCCTTGGGCACAGTATCAGGGACAATGGAACCAGAACCAGGTTTCCTTTGGCTAAACACAGCACATGCTAAAAATGTTATAACCTTGCTGGTCCTCAGTTAACCCAGATGTGTACAGATCACGGATTTCACCCCGGTCTTTCTTTACAAAGACCTTTTTGAATGTTTAGGTTTATTTATATTAAGTTTTCATTTTTTTTCCTATTCAGTCTGGACGTAGAGGAAGTTGAATAATACTTCATTTAAGTAATGGAACACAAGAAGGAGTGTCACCATCACAGCCATGTTGTTACTGGTGATAACTCATGACCTTGTGCTCTATTGCTTTTATAAAACAGTTCAGAAAAATAAAGAAATATAAAGAAAGAAATTTGTGTCTGAGTCATGACGATTCCTTATGCCATAAAAGTAAAGCATTTTGCATTAAGGATTGAGCCCTGTAACTGTCGCCATGACAAGTTCTGCTCAGCTTTTTTTCCAGATATCCCTGAAAATGATTTTTTTTCAACCAATCTGTAAAGCGTTTCACAGCAAATCTTGTTTCTGGTGAACCCAAGTATGTTTAATGTTAAGTTAGTTACTCTACCACCACAGCAGTTCACTGGAAAGTTTACTCACAGATTGATAATTTGTTGTAGACTTGCTGTCTGTGACATCCCCAGTCAGCGGCCGCTAGAGGCCGCCATTATTTAAGTTTACTTAAAGGACTTTTAAGTTGATACTAGGGTTATTGACTCTAAGTTCTCTTCAGCTGTTTTGTGTTGTAGTTAATTCAGTATGGAGAGTGTCCTTTGTTTGTTCTAGTATTTAAATTCCATTGTTTCAGTGTTCAGGTGTCTGTTGACCCTCACGCTACCCTGAGTTGTGTTTCCGTTCAGGATCCCTCTTTGGTTTGTGTTTTGGCCATCGTGCCGCTTCATTTTGTATTTAATAAAAGTAAGAAAGAAATGGACGTCTGCTTCTGCACCTCCTTTCCTGAACAGGCAGAGCCCGTTGTGACACTGTCACACTTTTCTGCAGAATCTGACCAAAAAGGCTGCAGTGTGAACTGTAGTCTTAAAAAGGTTACCTATGATATTTAACATATAATTTGCATAATAAATTAAAATAACAAGTAGCTGCAGAATGAAGTGAGTCATTAATTAGCAGCCGGTGCTCAGCAGAATTAGTTTTTGGGGAAAAAATGGTACAATCTGATTGGTTGAGATTGGTTGAGTTCTACCCATGCTGTTATTGCAAATCAAGCAATCAAATTGCACAGTTAGAACTAGTTGTTATATAATTCTGAATGTAGACTGTCAGTCAATTTTGTAAGAGGAATGACTGCAAAACTATAGAAAGGGGAAGCAAAGAACATGGAGAACCTGGCACAGAACTCGGCCTGGATAGCTTCTAATTTACGCTAGAAGGTGAAAGCTCACACACTGAACATCTGAAAGTGGAGCATAGGAATAATGGATATAGGCTATGTTAAATACAAATGAACTACAGGCCCAAAGTGTTTTTTGACAAACAAGTTATTTTGCTAATAACCAACACAATCCAACCTCTTCACTGATTTCAGGGAAAGTAGTTAGTTCTAGAGTGTTCCATTTGCAGTTTGCAGTTATGTACTTCTACTATAGCTTGCTGTAACTTTAATAGAGGTCATAATAACATTAGAGTGTTCTATTTCATTACCATAGAAGAACCATTGAAGTTCCTCAAAGAACCAGTTTTGTCAATGATATGTGAGTGTGAAGAACCTTTCACAGGTGCTAGTTTTTGTGACATCACATTTTTGCAGCTTAGTTTCCATATATGGACTAGTTGCTGTAATTAACAGCTCCTTGCGTGTAGCCGTTTTTAATTCACAAACTTCACAAACTCACACCTGATTTAGTTGCAACGGTCCACTATTGCTGCAGAGATTGAACTTATTTATTGTTTGTGTGGCGATAGATTTACAGGTGTTGTATAATTCTGTTTAGATCACTGGCATTATGCAGAACATTTTATTCAAACAGGCCAGTCAGACCCACTTCAATAAATGAAAAGAGCTCTCATGGGGATAATATCTTATAACATCTGTCTGTGTTCTTGGCTGGTGTTTTGTGTCTTTTTCTGTAGTGTGTGGGTGCGACCTAGCACAGGGAGGTTTCTTCATGAAGAATGGAGATTACCTCTGCACTCTGGACTACCAGCGCATCCATGGCACCCGCTGCAACACCTGTGGGGAGTTTGTGGAGGGTGAGGTGGTCACTGCCTTGGGAAAGACCTACCACCCAGCCTGCTTTGTCTGCACCATCTGCAAGTAAGACACACACTCACACACAAGTAACCTACATTTCATCCAATAGGCTTGACATGCATTGAAATAGCTGAATATTATTATACATAAGTACAAATACACACAAATACACACATACGCATGTAAACACAGCTCCAGATGTACCCCAGATATACACCAGATATACAGATAGTGAATAGTTTATGCATTTCCATCTGGTTGTATCAGAATATTTTCCTCTAATGAATAGAAAAGCTTTTGCATTCTACAGAATATAGAAAAATGGACAAAACAATTTCACACTGCAAAAAATATGCATTGCTAAAAATAGTTTGCATAGCTAACAAAAGTATGGTATATTTCTTAAAGTATGTTACACAGCTCAAATTGCTTAAAAAGTGTTAGATAGTTAAAAAGTATGTTACATATCTTAAAGAAAAGACAAAACAGCGTAAGTATGTTACACAGCAAAATACAATTTTGGCTGTTCTTTTTATCAGTACCAGTGCAGGAGAATGAGGTATATCCTAACTGGAGGTAAAATCTAACACAGATTTCGAACAAGACTTTACAGGTTTGAGAATGGCATGGTCATCATCGTATTCCCGGATCACCTTCTTCTGTGTGCTGGACAGATATTTCTGGAGATTCGACTTATATACTGTTTTTGAACCAACTTCTCCAATCTACTTTTTTAAACAATGATTTGTCTATTCATCACGGAATACACATTACACGTTTTATGCATATATTAATCACAAATGTCTTATAAGTAGATGTTGTCATGTCATGTGTGGTGCTAGTAGCCTAGTGGGTAAAACACCCGATGACCACAAAGCTCAACGTTCTACCATTGTGTCCTTGAGCAAGATACTAAATCCTCATTTGCTCCAGGGGGGCTGTCCTTGTAACTAATGATTATAAGTCGCTCTGGATAAGAGCATTAGCCAAATGCCCCCTTATGATTTACCCTCTGTCAAGCTGATATTTACCCTTGTACCACTTCTAGCTAAATTATTCACCAATGATAGGTGCTTAAAACAAAGCTTATTTTTATTCATAGCAGAATTATGTGGGTACAAATATATTCTCTCAAATATAAAAAGGTATATTAAACTAAATCCTATACGCGTTACGTTGCAACATGCCCCATTCTAGATTATAGTATCATACTCCACTTACTTGACATGAATCATATTTCATAACATGCCTGGCAGTGTAGTGTTGGAGTGAGCTAGTGGGTCCAGAGCAGCTTCTTAAAGACTTCAAAATACAAAAAAACTTTTGTTCAAATTTTGTTCAGATGTATGCTAGAAAACTTACAAGAGCAGCCGTAAGAAATGCAAGGAGTCTGATGTGGCTCAGAGTAGACACTTTGTGACCCCTTCCTTAAATAAGCTCACTTCATTTAATTAATTTCATTCTGTATATTTTCATTTTTTGTTTTTATATGAAAAATGCATAGATCTGGATAATAATACATCAGTAGTATTATTATTGTGATAAATTACATCAGAATCCCTCAGCATGTCTTTTACTGTTGATATGTATTGCTACACTGCTGTACAGACCCAGATCGCACTTGTGTGGTAAAATCTTTATTTTTAATGTTTTTAAGAGCACTTAAAGAATACTGACCAGCAGATGGCTTCATTACAAATATAATATTTTATTATGTTAATATGACTGAGTGCAGTGCAGTTTAAGAAACATTAAATAAATATTTGGACTCATCAGCAAGAACCACTTGTTCTTTTTATGCCCAGCTTATGCCAAAAAGAAAACATATCTTGAGATACTTGCATTTAGTCCTTTAACGGTTAAGGCATGATTGTAAATAGTTATATGTTTACATTGTAAATGGTTTACTATCTGGAAATTTTTAAAGGCCATTTTTTTATGACTTGCAGACGCCCATTCCCTGCTGGAGACAGAGTGACGTTTAATGGAAAGGACTGCCTGTGCCAGTACTGCGCTGAGCCCATGTCCCCCGGCCCCACCAAGGACATTATTGGCCCCAGCAGTAAGTGTTCTGTAAACTCTAATCATACGCTACTCTTGCCAAAAACTACGCTGCTCTCATTATCATCATTAAAGTTCTAGCTATTAAAGTCTACCCTTTTTTATTGCCAGAATAAACCTTCAAAAGTCCAAAAATGTTAAAAAAAATTTACCATTACCATTAACCAAGTGAAAATAATACTATATAATATTATGACATATTATAGTACAGTATTTAAAATCAGATAATATGCAAATATTTTGGCAACTTGCTGATTTTAACTGTTACACTGCTTTACTGTTTGATTGTGTTTAGATCACTACATTTCAAGTTCTCTGATGAAATGGAGCTATGACACCACCTAGTGCTGGAATGTGTCATTTTATTCCATTGAGTTTGAAAAATAAAAGTCAACTCAATAGAAGAGACTGAATGATTGTTGCACTGCTTTTTCATGTGTGTGTGTGTGTGTGTGTGTGTGTGTGTGTGTGTGTGTGTGTGTGTGTGTGTTTGTTTCAGCATGTGCAGGCTGTGGTAGAGATATAAAGAATGGACAGGCCCTGCTGGCCTTGGACAGACAGTGGCACTTGGGCTGCTTTAAATGTAAAGCCTGTGGCAAAGTACTGACCGGAGAGTACATCAGCAAGTAAGACACACACACACACACACACACTAACACACATGCAAGCATATACCCCTGCTCCACTACCACCCACACACAGATTTGTTTTCATATAATGTCGGTACTTGGGGTCATACCATATGTATTATATAGTATAATATGTGCATTGTGTGTGCATTGTGTGTGTGTGTGTGTGTGTGTGTGTGTGTGTATATATATATATATATATATATATATATGTAAATGCTGAGCAATGATTAATCAATTGCATTAAATTACGGAAAATAATTAGCTCAAAAGTAGTGTATTGCACACTTTTATTTTTAAAGTACAGTAAACCCTCACTTTAATGCATATCAGCAGTCGCAGTTTCAGTCCAATGCGGATTTTTTCTGAGAAATGAACTAATAATTGTTCACTGAAACCCCACACTAATGTGGAAACTGCAGATATCCTCCTAATTTTTTAAAACTTTTGTGACGTCTGGGCCTAGTCCACCACGCCCCCTCGTGCTGCGTTGCTAAGCACCGCGCCCAAACATAAACGAGGACCAGGGGGCGTGGCGAACTAGGTCCGGGCATCACTACTTTTTTTGTGGCAATATGTACATTATATACATAATACATATACAATTTCATGCTAAATTATTTTAAACAATATAATGTACTAATTTTGTAACATAAATATTAACATAAATTCATCTACATTTCCATATAAAAAATAACTATAAATGTTTTGGTACTGTGGAGAGAAACACAAAGAAAGCGTGTCTTGGGATGGTGAAATACCGCTGTACTCAGAGACGGGAGGTTTGAAAGTAGCCAATCCAAGAACGCTATTTATTTCTCCTTTCTGCTGATTGGCTGCTGCCCTTTGATGCATCCCTCGCTATACTCAGAGGCGGGAGGTTTGAAAGTAGCCAGTCCGAGAACGGTATTTATTTCTCCTTGCTGCTGATTGGCTGCTGCCCTTTGATGCAGCCGCAGTCCAGAATTTTCCCCGTCAAGCATCTCGAGTGTTCTCGTGTTTTTCGTTTTCTTCTTTATAAAGCCCTGTATTTTTATTACTGTAAATTAAACAAATTTATTACTATATTTACCCTGCTTTTACCATAGAAAACGACAGCGTATACCAAAGAAAACACCCGTGCATGAATTACAGCACAGTCTATACAGGGGTAACATCAGTATTTGACATTCTAGCACTGCGGGAGTTCAGTGTAAACTGTACAGTACAAATACGGGTTTATACTAAGGTTAATGTATTAAGCTGAGTTTAAAATGAAATTAAAGTGTTTTGGGAAATTAAATTGTATTTAAGGTTTACACTATAAAAATAGGCATTTTTATGCATTCTTAACCACATCACAACAATGCGGTTTTTCACTAGATTAGGTTGCTCTTGGAACGTAAACCCCGCAATAAGCGGTACTGCTATATAAACAAAAGTGCAATAAAATTCGGTTTGCCGACACTTGAAACGAATAAGGAGCTTTTGAACAGCAATATTCCCTTTAACACAGTTACATGGCTGCAGTTCAAATATTTCTGTAAATCTCAACTTAAACATTAATGTAATCAAATCATATATAAAACCATAGCTATTTGCCACTGCAGGGCATTCACATTTTATCTAGTTTGTCATTAAAGTCCCTGTTGGTGTAATGGTCAGATGTCCCATTACTTTTGTCCATGTAGTGTATGTTGATTTTTGGGCATTTGTATTGTCCATCATAAAAATTTACAAGTTTTTAGACATAAGCTTCTTCTGAAACCAAGAATACCATGGGGAATCTGTCCTCTCTTTGTTACTGTACTCTTCTGAGAAGACTACACTATGGTTGGAACATTACTGGAACATTAATAGTGGAACATTGCTGGAACATGAATTATGAATAGTTCTGGAACATGGGGGGCAGAACAATTATAGCTGCTGCAAAGGGAGACCAACTCCATACGCAAGTCTATATATCTGAATTGAGTGTCATTAAAGTCCCTGTAGGTGTAATGGTAAAAGTAATATATATATATTGTGTGTGTGTGTGTGTGTACGTTTATGTATCTTCCCGCTATGATTTTCGATTTACTCCAGCTGTTAAGCTATTATTTGGAAAATACAAGATATGTCAACTATATGCAACAATATTTTTCATGTCATACCTGGACATACCTAATCTGAATTTTAAAAAGAAATGGACTTGCTCTTTAATTTCACTTATCACAGGTTAACTTTGTTTCACTGACACGCTCATTTTTTCATCCCAGTATTAAAGATCTTGGCTGTTGCATTGTGTTCTATGCTTACAAATGAATTTTCCTTATTCTAGAGATGGCGCCCCCTACTGTGAGAAAGATTACCAGATCCATTTCGGAGTGAAGTGTGAGGCATGCCACCAGTTTATCACAGGCAAAGTTCTAGAGGTAATGTCACTTTTGTCTGGCCCTAAAATGTTTTCTCATGTATAGCTCCTCTTTACTATCAGCATGGCTCGGGTTAATAAATTGCCTGAGTGTGATGCATCAAATTTTGACAGACATGCTTATAAAGATAGTCACTCCATGACAGGTCCTCAAAAGAAAAATAGCTCCACCCTTCAGCACTTTTTGCATATCTTAATCTACTGGGTGTGAACTGTAGAAGGTTGCAGTGACATGCAGTGCAGACTGCACAGTATTTAATGACTTTTCTCATGGTTGAGCTGGTCGTCAGGAATGCATCTGAACTGACATCTAGTAAGAAGCTTTTTAGATTTTAAGATTAAGTCTGTGCGTAACTGTGAAAAAGCAGCAGAGGCGATGTTTAAATATTTGGTGTGCATGTTCTTGTGTGATACAGGTGGGAAATGTTATTATTTTTATATGTTAGATCATGATTTCTGTTAATCTACATTTAAGTAAACAAATTGCATATTGCAGTTTATTCATCTAGTTGATTAATGATCTCTCTCAAAATATCTAAAGAAAAATCACATTTATATATGCAAATTTCAATTGAATTATCTACTTAAAATTCATTTTAAGCAAAAAAAAAATCAAACCCATTTGATAATGTAAGAATTTAAACTAAGACACACTTCTTTACAAAACAGAGTACTGAAATTTTTTTTCTTGTTTTAGCGTTTAACACTATGCACTGGTATTATAAAAATATTTTAGGTCATTTTCTTTATAAAATATTCCATTATCCAGTTATGAGCCAACTGTAACATCCTTCAGAATATGGTTAGGAATTAACCTGTGGAATTTCATAAATGCAGGTGTTCTGGAAGCTCTGAGATTTTCGGTTCTGAATGTAGGGAAAAGTTGATTTGGAAAAAAAAAATACCCAGAATGGACATGGAGCATTTGTGTGAATGTGGTCATTAGGACAAAGTAAGTAGACCAATTTGGATGTTCTAGAGCGAACAAGCTTTTCAGGAATAAATGACACAAGAGAATTGTGCCAACTATGGGCAGAGCTGGGTTTAACAACATTTAAATGTTCATATATGGAGCTCAGCCTTCATTAAAAGCTTAGGAATAGTTATATGTGAGTGGACGTAAAATGACTAAATACACTGTAACCATTTTTCTGTTGGGTTTTCTGTTTGGATACAGCTTAACAGAAGACCTGTTATAGAAACAGTTTATGCAAAATCTCAAAAAAGACCAAATTCATCATTTCTGCTGGTAGTGTCTTACCTTAAACTACATATTGTGAATTGTAGAAATATCTTCAAGTACCGTAATGCAATCCTTTTGCCGTATTGGACACTCTTAATGTAACACTAATGCTTGTAGTGAATTCCTTTTAGCACTAGATAATGGTGACCTTTTTGCATCTTAAGAGCTAGAGAGTGCAGAACGAGTGCGCTGTGGAGGCATTTTCTCTTCTGAGAGCTTTCTGAAAAAAGGCACAGAAAGAAGAAAACTTTGCTCTCTCTTTTTGGGCATAAAGCTGCTATCTATGGCTTAGGGTGGTAGTGTGATGAATTTACTGTCCTTTCACACACACTCTCAAGTTCATCATCTTCTTCAGGGTGTATCCAGTAGAATGTTACTGCCTATTGGAACCTTAGGCAGGTGGGCACTTACGTAGCCCCTCCCCCCATGCAGCTATGACTTCCTGCACTCACCAGGGAAGGGTCTACATAGGTTTATGTAGTCTTTCTATAAGTATTAGGTTATAGAGTATTTATTTTCTCCAACTTGGGAAGTGTAGCATGTCCTGACCTTAATGTCAATTAAAAGATTTTGGTAATATATTAAGTACATTTTCAATTGGCAGACATTACCAAAACCAAAATGTATAGCTATTTACAGCCACGAGGGAGTAAAATGAGTCTGTTCTAGGTGGAATTTATTTATTTACCATTCCTTGCTGTCGTCAACAGTGAGACACACACTGCTCACATGCCTCACCTTCATATGTTTTTTTTCTGCATGTTTTTACGATAAAAAAATAAAAATGTTGTCTTTTTAACCATTTGGTTTTTAAAAATCAATGCCATTTTTGAAGTTTATCCATTTTAAAAGTTTGAGATCTCTGAATCTATATGATTTATGGTCAAGAAGCAAAGATTCCTGTGACACCTGAAGTTCTACTGTCGACCCAGAAACACGGATCCATAAAATAATTAAGAACTTTTTTTTATAAGACCATGTTTTAGCGGCGCTGGACTTCTGAATCTGGCACCTCGTTCAGGTTAGAACTGTCCGTAATGCAAGCCGGAGGTCAACTTCTACAGCCTGCACTCATGATTTTGAGCACGTTTTGAGGAAAATATTATGTGGAACAATGTCCAACCTTCTAACACACTGAGAAAATCACAGGTCTGTTCCACATTAAGGGGACACTGCTGCCAAGCCACTTCATCTTCTATGTTTTAAGTAGGACTTTCAGAACCATGGACAGCGTCTTCAGTAAAAACCTGGAGAGGTCATTCTTTTAACTCAACAATGAAAATGGATTTTCTTGTTTAGAAAATAATGTGGTGGACCTTCTTTCTTTCTCGGGGAGGGTCGGATGCCTTTCCGCATCACTCGTCTGTTAGGCTGCTGAAACAGAAGGTCAGTGTTCTCCTCTGAGTGAGCGTGAGTCCAGTAGTGTTACACAAGAGGCAGTTTGAAAAGATGTGGCAGATCTTCACCCTCCTGGTGTTGGTGGTATCGATTGATTTGGGCCATGTCAACACATGGAAATGAAGACGATTAAATAATAATAAATATATAAATAAGGTCTTTGGGCATCATGATGCTCTTGTTCTGACTACTCATACAAATATTGAATATTGGATATACACATACAGTTATACAGTGTGCAAAAATACTATCTGGAAAGCATTTGATTGGCTATTTGCAGACCCAAACACACTGAAAATGCAGTCAAAACACCTCAGTAGAAAAATAAAAACACGATAGAGCAGTCATGGATCGGACCCCCAAAGCCCAGATCTCAACATTACTGAAGCAACGTGGACCATCTGGACAGAGAACCAGCCAACGGCCAAAGAAGAACTTTGCAATGTCCTTTAAGTAGCCTAGAGAACTATTTATGAAGAACTTGAAGACAGTTCAGGCTAGAACGACTTTAAAACTGTTAAAAATTAAACACACCCTCTTTGTGTTTATACTGTATTTACATGTGTGTTTGTACATGTTGCAATAATTCAGGGCACCTAAAAATATTGTGACATTTTCCTATACATATATATGTGTCTATATATATATATATATATATATATATATAATGTGTGTGTGTGTGTGTTTGTATGTGTATATATATATATTTACATTTACAGCAGA
>JBBJLS010000148.1:23670334-23682272 GCA_037577275.1 Bryconaethiops microstoma | reverse complement strand
TCCTAGGCATATACACACACACACACACACACACACACACACACACACACAAAATATATATATATATATATATATATATATATAATATATACACATAATATTTTGTTATTTTCAGTTTTTTTACATTTTAAAGTTTTAAACATCATTAAGTGTTTTTTAAAAGTTTGAGATCTTTCATTGTACATGATGTGTGATCACGAAAGAAAGCTTCTTATGATATCTGAAGCCTTGATCCATACACACAAGAGTCTCCAAGTAAGAAAGTACATTTGTACTTTCGTTCAGGTGCTAAGAACTGATGTGTAAAATTAGTTTTTTTTTTTCTTTTCCTGGTCAGCATCTAATAAAAGGAGTAACTCTCTGGATATGTCCATCATCAGAGTGTGTTTAACAGAAAATTCACCCAGTGCAGATTAAC
Source organism: Bryconaethiops microstoma (assembly GCA_037577275.1). Classification (NCBI taxonomy): domain Eukaryota; kingdom Metazoa; phylum Chordata; class Actinopteri; order Characiformes; family Alestidae; genus Bryconaethiops; species Bryconaethiops microstoma. The sequence continues at coordinate 23,681,854 of JBBJLS010000148.1, read as the reverse complement.
TGCTTATATATACTATGTAAAGACAAGTATTCAGAACATAAAATGCTTTATATTTTGTAAGTATAATTAGGCTGCTGACTTCTCACAGTGTCATGCTGCACAGTAATACCAGTAATGACTAGCACCGATGTGCCTCTGTGCCTACACTGGTGTTCCCCTCAACTTGCTCGTCAAATCATGTCTTTAATAGATGCGTATGTTACTTTGGCCTTCCTCAAACTGTTTCCTGAAAGTTGACCCCAGCCAACAATCACTTCTCCAGCGAACTTCTGGCATCCTCCTGGCATCCTCCTGGCATCTGCAAACCACAATTTGTCCATCAGACTGCCAAATAGTGAAGTGTGATCAGAATGCATTTCCACTGCTCCAGAGTCCAGTTGCTGCAAGTTTTACTCTTCTCTACCCTTCATTTGGCATTGGCACATAGTGATCTTAGTCACTCAACCGTGGAAACCTATTTCATGGTGTTGCTTTCAGTGGTGGAATTGGAAATGGATCACCAATAAAATCAGTACAATAAAATAATGGCATGTTGGACAGATATCAAATTGACCATTTCTATGTTTCTATTAGGTTTAGAATATTATTATTGTCCACAAGCTACATTTTTATGATGCAGCTGATCTGTGTTCTAGAAATACTGAAGAGATTTGTGTTTAGAGAAGAATACTGTCATTTTGTCTTCCACTGTTTTTCCCCTGCAGATGGAAAATCAACATAATGTGAATGTTAAGGTCATAACATTTTAGTGCTTGCATGGAAATTGTGCAGGTACTAAATGCAAATATCCTTAAACATATTATAGGAGCTGTGTCTGCTGTGTGGTACATTTATTTGATTAGTAGCTGTCTGTCTGATTAGAAAGAGTGCATGCAAACGAACCTTGCTATGAAACACTCTTGCACTATAAGTGTGCCTCTCTTACAGAGGATGGAATTCAAAATTGCAATTTAAAAAGGATAGTTACCTATCCTAAAGTCTGGTCGGCTGAGCTGTTTTACATAAGTTTACACGCCACCAGTCAAGAGTGTCATCTGAATGTCTTCCATACTTAAAAATGATGTCTGACTGAATCTCAAATGGCATCTAATTCCCGATACAGTGTATGCATATGTTATACATTTTGGCTTCTATATCCCAATAGTGCACTATTTGTTCAGTACAGAATTGCACATGTGTGGCTGAATCACAAATGGTTATTTGTTAGAAATATCATGATTGCAGGAGAGATTATTTTAATTCTTACGAAGTGTACTACATTGTCCAATTTCATTCACAAAGAGTCAGCGTGTCTGCAGGCTTTCATTCCAGCAAAGCTTGAACTCACACGCTTTTTGTAATGAAACATGCAAATTTTATATTGCCTACTGTAAAACATAACCTCTTGTGGCTTATTATTTTAATAACTTTTTACATTTCCTTTAGGTTACAAAGGACCTTTCACACTGTAAGTTGCAATGTTTTAACAAATGTGTGTGTGTGTGTTTGCGTATGTGTAGGCCGGGGATAAGCACTACCACCCCAGCTGTGCTCGCTGTAGCAGATGTAATCAGATGTTCACTGAAGGAGAGGAAATGTACCTGCAAGGTGAGTGTGCAGCTGTAAAACCATGTTACTTTGCTGAAATGAACACTAAGCACAAGCCGTTTTAGTTAGCTGCTGCTTTGAGGTGATATTTTAGCCGAAAAGGATCTAATTTATGCACAAGGCTAATGTAGCGGTTAACACAGTGCAGACTGCATGCTTAAATCATCACATACTGGAACTGTTGAGCAATCTCAAACATACCCCTGGCAATGCAACGCAAGACTGGTGTACAGTTTATATGGGAAAAGTACAAACATAATTCAGGTTTAGAGCTATGCTTTTTTAACTATGCACTGCTGTACACCATAGTGTCAGAAACCACATAAGTAAGTCTATTTGACTATTTGATGCATAATGCTCAACTCTCCCCCATTTCACTGGTTCCTAAGGTGCCTGACTGCTGAGATCATGTATTCAACTGGCTATTGTATCACTGATGATTGTTAAGCCCTTGCTGTGTTTGCTCAGGATCAACTGTTTGGCACCCAGGCTGCAAGAGTTCCACCAGAACAGAAGAAAGACACAGGGTAAGACTCTCCTTCCTGCCTTCACATGTTTTGGCACTGTGAAGCCAAGCATCTTGTTTTTCTGCCGCCACTTTTCTTTGTTGAGAATTAAGGGTGTAAGATTGGTTTTAAAAGTGGGAGAGGCCACTACGAAGTTGGAGCATAACTATGAAAATGGGTGTGGCTAAACCAGAGAAATGGGTGTAGTATTGCTGGTGGTGGGATGTGGAGCAAGGAGCTGGCAGACCCCGCACAGCAATTGATCATTGGCCTCCATGACCAGAGGCCGTGGACCTATGGAGAACGCCACAAACCAGGGACAGAGATAGACTCAAGTGCTGAAATCAAGATGAAATAATATTACAAATAACAGAAAGAAATTTTGGGGGCTGGGTGGGAGGGCAGTCTAAGTATAAGGATGAAAGAGAACAAACAAAAAACACTCTCCTGAAATAAATTACAGGAAGGATCTGAGAGCCAATATGCAGCCTGGTGAGCTACTTAATGAGATAGAATAGGATTGGAGAGAAACACCTGAGGACAGCATGGCAAATGAAAAAAAATTAACGAAAGAAATGCTAGGGAAGTGGCTGACTGGTTTGAGGGAGCAGATAGAACAACTAAGATTTTTCCCAAAATAAAACTTTAGAAACTACGGTCTGGGATCTCTAGAAGGAAGATCCTATAAACAAGTTCTGGAGAGAAAGATGCCCAAGAGAGGAACAGGAAGACCCAGAAGTAAACTTGAGTGGCTCGCCCAATTATTTATCAGTCTTGTGTCATCACAATGCAAAGAGAACCCAAGACAGAGCTTTGAAAATACTCTCCTTAAGTAGGAGGGGACAAAAATGGATTTTGAAGGGGTTGTTTTCTTTGTAGTGGCTGTGTCCTCTTTGATGTTCCCAGTGGAAACTAAGCTTATGAGAGATTGATGCTGGATTGTGGGTATCTCAGGAATCAACAGGAGCTTTGTATCATATATAGGCTGTTTTCATACCTATAGAAGCAGGTATGTTCTCCAACCTCCCCTCTGCCTTCCTCCACAGTTGTTGCCCACGTCACTAGCACTCCTCGCCAAAACAGAAAGGCAGGTACTGTATTTGCTCTCAGCTGTGCCATGGCATCACATGACCATGCGCTGCCTCCTCCCCCCGGAGGTGGCCCGGCTGCAGTGCCGCCTCTCTCGGAGCGTACCGCAGACTCATTTTCAATCAGAATGCCAGCCACGCAGGACCATGATCCACCATTGGCATCTTGCTATTCTCGCTCAGGACAGCTGATTTAGTGGTAGATCCACACAAGGCGCTATGTACTTACAGTCACAAGCAAAAGTTTAGGCATCCTGGTCACATGTTTTGTTGATTTTCTAAGTGAAAATAAGTATATGTCTACAGAGAGCACCCTTCCCAATGTACAATTACTGCTTATTTACTGAATTAATCATATGAAAGTATAAAGCATAAAATGTGACCTGTGCAAAAGTGCAGTCTATTAAAAACCTAGAAATTTGCAAATCAAAAGCCATATTTGAGTTTATAGATGTGTTAATGTCACCTAAAAAATAAACAAAACATGTAACTTGACCAGAGACGCTCCAAATTTTGCGTATGACTGTGCTGACAAAATCACTGAGGTTGATTAGCTCATTGCTCTATGTGATTCTTTCTGCTTTGCCTAGAAACAGGAGCATTTCAGGTCATGTGAAATTACCATTGCATTTTAGGCATTAGATATGGATCTATTGAACAGCCAGGTAGTTGTGATGACACACAAAGCAGTCCAATGGGCCAAATGCAGTCTCTTCAGAAGTGCATAAGCGCTCAGTCAAGTTGGTGCCTGTCTCAGACTTGCCAAAGGTGTGTTCCCTGTAATTTTTGCAGCTGTATATAAAATCATGTTTTCAATTGGCTAGCAGATGCATGCATGTGCAAGAGCACAACCAAATGCACTTATACAACTATATACTCCCAGACACAACTATGCACTTCCACTTACTAGCCCACAATATTTGTTTACACTTACAGATTTTAGTCTACCTGACCTTCTACATTGGCCTGTTCATTAGTGTTCACTTTCTTTGTTGAACAGATGTTATTTGAGTGCTGGACTGTTCAGTTTATATTCTTAACACAGTCGTCACAATGGCATGATAGTGGCATTGTAATGTGACACTTCCGTGTCACAGGTGGGTTGAGAGTGATCTCTAAGTTGAGACTCAAAAAAGCTGCAAAGTAGCTCTGTGTTCAGAAACTGACCATTACTACAGGACTAGAGGATTGACAGTCCAGATTGTGCTTCAGCACCAGGAAGGTGGGGCTATAAGAGATATGCAAACATTTGGGCACTCCTGGTTAAATGACATGTTTTGTTGAAATTCCTAGTAAAAGGAATTTGCACATTTGCATGCGCTATTGTTTATTTACTTTTTTTTTTACACATTGACAAGAAATAAAATATATAATGTGGCCTGTGCAGACATTCAATATTTAATGTCTTGTTTAATATTTAATGTTATATTCTTGTTATAATGTTGTGCTCTAAAATTTACAGTAAATGACATTTATGTGTTTCTATTCCTTATAGTGGATCAAATTGAATTTTTAGAAGTCAGCAAACCATGTCATTTAAGAAGTCGTGTTCAGACTTTGGCACACACTTGTGGGTGTTTCTAATAAAGTGCCCAGTGAGTGTATATCCTATCTTTAACGCGTCACATCATTGACGAACCTGCTGTTAGGCCAGGTTTGGACTATCATGAAGTCACTCTTGTAGGCCACCCAAGTAGATGTTTGTGAGAACCTTTTTCTTTGTGTAATCCATCTAATCATTATCTTAGCCTACATAAGCCTGTTTACCTTGAATAAAAGTCATAGCAGGTTTGGATTCATCCTTCACAAGTCCCCAGCCCACCTTCTAAGCCATGTTCTACCTGTCTCGTAATCATTGCCATTAACCAAAGGCCACCTTTGGGGACCTGCCTAGTTTTATGGAATGGAATGAAGAAAGGGTCTTCCTGGCCCTCATTATCCATTTGCATCTGCATGAACAAGTAAAAAACGTGTGCCTAGATTTTATCCACCAGTTAATTGTGTTCATTGTGTCGTCTGATGCAACATATCACCCAGATGACTGTGTGTATAGTGTCTGTAACAGCCTAACCAAAGCTGGTGGAGAGCCCTTGGCCTGCCAGTGTGTGTGTATGTGTGGGTTGCCTGTTCTAAACCTTTGTTCACTTTACAGCCGACGCGCTCATCATCCGAGAGTATGTGTTCCAGACCTGGTTCAAGCGTACCTGGCTCACCGGGTCATACCATATATGTAAGTGCTGTCACAACTGTGAACATTTGCTCATGCATCATGCGCACCCAAGCAGCTACAGAAAACCACAAACTCTTTCTTTGGCAACGTGCCAACTCTGTAACCTATATGCAGGCACCAGGACCTTATTTTTCATCTCACATACACTGGGCAACACAATGTTAGAAATGGTCTTCTGTTTAGCTTCTCAGTTGGGTAATATACAGTGGCGGCCAAAAGTCTAGTGGAAATCCTTGTATTTTGAGTTATTTTCTAATGTAACACAATTTTGTCCCTAAAAAACAATATCATCAGGCAGTTTATTAAACAACTCTAAAATCTTTTGAGTAAAAGTAGCATATATGAAATGTTTCAATGAGTTTCAGAGTTATCTCCTTTTGCTTTAATGGCAGAGTGTACTCAAAGTCTTTTTATTTCTCATGCCTTATCATGGTCAGCGACACAAATTTACACAAATCAAATAGAAAATATTGTTAGAGATACTTCAGAATATTTCTTTTTTCATTATTCTGAACATAATTTTTCTTTTTTTAGTTTTTTATTCTATATGGTCTATATGGATATCTGCAGATTCTTTAATTGTTAAACTATCTGGTGAAATTTAGTGGATTGTCCAGAGCATTAAATGTAGATTTAGGATTAGATTTAAGTTTTAGGTTGAGTTTAAGGTTAGGTTTAGTGGAATCTTTTATATTCAACTTAAGGTTCGGTTACATTTAATAGATATTTACTTAAATGTTAAAACCTAGCTGAGCACCTACAAAACATCTACAGTAAACCATCCAAATGAAATTTTCCTTTTTTTCTAAATTCATTTTGAGTAATTCCAGGTTTAAATATGAAAAGAAGATCTGAGTGTGGTTTTAGACTTTTGGCCACCACCATAGATGTATTACAGTTTCTCTGCTTCTACCTTGTGTAGTCATAAATCATTCCTGAATCCTCACATGTTACTTTTGCATCTTTTTCTCATTTCCTCTGACGGAGGAACTGAGACACAAGGAAAGGAGGTAGAGAAAGAAAACTAGGATGACACGTTTTTGTAACCTACAATGTGAAATGAGCACTAAGTAATGATACATCTTTTCTTTCACTACATTAAACGACAAAAATCCATCATTACTCACAAAACAAATCACTGAGTGCCCTTATGATACAGTCAAAATGAATATTAATATAAAATGAATATTATGAGTTGTTGAACGCATGTCTATTGTCATGTAGACAATTCAAGCATCAGATACTAAATTTAAGTGATGTTGCTCATGTTTTGTAGCTCAGCACGATAGATTGATGCTGTTCTATATATTTTTATAGTTTTTACAGTGTAGTAAAATGAATAGGTGTTATGTAGGCTACTTATGGTGCTGGTTGTGTTAGATCTGTAGAGCTCCTGCTAGCTCTGTAGGGTAATTCCCTGTTTGTGTCTGGGTGTGTGTCTGTTGTGTTTTCCCTCTAGGCAAAAGTAGACAATGAGATCCTTGATTACAGGGATCTAGCTGCCATTCCCAAAGTCAAAGCCATTTATGACATTGAGCGTCCCGACCTTATCAACTATGAGCCACTTTATACCACCTCCCTTGATGAAACAGAGGAGAGAGAGAGTGTGGGAGAGGTAAAGTCTCAGTATCCCACTGTATGTGTGTGTGTGTGTGTGTGTGTGTGTATTTGGCAGAGTGTGGAAATGTGTGTGCTGTGCAGTATACATGAACATGCGGTGAACAGGTTGGGGTAGACCAATGTAGTAATAGTTTTCAGAATGTAGTAATAGGTTTGCATGCGGTAACAAACCACATTAAAGGACTTGTTTGGTGAAAAAATTAATTTACACATTTTCCCACTTAACCCAGAGGTAGTCAATCAACATGTTTGAAATCCAAATTTTGCTTTATTTGTTTGGAAGTGAGCAAAATGTCTTGCATAGTGGACAAAAACTAAAAGTCACCTAAGTGATTTCTGTAAAAATTCATCTCAGACCTTCTCTTTACCTGCTCAAACCACATCAAACTGTTAATTAATGTGGAACATACTTGTGAATGAGGTTTAGGACTTACTGTAAGGTATAAGAATGAACAAAACTCCTACTCCTGAGGTCGTTTATGGCTATAGACCATTTTTTGTCTAAAATGACAGCTTGCATAATTTGATTACACAGTCTAATTTTATTCCTAACTCATAACAAGTTATACTGTGTCCTGATCCACATCCACAATACATCTTAATGAGGAACTGGATGTGTATTTGGGTGAGATCAGAGAGGTTGGGTGGATATAGTTATGTAGAGATTTAGGTGACTATTGACAGTTTGGCAGCAATGTTAGCTTTGTAACTCTAAATAAACATAAATTGAAATCCAAAAATGTCTTGGCTGATCACCTACATCTGAGTTAAGTGAAAGCATCAGATGTCTATGGTTAATCTAGAATGATCATATGAAACACTTTTAGCTTTATACTAACATACTACTGAAATCCCATAGTGGTGTTTAGGGTAATTAGTGTTATCCTGAAGGATGAGCTCTAATATTTACAGTTCACCATTTACTAATACAATTTAAAGACTAGAGCATAATATGAAGATGATTTACAAGAATATATTTAGATTTTTATGCCATATTAGTATTAATATCTGTTCTTATTTAGTTGAAAAATAATAGTGGAAATTTTAAAAGAAGGCAGTGTCCCCAAACTTTTGAGTGAATGTGGATGTATATGGGCATATGTGAGTGTGTGCAAGAATTTTAACAGAAACTCTATCCAGCAGTAATTCATAAAGGTCATATCCATGCAATTTAACACGTAACTGACGCACATCATTCATAAGGCTTCATGATGCCTGTGTAAGCCTTTAATGACAGCTGACATAAACATTTAACATAAAACGTTAAAGGTTTCTTCCAACACATTTGCCATAAATGCTTTTGTTGGTTTTGATGGTGCGCCACCTCGCAAGTGTCATGACGATATTGGTTTTGTGTCAGTTGTCAGGCTTATATAAGTGTTGTATATCCTTATGAAGGTGCCTTTGATGTGACGTACTTACATTAAATTTTACCATTCAATGTAAATATGTCACATAGAAGCAATGCTGAAACTCTAGCTGTAGCCTACACAAGATGTTTCCCCTTACACTCACCCAGCAAACTGCTGAACTGCTGAACATAATTGTAGTTCACGTTAAAGGCCTTTGTTACCATGGCAACATGACCCTTCTTTGTTAACAGCTTCAGACGTCGAGGCGAGAGCGCTCCCCCATGCCAGACAACCGAGTAAGTCATGTCCCTTTATAAAAAAGGCCTTAAAGGTTACCCTAAAAGGTTAAAGGGCATGTGTCTATACGGCCTAGACATGCAGCTTTTAACCCCTCAATTAGCACAATATATCCCTCCTTATTTATTATCACCACATTGGCTCTGATATTGCAGGAGTGTGATATACGCATGAGCCTCTAACCTCTTTATTGTGTGCTGTGAGCATTCTGACCAACCACATGTAGTTCCTTGGGTGCTGGGATGAATAACTAAACCCTGAAAACATTAATTATTTTGTTCAAAGATAATTCAGCCTTGGTGACGTCTGTATGTCCAAAAGTAACCAGACACCCCTTCCAAATAGTGACTTCTACATTAAAGAGCCTATATCACAAAAAACAGGATTTGTCCTCACATTTGTTAGTGTGTGAGTTCATAAAGAGTAACAACCATGCCATTCACTCTGTCCACACAGTCCATTTAAGCTCCCATTTTCAATTAATTGGTTTTGTGTTGTCATAAAAACGCTTTTTTCCATCTTTTCAACCTATTGCAGCTAAGCCCCACCCATTCAAACTAAAGGGGTGCAATACAGGTCAGCCCATCGGACCCAAGCTCATTAACATATATCAGTCTTGATGACACAGGAAGTAAAGCAGCTAGTTTAATTATAAGGGATAATGAGGGTTGGAGAATGATTGTGTAAAAATGTGTTGCCAGTAGAATTAGATTCTGGAGCAACTGTACATGAGCCTAAGGTCACCATCCCCATCCCTAGAGGGGCATAAAGTCCAATGGCCATTGGGTTGTGGAGCAGTGGAACTAGAGATAGTTGGAGCTGCATTTGTGATCCTGAGTTATTCATCCAACATCAGTACCTGACCTCACTAATGCTGTTATAGCTAAATGCAAAACAGTCTTAACAACACTTCCAAAATCTACAGTATAGTCTTCTCAGAAGAGTAGAGGCTGTTACTGCAGCAAATGGGGATAAACTCCCTATTAATACCTGTGACTTCAGAAGAAACATTAGATCAACAGGAGTCTTCACAAGCTGCAATCTGTATATCACAGTCATAATACTGATCATTATAAGTGCTATATAGTATTTTGTCCAGATCAGACAGGAATATTGAACCACTGCCTTCATTCCCAATCTAAACACACCCTTGAATTAACTTTAGTTGGGAATTGCTTGTATGAATACATTTCTGAAAATTCCTTAAAATTTTGCTGTGAGAGTAAGCCTGACTCCATCCCCCCAATATCGTTCAGCCCTACAGTCACTTCACAACACATTAACCATTCCCTTCTTCCATCAGTCATGTTCACTTCCACTGTAGTTCTGTGTGATGTGTGTATGTGTGTGTGTGCATGCATGAGTGTGCATCTAAGCCTTTGTGTTAGATATGAATATTTTCATGCATTGAACTGTGAAGTGTGTTTCAGTTTCCTTTCTGCTGCTTTGTGCTTTTGTAACTTCTCACTCCAGCTTTATCGCCAGTCCACCGTCAAGCACATTCCTTGGTCTCCTCTGTTCATTTCAGGAGTTTCGATGACAAAAGGCCAGGTTACTGTGAACCTTTAAAAACTATGTTTTAGTAATTCACGCTTTAATTTTTCATCTGAACTCTTTCAGACACCAAGAACCATGTCACCAACTCCATCTGATGTAAGTGCAGTTTGAGTTTTAAGTCAATCAGTTCAAGTGCACGCACTGTTCAAGAGAGTCTTATCTAGTGACCCCTGTTTTTCCTTACCACAGCATAGAAATCAGTTTCTCTCAAACAACCCATTACTTACTGACTACTCTGAATGACATCTCTTTGAATACAATCAGTTTAATTTAGAAATCATGATTGCCTTTAAATTAATTAACTTCTCTTGAACTGTGAACTTGAGCAACAAAGTTACAGTTTCTGCCTTTGCAGTTACAATCAGTTATTTAATATCATTATTATTAATTTATGATAAATGATGTATGAATATATCTAAAACCAAGGTAGTAGCATGCTTTCTTTTCAAAACAGAGATTAATGTAAAATGTATAAATTACTAGGTCATAAATAATGTATATTTGAGGCAATTCAGTTGTGCTGTTAAACAAATAAATATTTCTTGTGACACATTTTGGATGAAATTTCTTTTTTTTGTTATTTCATCTCAATTGTAATAGAATAAGTAAAATTTGCTACTGATTTGCGTGTTTTTTTTCTCCCAGAGTTATTATGACATGAGGGGGCACATTCTCCAGAGGTCTACAAGCCAAGGCTCCATTGGATCACCCATCTACAGTCGCCATAGTTACACACCGACCATGTCACGCTCACCACAGCACTTCCATAGGCCAGGTGAGACGCCAGGGCATCTTCTTTCACCGTGCACCCAAACCCAAAGTACTACTAAATGATAAGTGTAAATCAAGTATTTGCATAGTCAGCTTACTTTGGCCCTTGAAGTAGACCTGGATGATAAAACAATATATTAATAATGTATACTTGTTTTTTTTTTTTTCAATAAAATTGGTTATTAATACCAGATGGGCAGTCAGCCAAAGGTTAACTAAGGGCAGGTATTAATTAAGCTAGATGTATACACTCACACATACAGTACTGTGCGAAAGTCTTAGGCACCTATGAACATTGTTTGAATCTGTTTATATCAGATGTGGGTTTCTTTCTGCCAGCAAAAACACAAGTGAACATTAGAATAAATGTTCAGAAAAAAAGTATCAAGATTTCCTTTTTTCTAAAAAGGAGTTGATATTTTGTGAGCTGGTTAGTAGAACACAGGTTTGGTTTCAGATTTCTGCTCATTGCCTCCAGTCATTGTGTGGATTTATAAAATTCCATAAGCAGC
>JBBJLS010000148.1:23657855-23668570 GCA_037577275.1 Bryconaethiops microstoma | reverse complement strand
TCCTTGGTGACCCATGGCTTGTTGTTGGGGAAGCATCGTATGGATTTCACTGGTACAGTGTTATCCACACAGAAGTTGATGTAATCCGTGACACAGTCTGTGAGGTTATCAACATCCTCTCCATGTGGCTCGTACAGGGCCTCCCAGTCTGTAGTCTCCATGCGGTCTGGGAAGGTCTGGAAGTGGTTAGGAGAACACTTTGCCCCACATAAAACCCCTCTTTACTGTAATAATGTTAATTGTATTTATTGTAATATTAATCTTTTAACACTAACTTAACACTACTGTACAGTAGTAAACAGGTTTTAAGTATAATTTTCCCAGGTGCCTAAGACTTTTGCACAGTAATGTGTGTATGTATATATATAAATGCTGGGCATGTTAACGCATTATTATCGCATTAACGCATTATTTAATTAACGAATGTTAATGCAGTTTTTTAAAATTAATCTTGTTTTGAAAGTTCTTGTTTCTGTACTCGACCGCTTCACCTCACTTTTACAGGGATACATGCTACTGAACATACTGACTGTTTCTGCTGCTCCCTGATAAAAAAGAAAAATGTCTCTGCTGGTAAAAAAATGTTTCTGCTGGAAAATAGATTTATAAATGTTAACTTGCTGTTGCTCGGAAGGTGCCTGATATACTGTTCTAATAGTGGCTCTGGACCCGGGCGCTGGTGTTCTGATGAATCATGCTGCCTTGTAAAAAAATGCTCCCTTTAAGGTTATTCAGTTCATATAGTTTATAGTCAGTTTATAACACTGATAATGATGAGAAATAGACAAATAATATGCATAATCAGAGAGAAATATATTTCATTTAAAATATTTAAATGAAATATTTAAAATGCTCCCCATTGATATTTAACATGCTCCCCATTGAAATGTGCTACCATGCCCTTCTGTGCATGTTCAGCTGTATAAACTTCAAAGGAGCATTTTTTAATAGGCTAGCATGAATCAATAGACTGCTTAAAAAAAAGTTTTTTAATAAAATATATTTCTTTGTGATTATGCATATTATTTGCCTATTTCTCATCATTATCATTGTTATAAATTGACTATAAACTGTATAAACTGTATAAACTTAGGTAGCATTTTTCGAAAGGGTAGTGTGAATTGAAGGACTCTGCAGTCGAATTGCGCTACAGTAGCATTTTTTGATAAGGCAGCATAATTCGTCAGGACACCCGTGCTTGTATGTACATGATCTTAAACTGCACCTAATAGAAGGACTTAGTTCTATCATTGTTCTTGCTGAAGATTTTTTTTTTCCCTCAGCATGCTGTGTCCACTGAGCCGTCCATATTCAATCACATTCATATTTTATATATATATATATATATAATATATATATATATAAAATATGAATGTGATTGAATATGAGTACTAAAGCATTCACAAACACAGCCTTTGCTGCTCAGTTCAACTCTATTATTGGCGACAGTGGCTCTCTGTCAATGTACATCCAACTCCAGCCTGAACATCGACCTTTCACCCTCATTGACCTTTGGCCTTGGTTGTTTTTGATTCGAGGCACTGAGCCGTCCAGTGGCCGGAGCTCCCCTGGGGCCAGCTCTCCTTCTGTCCCCCCGACCCCCAAACATTTCCATCTGCCAGGTACTGAGGGAGCCTCCCACCTCCTCCTGTCCACATGTCAGCATGTCAAGTCCCTGTTCAAGCCCTGGCTGTCTTCTTCCTGTTGAACTTTACATGTGTCTGTTAAAGCCCTTATCAGGGACTGCACCACTCGTGTCCTGATTCTAAAATTGATTTTAGAGAGATGGTTTGGCCAAAACATTTTTTTTCTTTTACCCCAGATGTAACTGATCAGTCTAGAATTGTTTGGTGTCTGAAGCTTAGCAAAAAGTAAACATCATGCAAACTTACTTAAGTCTTCACACGCCTCTCCCGATCCACGTCAAGACAAATAAACTGCTGGCATTGTAAAACTGCCATATTTAGGAAACGACCATACAGTAAAACTCCCTTTGTAAAGGGTGTATACATGATGTAATCTTAGTATATTAATAGTTATTTTATTAAATCATGAATTAAATAATGAATAAACACATACATGAAAGGGCAACAGTAAGCTACCCTGTCTGATGTCTTTAAATAAATCATGAAGCTGACAGGTAAAGTTGACTGATGGAAAATACAAAGTTTGATAACTGTTATAAATGTTTATGACCTAATTAGTAACCAGGAATTTATCAATCTTTTGTAAGGATAGTCTTGTAAGGATTGTTATTTTCCTAAAATAAATCATCCCAATACTTACTACTTTACTCCTTTATCAACTGTAAAAAGAAACAGTTATTAAAAACAAATTGAACATCAAATAAGGAAAATGTGATTTAAAAGCTTCATCACGGTCCCTGCTTCAAAAAACACATAGCTAGATTTGCTTTATAAATTGATTATACTGTTTGCAAATCTAGAAGCTTGCCCAAAAATGTTCAAACACAGCTAACTAAAGATAAATAAATTACATAAATAAAATTTACAGATATGTTTCTGAATGAAAACTGAGTCTCGTGTTAGCATGACAAGGTGATTTAAGTTACTGTTACAGTAGTGTACTCTGCTGGTCATTTTCCCAACTGAAGTTATGCAGCCAGGTGTTACAGGTAGCCCAGTTATGTGCAAATTGTACACAAGTGTGGATAATCTACATAGATCCACATCTTTCACGATTTAATGCAACGAACTTAATTTTTTACTTTTTCAACAAGCGAGCAACAACTATAATGTGATATTCAAACTGTAATGTGTTAAACTTCTTAAGTGTCACATGTACCATGCAGCTCCAGAGCAAAACTAAAGAACTGACTGACTGGTCTATGTTTAAGATAAGGGTATTTTTTTTAGACTAAACCATCACTGTAATATCAAACATTCTGACTAAATATAACAGGGATAAGTTTACAAAGTCCTCTAACATTGTTGTTTTAAAATCACCGCTCCATAATTCCTGAAGATGGCTTTAATATTCTTTGTAAAAATGTGCACTGTAAAATCTTTGTCTTCTCTTCTTCTTTCTCTTCTCTGCTTCTGTCCACCAGTTCAGTCACCCTCACTTTCCATACACCTGCAGTAAACAAGGCTATACCTCAAAGCTTTTCATTTTTGTTTATTTTTACATTACACAGAAATGATCATCACATTTGTCTGTTTTTCCCACAGGTCTTTATTTGTCTTTATTTTCTCCTGTTATACATTTATTTGTTTGGTGTATTCATGGACTTATCAGTTGAATCTTGTGAGCTGGATTTCAGTGAAACTGTACCTATCTTCTATGTCTTTTCAAAACTTTTCCTGTGGTTCTTGATTGTCTGGCTTCTCATGCTTTTCCTAGTTTGACTGAGGAGAAAACGTTTTCCTTTGCATGAGGACCAGTGGTGTCACATTATAATTATTTTATTACCCTGTCCAACCCCTTTTTTGTCCTGAAAAATTTGTGTTGGAAAATTTATTTTTTAGTTATTTAAGTTTGAGTTATTTTTGTTACTGAATTAATCTAGGTTATATATTAGAATTAATATAGTAAATTCAGTGTTTCAGTGACAGTGTTATTTATTTAAGATTACATTTTTACACCCAATTTATAAAAAGGGATATTTTTTTGTATAAGATCATAAGTTTCATCCCAACATCTTTCTGTATGCCAAAGCTAACAGAACTTTTAACTCTCTTTCAGATCAAGGTGTCAACATCTACAGGAAGCCCCCCATCTACAAACAGCATGGTAGGGACACATCAGGATCTATTTTATAAAGCTGAAAGTCTAAAGAAATCCGATGATATCTGTATAAGTGCAAAAAGATTAGAACATTTTAAAGAAGTATAATGGTCAGAATAAATTTAATCTTTAAGCAAAACTTGACCATCTTGATAAAAACTGTTATTTGTGTGCGCGCGTGTGCTTGCGTCCGTACGTGTCTCTGTGTCTGCACGTGTGCAGGTGAGTGTGTGGCTTTCAGAAAACAATGCTGAAACTCATTTACCAAACGTGCCTTCTCTCATGCAAAGCAAGTATTCCAAGAACCTGCCTAGATACAAATATAATGGAAAGTTCAATCAATTTTGCTAAATTCCTGCATAATTCAGTCATTGAGATATAAATAATTCAGAGTGGTTTGATGTGAAGTGGTTCATTGTAAAGAAACTCATCAACTCTGATTTCTTTATAGCTGCTTTATAGATTTCTTTTCTTGTTTTAGTGGTGAATAAAACAAGGGGTCAGTGCAAATGTAGACATTTTTATTTGCCATTTAATTTCCATTTGTGCACCTATATTTGATTTTCTAAGTTTGCTTGTAATGCTGATGATGATGAAATAGTGGTTTTAGACCAAAACCTTTTCAAAATTACCACAAAACCATGTTTCAGGTATTATAAATATTTCCATAAATGCTTAAACCTGTCATGAAAGTAACATTTGCTTCCTATTACCACCACTGTGATCATTACTGACTCTAAAGTGTTTCACAAGAAACCTCTCTGAATGACATAACTATTTAATTGCACATTCTTTTTACTTTGGTGGAATTCCCACATTAACCTGGCTAACAATGATTATTAGCTGTGCAGTCATTATTGCTGAACATATAGTACGATTCAAAACTTTGGACACAGACTAAGAATACATTTTTAATCTTCATGACACTTTGATCTAAAGGCTTGTTTGGAAAAAATATATAAATAGTCAGGCCATACATGTCTGTGGATGAATTTCCTAAATCATATTCAGCAGCCAAAAAATCTCTGAGCATTTTCTTTGGAAAAGCTCCTCCTGAAGCTGCTTGAGAAGAATGCCAAGAATCTGAAATATTTTCACAATTACTTCACACTTGCTGCATTATTTTCATAACCTCAGAAATATCACTAAGTAATAAGTCCATCACAAGTAAGTGTGTCCAAAATTCTGACTGGTACTGTATATCTTTGCACAGCCGTGTTCAAGGCTTTTTGTCCTGGTAAACCGGGACATTCACCATTGTGCTGTGTGAAAAAAAAATCTACATACATTTCATGCTTCATCAGTACATGCATTTCATACATCACACAAAAATGATGTCTCGTTGATTTCCTAGTTGAAAATAAGTACTCATCCTCTGTAGAACACACTTAAATATGTCATTTTCATCTGTAATTTTATGTAATATGTAATTTTATGCAAAATGCACATTTTCTATTCATTTGCTGAAACATAAAATGATATAGTGTGTTATGATTTTTTCACAAGCCATATTTTATGCATTTTGGTCAATTTGAATAGTAATTGTGCATCAAATTGTACAGAAGTGTGTTCTCTACAGAGGATGTCACTTATTTTTGTTTAATTAACAGGTGATTTCACCTGGGGCATAATTCTTTGCGCATGCCTAGATTTTAAGAGAACAAGTACAGCGACAGTCAAAAAAATGCACATATGTATATATGTCACTCAAAGAGGACTTTTCTGGCTTTTCACTTGAAGGAGCTAACCCAGAATAAATTACAGATATTGTCTATCAAGACAATACAGAGAAGTCCTTCCACTGCGGGTGGTCCTTGGTGGACAGGGACGAATGTGTAGTAAGCAGTTCTTAAGGAATCTCTGAGAAAGCACTGAGGTTGTCTTCAAGACTAGTAAAGCTACGGAATTCTTATAAGCACTGTAAACTGTCCAAAAGAACTGCTAAGAGACACTTAAAAAAATGTATGGCAGTATAGGAAGTACACAGTTTATAGTGCTATTCATTATTATGTAGCTCCTCCAGTCTTAAAGATGACCTCAAACTGCTTTTTCAGACTTTCCTAAATTCTTGAAATTATTTCATAGGAATGGATTATTGACAGGGCTAGTGAGGCAGTGCCCAGGGGCTTCAGTAGGGCCTCAGACCGCACGGCCCAAGGAGACTCTAACACTCAGGACAATCTGCTGTTATTGGACATATTAGGAAAATAATTAGCCACTGAATATTAGTGGTGTAACAATACTGTCTCATAATGTGGTTTGATAGATAGATGCAGGGCTCATGGTTCCATACACTTATTATATATTTAAGAAATTAAGACTGAAAACAATATTTTCACAATATTTAGAAATCCAATCAGCTGTCACAATTTGCTATGAAATTAAAGCTGGATGGTGAGAAGGGTGATGTATGACATGGAAGTGTTGAACTGGGTTGTTGGTTGGCATTGGTTTAACACGATGAACAATGTCATTTGTTGTGGTGCTGCTCCTTTCAGTGAAAAAGTGTAATAAACATTAAAACACCGCTTATATGTATTATGAGCAATTCTTTTTGAGTGCCAGTTCTAAAATATTGATGCACTTTAAAATTTAAAAATGAAGATTAATAAATCTCACTACCTTAATGCCCCCAATACATTTTAAACACTGCATCCCTTCCAAATTCTATTTAATTTACAATTAATTGAAAGAAAAATACTTATTTTGATCATATAAAGTAGTGATATAGGTAAATTGTCACCAACAATACTGGTCATTGATTGAAAAGGCCTTTCGTGTATAGCTGATACTGACTGATGCCAAATGCCTGCCTTCAAATTGCAACATTGTAATCAGAGTACATATTAAACAGTGATGTTTGAGGGACCAGCTTTTCTCTCCAGTAAAAGGTCTTAGCTACATAAAGACTTAGGATCGAATAATCAAGTGAGGTTTCATGGTAAAGATTGCAGTGGTATTTTTTGGTATTCCATTAATTACCACAAGTCCAGTATGCCTCTGCTCTCAGAAAATAAAAATAATCAGGTTAAATTAAAGACATGATGCCCATTAAGACAGTTAGACAAATGCATCACCACAAGCATTATTGATGAATTACATTATTTAAAATACAATATTGTAAAATAAACTATTAAAATTGGTAAGAATATTTTTAATACTACATTTTGGAATTATGTAGTTCTACGCTTGAGCGTATGACTCAAAGAAAATGAAAATGTCTTTGTCATGCTGTTTGGACACAGCAGGCAAGCAGAGACGGATGTGCTGGAAACAAATATTGATTTATTGAGCATACAAGGACAAACAGCTGAAGACCCCAAAATTGAGCTCATGCTCTAGTGGGTATATGTAGGTAGATAGGTAGGTAGATAGATAGGTAGGTAGGTAGGTAGGTAGGTAGGTAGGTAGGTAGGTAGGTAGTTTTACATTGACACTCAAAACATATCCTGTACATGAAAAGAAGTTAGATGTCCTATCCCACTGCTGCACAGGCCTTTTAGACTTTGTGGAGTTTGTGAAACATTGTCTCATTAGTGTAGCTTAGTCCTTGTATTATAGTGCAGTTCCCCTGCTTTACCAATCCAGACTCGGCTGCCTTTACAGCCCAAAGCAGGTCTGCTGATGACATCATCAAATCGGCCAAATTTCCCTCGGCGTACGGCCCCAATCCAGACGAGGCTTCTAACATAGAGACAGACTACTGGTCACGCACGGCCACCAGCAGCACCCTAGGTACTGTACGTGTGTACACCTGGTTCTCCCTGTATCCATCACAGCTTGCCACTGCTGCTTTTCTCCCCCGTTTCTGGTGGAGCAATAAACTGCAAGTGCTGCCTTTCCTTTTAGCTGGCTCCTTTCCCTCTTCATCTTGTCTCAATAACATTTCATTAGTTATACAAATGCTAGCTATAAGCCAGATTTATGTTAAGCTAGTTTAGTATTAGTAGTAGCACTGACAATTCTATCTAAAATTGAAGACCAGCTCCCTACCCGCTTAAACATTAGGCATTCTTATTTGTAATTTGTAATAAATGATAAGCAGCATGCCCTGTCTTCTGCATACCCAGGTCTACTTTGGGTCTAAACCCAGAGTTTAAACTTAATCCTTGCATAATATTGTATAACCGCTTATTATAAAAGTAATCAATGCTTATTTACCTTCACTGCAAAAAGGTGATTCTCTTAATTTGCATGATTCAAATGTGTGCCATAATTTCCACAAAATACATTCAGCACACTCATTATCAGAAGTGAGTTAACATAAACAAAGGGAAGATGACAGCTACAAATAAATGTGGAAACAGTATTTAGTGTGGAGGGTTACATGCGTGACTGTAGGTGCAGAGCTAGGGCCAGACAGGGTTACAAGAAGGGAGGAGAAAAAAGAACTGGGGCCAGTTCAATAAGCTAATTTGTTTTGTGACATATTTTATTAATGCACAATTTAACATGGGTTAAATGTGTTGTGGTTATTTGATTTATTTAAACAATGTCAAGAAGAACTGGCTTCTTATCTCATACTCCTGTAGCAAAGTCATCTTGAAACATTTTTTTGATGTTTACGCTGAAGGTACTTATGGTCTTTACATCTTCAGTTTTAAAACTAAACCTCCCAAAAGTCAATTTTCACATATTAATTATGTTAGGTTACGTCTTAATTTGTTTGTGTTTTTTACTTTTGTAGTAATTAAATGTACATTTGTCACTGTCTTTTTTTACTAAGCACATTCACTTAGATGCATAGATTTTTCCATATTTAAGCTGGAATACTCACGTGGTTCAAACAACATTGAATTGTAGTTAATTAAGGCTCACCCTCCCCTATGCATTTGAATCAAGCAAATCAAGTGTGTCACTTTTTTTGTGTTGTAACTGCATATCTTTGACTGTTACTCAATAAATAGAGCTATTAACTAATTTAATGTAAAGGTGTAGTGAAACCATTCATTGTCCTTGTTTGCTAAGCTGTCTGCGAGCCTTCTCCATCTCTATCACCGGTGGTGTGTTAGAATGATTTGATGTGTGCTAGCTTCTGTAAGATCATTAAGAACAGAATGATGAACGAGTATGCATGGCCTGTGTTTTAACACTTCAGGGTCCGACGGAAGGAGAAGGTCCAGAGAGGAAGATGAAGAAGAACTCCAGAAACGCAGGCAACTCCAAGAAGAACATCTCACCAAGGTAACTATGGGGTGCCGTTTGTAAAATCAGCTTAACAATTTTAGAGGTGTCAATTTTTCATCATTTAGTGCAATTAAAAAAAAAACAGTGTTACATTTTGGTACATTTTCTTGCTGCGTAAATGTTAAATGTTAAAATTAAATGTTAAATATATATCTAAATGTTCAATCTAAATCTAAATGTTAAATCTTAAATCTAAATGTTAAATATATATCTAAATGTTAAATCTTTAATCTAAATGTTAAATGTATGTCTAAATGTTAAATCTAAATCTAAATGTTAAATATATACCTAAATGTTAAATCTTAAATCTAAATATTAAATATATATCTGAATGTTAAATCTTAAATGTAAATGTTGCACTCTAAATGTGGGATTTAAATCTAGCACTTTTACAAAGGCGACACTAATATGGGATTTTTTAGGTCTAAATGTTGAGCTCTAAATGTTTAGAAGATATGCTAATTGGTCACGCCCCATGATTACAATTGGCTGTTACTTAGAAGGGGGCTGGACTGTGAGCTGTGATATCCCTCACCAAGATGGAGGATTTGCCTTAAATGATCTGAAATGTGAATGATAAATATGAAAAATATATCTCAGTGACAGCTTTCCAACGACCCCTCATTTGCTATAATAGCCCCCAGAGATCGGGATATATTAGCCGAAAACCATTCGCCTCGCCTGGGTGTCCCAATATTTTTGTACCCCATGGAACGTGCGGCAGCTTGTCTCTGCGGGGCAACCACCAATCTCCGTCAAACTTCACAGTTAGATAGGGCTCAGTGACACCTTTCCAACGACCCCTCGTTTACCATAATAGCCCCCGGCAATCGGGGAAAAGCCTAGCGCTGTGAAATTTTACAGGAACCCTCAGCTCCCCCAGAACTATTGAACGTGACTGGTGGCAAAGCTCTCCTGCTCAGAGAGCGCAAGATATATTTTTAACATTTAGAGCGCAAGATTTATTTTTCACATTTACAGTGCGAGATATATTTTTCATATTTAACATTCAGATTTAAGCATATCTTCTAAACATTTACAGCTCAACATTTAGAGCTCAAAAATCCCACATTTAGAGTCGCCTTTGTAAAAGTGCTAGATTTAAATCCCACATTTAGAGTGCAACATTTAGATTTAAGATTTAAGTCTATGTATCTGAATGCAGTGTCATTATGTTAGAGTAATGGTCAGGCATCCCATTACTTTTGTCCATGCTGCACTCTAGGTCTCGGCGGGAGTCATGCACCCCATTGCTTAAAAGTATTAGGACGCCTTACCCCCTGCGAAAACCAGCCGAGACATAGAACCATAGTCACAGAATATATGTCCATGCGTAGAGCTGCGTGCTGCGAGCACTCACGAACACAAAAAAGCAATGAACTTTTAAAATAAAAGGACTTTATAAAACCTGCATTAACGGGCGATAAAATAATTGTTGGCGTTCTACACAATAATAATGCATTAATGTGCACAGCCCTAATATATATATATATATATATGTGGATGAAGTGTCTGTGTGAGTGCAGGTTCTGTGAGTAGTGGGAGGGGTTCTGCATGATGCTGCAGCCTCACAAACTTAATGTGTTTGCTTAATGTTTCTGCTAATGTTCTGACTTCAGATTCCTTTCTTAAGGGCTTAACAAGTCTGAACACATTTCTGTCATATTGCGTCAAAGCCTGTCTGATGTAAACATCATGATACCCACTCCACTATAGTACTATAGTATAGTACATGCAAATCATTCAGCAACATTGTTTCAGAGGCTTCCCAAGGTAATAAA
>JBBJLS010000148.1:23635811-23654284 GCA_037577275.1 Bryconaethiops microstoma | reverse complement strand
TGAGACCAGTCTGGACTGGGTTTACCTTGTGTGTAGGGATGGCAGAGCCAGACGATGTTCCTTGGAGGAGTGGAGGGAACAAGTAGGAACATAAGCCTGAATGGTAGGATTAAGGTAGCTGACGTTACTCCGTAGGCAAGAGTTAGTGACTTGAACTTAATTTGGGCAGCCAGTGTAGGTCTGTTACCAGTGGGATGACATGCAATGTTTCGGTTTGATTGAAGACCAGCCGAGCTGCAGTGTTCTGAACCAGCTGTGAGGGTTTTATCATACAAGCTGGAAGGCCCACTAGGAAGGCATTGGAGTTATTGAGGCAAGAGATAACCATGGCCTAACCAGTTACCCTTTGATTTTCCTGATAAGGAAGAGCAACATGACTGAGAGAAAGATGGGGTCAGAGAAAGATAACTGGTCATCTATCATGACAGCCAACTTTCTCACCACCTTGGACGGGCTGAGGAGTTGAAGAGGCAATTTTTTATATTGATATTGTGAGTCCTTAATAAGCAAATAGTTGTTGAAGCTGGTATTTACGTTTATGGCATTTAGCAGACACCCTTATCCAGAGCAAATTACAATCATTAGATACATGGACCCCTGAAGACACTGAGGGTTAAGTGTCTTGCTGAAGGACACAATGGTAGAAAGTGGGGGGGTTTGAACCTCCAACTTTGTGGTCATCGGGATCACAGACAAGTGTTTGACCCACTAGACCACTACGCCTGTGAGAAAGCCAGCTAAATCACATAAACCTATAAGGCCACTGCTTTGATTTGGAAGGGAAATTTATGGAAATCACAGGTTCCAAACCTTAAAACAATGATCACAAGTTTTCGAACACGAATTTAGCTTGTTATATGTACTTCATCATTATAAAGCAGAGTCTAAGAAACTTTACCCCTTTCCCTTTCTTGTCTGCTGATGATTTGATCTCAGTGCTTTCAGCAGGCCATGACAGAACCTAAAGACATCAAGTTTATTACAATATTAATGAAATAGTTCACAGCAAAATTAGATTTACACAATTTTCTTTCAAGTTGTTTACTTGGTACCATAAGTACTTTTGTCCTCAAAACATAACCTGCTCAGACTTCATCCAGCTCTTCATTAAGATGGCCCAGACTTGTGGATGTAGTTTAGGACTCACTATGACTCACCATGAGCCAAAAAACGAACTAAACATCTCTGTGTAGCTGAATGAAGACTTTTTACACTTTTGTTTAACAGGGTCTGTTTTTACAAACCACCTCAGGAATAAAAAAAAGTCCCATCTAGAATATTTTTGCCTAGCGATGCCCGTTATTAATACAGAAGAAATTTGGCTCATTTTATAACTCACAGAAAGCCACACTGTGTCCTAAAGTCTGCACCTCCTTAATGAAGGACTGGAATCAGTTTTAGGAGCGTAAAAGATTTAGATGACTATAGACCAGCAATGTTGTTAGCAATGAAAGCATTATAGCTCCAGAAGCAAAATTTGGACGCCAGTTTTATCTGATCAGCTACATATGAGGTAATTAGAAAAACCAAACTGTACTTTTCAGATAGCATAATACCTCCTCCTCTTCCACAGAGAGCCAGAGTCCTCTAAGAAAGAAATTCTTCAGCGCTGTGAGGTCACTGATGCGATGTGTTCTTGTATAGTTAAACTCAAACACTTCTGCCCATTCTTGCTTCATTGTGCTGTTCATCCATACAGGACTGTTAAAGTCTTAGGGGTGGAAACGGGGAGAGAATCTCAGGTCAGATATTATTTGAGTTTAGCCAATACTTAAAAAATAAATAGTTGCATTATTATGCAAATCCTTCCTTCCCAATGCCATCAGACTCTATAACCCCTCCTCCACCACACATCCACCCATCAGACTCTATAACTCCTCCTCCACCACACATCCACTCATCAGACTCTATAACTCCTTCACCACACATCCACCCATCAGACTCTATAACTCCTCCTCCACCACACATCAACCCATCAGACTCTATAACGCCTCCCCCTGTCACACACCCACCCATCAGAATCTGTAACTCCTCCCTCTGTCACACACCCATCCTTTAGACTCTAGTTTTTTTTTCATTACTCCACATATTTTGCCATAATTAATTTAGTATCATTTAAACAAATTCATTAAGAGTGGTTTTGAAATGCTTCATTTTCTATTATAAATTACTATGCCATAATTATTTGCAGTGGTGGTGAATGGAACCGGCTGTCTGAACAGTTCAACGCCTTTGAAAAAATCTCACAAAAAGTCATTACATGGCATGGTAATTTCATAGACATTGTTTTATGAAACACTCCAAGATTACTGTTTGGCCTAAAACAGATTAATAGTGGAGGGGTACACGCAGGGTGTTATTAGGCAAAACAGTCCCCAAAGAAAATCAATTACTCAAATTACTACTATTTTACAGTAATCAATATTTCATATAAAACTCAGAAGACATGTAATTCACTAGTGGGTGTACATAGTAAATGAAAACTAGTATGTACATTGTACCTTTTTTCTATAATAGTGTTTTTATTCTATAGGTCATGCTGCCTCTACTCTCCACTCTTGTTCTGTCCACTGCTGTAACAATGCAAATTTCCCACCCATGGGACTAATAAAGGGGTTTTGTCTTGTCTCATCATAAATTGTTTGGTTTGGAAACATTGTGACCCCTGGTTCCTATCACCACTACTGAATTACCATTAAACCATTCTGAATTACTGTGTATTGTCTGAACGTTTGAATAGACCTTAAAAGTGAAAATTCAATGGTATTCCCCTTTAACAAATTTAATTTCAAGTGTAAATGACGAATGCCCTACCAGCTGCCCAGGTCCTAGTGATGATTAGTGATATCCTCCTAAACCAACGATTAGTTACCTTTAAATGGGTCTTCTTTGCTTGTTTTCAGGAGGTCTGTATGTGGACATGATGTTGGTGCCACTTCCTCACTTTGTGGATTCTGAAGGATGTTTGGGGATGTGAGACCCTCAACATCTGTCTGCAAATTGTGTAAATTTCCTTTAAATGTGATAAAATTTCAACACAGTGAAATACAAACTATTATAATCTCCATACAGAAAGATGGGTGACAAATTAATGTGCATAGAGTCTCTAGAAATATACTGGAGGGAAGGACCATCACTGTTCCCAAAGATGTCCTCTCAGTTGGTGTTTTGATGGTGCAATGAAAGAAAAATTGCCGTCATACGGCAAAACAACTCATACGGAAGTTCCCCCAGTTTGTGTTGACGCTCGAGGTGTCAGACGTCTTGCTGAGCTTTGTTTAGTGTTCCTGTATCACGTAGAAGTAATTGTAATTTAATGAACATGTAATAATAAAAACCGGGTTTAAAAACGGCATCACACGCAAAAGAACATAAAAAAACTAAAATGAACAAATTTCTTTTATTTTAGGTTTTAGAAACAAACAGAAAAAACACAATCTTTGAACCGGGGGAACTTTCAGGATAGTCACCACCCCCAACTGGGTGGGGAAAACCCGCAGGTGTCGGCGGCTCTGGCAGCAGGCCCATGATGCCATCCAACGGACCAACGCATGATACTCTCTCCAACATCACCGCCGGCACCCCCCGGCATGGTTGTTCCATGTTGGTGACAGGGTTTGCTTTTCCACACGTAACCTGCACTTGCACACTGACTCCAAGAAGGTTTCACCCCGCTTCGTGGGACCCTTCCAGATCACTCACAGGATTAACCCTGTCACCTTCCGGCTCCAGCCGCCTGCCTCTCTCCAGACTCACCCCGTCTTTCACGCCTCACAGTTGAAGCCCTTAACAACATCACCCCTGGTTCCTGCTGCTCCAGACACTCCTCCGCCTTGGATCATTGATGGTGGTCCTGCGTATACCGTCCGATGGATCTTTGATTCATGATGCCGTGGCCATGGCACTCATTGACTGGGAAGGCTACGGTCCGGAGGAACGGTCTTGGGTCCCTGGCCGGTTTATCTTGGATCCATTGCTCATCCAGGACTACTGTCATCGGGTATCCTTCCAACCGGGTCCGCCTGGTGTCGGCCCTGGAGAGGGGGGTTACTGTCACACACACTAGTCACGAGATGCACACGGGGAACTGGAAGTGACGCACACCACTGGGTATATAAACAGGAAGCTGGTAGTGTTACCTTGCTCAGTAATTGAGTCTCAGCTCTCCTCGCCCGTGTGACTAACCCTGGATTCCGTAAGTACTCACACCTGTTTATATCTTACTGTGTGTGTTGTGAACGTTGGTTCCGGTGGGAATCTTCACTCTGTTTGTGAGCGTTCACAGACCAAAATGCATGTTCTACCAACCCTCTCGTGTCTTTCCGCGCTTGGGTTCATCCACCATGCTACACGCGGGTGAACTACTGAATCGGTAAGTCTCGGTTTCTCATATGTGTGTGACATTTTAACTAATATAAACAGTGTAACAGAACTGGTGTTTGTTCTCCCACTCGCTCGCCATTTGCTGCTCTTTCACTCGGTCACTCTCCAGAGACCCTCCCCCTGCTGGTTTTCCCCTCCCACTTGTGGACGGAGACTATCCTGAAAGTTCTCCCGGGTTCAAAGATCTTGTTTTTTTTCTGTTTGTTCCTAAGACTTGAAATAAAATGAATTTGTTCATTTTTGTTCTTTATGTTCATTTATGTGTGATACCATTTTTAAAACCCGAGTAGTGGTTATTATTTTGATTATTATTGTTACATGTTTTTTAAATGACAATAACTTTGGTTCTGTGTGACGCAGGAACACCAAACAAAGCTCAGCATGACATCTGAGACCTCGAGCACCAACACAGACTGGGGGAACTTCCATACAAGGAGCTGTTTTGCCGTATGGCGATGATTTATAATTTATAATACGCCCATCTATATTTAACTTCTGGATAAACTGCCAATTCTTTTCCTTTACAGATAAACCAACACCTGGGTGCTGCACTTGTGTAAGTCAAATGTTTCTGCTTAATTCATAATTCAGTATTACATTTTTCAAAAATAAATATGAATTGTAAACTGTATATAAGAAGGAGAGCCTGACGTACATTTTCCTGGGATTGAGGTTGATCAAGAAATTCGTAGGACACTGAATAGCTGTGGCTGACCAGAGGGAACTCATCCAGAGACACAGCAGGACAAGGGACCCCTCTCATCTTCTGAATACACACAATGACCTCGGCATCCTCACAAACAGTGTCTTTAAAAAGGAAAATGTTTAAAAAATGTCATGCAAACATATATGTATGAATAAGCCTACTATAGAAGCCACAGTGAAGGGAAAGAAGTATTCAGTCTTTTGAGTTTATTTAATACAATCCCAGTGCATGTATCCAATTCTTATTAACACAGACACTGTCTTTTGACTTTGTTCTTTTGAATTTGAAAAAGTGTGTACATGAAGTCGCAGTTCAGAGTTCTCAGATTTTTTCTCAGAACTGAACTAATAATTGTTTGTGGAAACCCCCGCAAATTCGCAGAAACCGCAAAAAAAAAAAAAATTCCGTGGCAAAATATATTTTTTTCATGTATTTTAGTGCTAAATTATTCAGAAAAATATAACTTCCTGATTCTGTAACATAAATATGATCATAAATTCAACTACATTTCCATATGAAAGTGACCATTCTGTCATATGCATTTAACCCACTCACCAAGTGAAGAACCTCAGAGGTTCTTAGGAGTCTTGGGAATCGAACTCACGTCTTCCTGATCGCAGGGCAAACTCCTTAACCCCTATGCCACCAGCTGCCCCACAATATAAAATATAACTGTATAATCTTTTGGGACTGTCGAAAGAGCAACTGTATACTGGCTGCTGCCCTGTGACGCATCTCTGGCAGATACAGTCCAGAATTCCCTCGTGAAGCGTCTCGAGTGTTTCGCTGAGTGTTCTTCTGTTTTTTGTTTTGTTCTTCTTAAAGCCCTGTATTTTTATTACAGTAAATTAAATTAATTTATTACTGTATTTACCCTGCTTATACCAAAGAAAATAGCGCACACCAAAGAAAACGCCCGTGCATGAACTACAGTACAATCTATACAGGGTATTTTACATTCTAGCACTGCGGGAGTTAAGTGTAAACTGTACAGTACGAATACAGGTTTTCCTTTCCATTTTTATCTGTGTTTTGGGAGCATATTTGGGGGCATATTTAAGGACCGTTTAGGCTTTTTTCACAACATCACAACATGGCTTTTCACTATAGACAGGTGCTCTTGGGACATAACCCCGTATTGCCAAAAGTATTCGCTCACCTGCATTTACACGCATATGAATTTAAGTGACATCCCATTCTTAATCCATAGGGATTAATATGACGTCAGACCACCCTTTGCAGCTATAACAGCTTCAACTCTTCTGGGCAAGCTCTCCACAAGGTTTAGGAGTGTGCTTATGGGTATTTTTGACCATTCTTCCAGAAGCACATTTGGTCAGACACTGATGTTGGGCAAGAAGGCCTGGATCGCAGTCTCCGCTCTAATTCATCCCAAAGGTGTTCTGTCAGGTTGAGGTCAGGACTCTTCCACACCAAACTCGCCCAGTCAAGTTCTTCCACACCAAACTTGCTCATCCATGTCTATACGGACCTTGCTTTGTGCACTGGTGCACAGTCTTGTTGGAACAGGAAGGAGCCATCCCTAAACTGTTTCCACAAAGTTGGGAGCATGAAATTGTCCAAAATCTCTTGGTATGCTGAAGCATTCAGAGTTCCTTTCTCTGGAACTAAGGGGCCAGACCCAGCTCTTGAAAAACAACCCCACACCATAATCCCCCCTCCACCAAACTTTACACTTGGCACAATGCAGTCAGCCAAGTACCATTCTCCTGGCAACTGCCAAACCCAGATTCGTCCTTCAGATTGCCAGATGGAGAAGCATGATTCATCACTCCAGAGAACGCGCCTCCACTGCTCTAGAGTCCAATGGCGGCGTGCTTTACACCACTGCATGCATTGCACTTGGTGATGTATGAGTTGGATGCAGCTGCTTGTCCATGGAAGCTCATTCCATGAAGCTCTCTACGCACTGTTTTTGAGCTAATCTGAAGGCTGCATGAAGTTTGGAGGTCTATAGCGGTTGACTCTGCAGAAAGTTGGCGACCTCTGCACACTATGCGCCTCAGCATTCCCAGACCACGCTCCGTCAATTTACGTGGCCTAATACTTCGTGGCTGAATTGCCGTCATTCCCAATCACTTTCACTTTGTTATAATACCACTGACAGTTGACTGTGGAATATTTAGTAGCGAGGAAATTTCACAACTGGACTTGTTGCACATGTGGCATCCTATCACGGTAACACGCTGGAATTCACTGAGCTCCTGAGAGCGACCCATTCTTTCACAAATGTTTGTAGAAGCAGTCTGCATGCCTAGGTGCTTGAAGTTATACACCTGTTGCCATGGAAGTGATTGGAACACCTGAATTTATTTATTTCGATGGGTGAGTGAATACATTTGACAATATAGTGTATCTGCGTAGTGTAGTGTATTTAGCTTACAACAGTTTGACCATGCCCACTCATACTGAAGTGATAAGGAGTGTTTCAACCTGTCTAAACAGAGATCATTAACTAAATCAATGTCAGCCTTAAAGGCACAATAGAGTGGCAAGTTATATTCCAGGGAATAAAGAGAGGGCATAAAAATGAATTACAAGCAATTACAAACTGCAGAAAGTACTTTAAACCCAGAACTGGTCCTGTTGACGTTTATGGTAATTTATGTTGCGTTCATACACAGATTGAGCTGAACATTAGTGTACATCTTTGTGATCACAGATGCAGTCTGGTCTCGGCAAGCTCATCCTGAAGGAGGAAAAGGAGAAGCAGTTGATTCGAGAGCGCCACGCACGGAGTCTGTCTGCACAGCGGCACGCAAGCGCCGGTGCCCATCAGCTCACTGCTCTTAATCTGAAATTACAGTGTTTGCTTAAACTAATATTTTAGTCTTCCCTATATATGAAAATAAGCTTTAGGTATAAAAGACCTAACAATAAAGAGTTATTGTTAGAGACATCCAGATTTGATCAAGATGGTCAGGATCAGAACCGATCCAGGTGGTTTCATTCTTGTTTTTTGTTCTACGCTTATGCCACTGTCACTGGGTGTTTTCACATCTGCTTTGTTTAGTACAGACCTATGCACTTTTCAGTTTGTTCTGAACCAAAATAGCCCATGTGAAAGGTGCCTCAGACCATAGTCTGGGCCAAAAGACAAAAATTGGGCCAAACCAAAGAAGGATGCCTTAGTCCGGTTCAAACTAAAGCATAGTTTGGTTCGTTTGCAGTGTGAAATAACATTTTTTACTGGTTCAGACTTTTGGAAAGAATATAGGAAGTTCAAAAAGGCTATCAAAGAAAAAGAACAATTACAGAGGTGAAAATATGATGCTGTAGATAATGGTAAGTGGATTGGATGAAGTGCTTAACTAAAAAATCTGAAAAATTCCGAAACTCTTTATTTTCTGAAAGGAGAGGACGTAAGACAGCAGGAGAGCAATGCCATGTGAAGATAAAGAAACTGTGGCATCAGTATATAAAGGCAGTGAAACAGGACGTAAGAGTGTCAGGCAAAGGTCTTTAGTGAGCTCACAAAATAGCAGTGTGAAAACAAACCTAACCAGATTAAACAAGGACATGAATCTTGTAACAAAGACATGAATCTTTGTTTGGACCTTGGTCAGGACTGTTAGGTGTGAAAACGCTCATTTAAATGGTGTGAACAAACACTACCCACAAAGTAAGCCATCTTTTCAGAACTCATTAAAGAGACCTAAATGTCTGTAATGTGAAATGTTTTTTAATTATAAAATGTAAATATATAATATCAACAGCACCAGTAGGTCAACTGTGTTTGAGCCATGGTTCCTCAAAACTTTGGCACACAAGCTGGCAGCGTGTGTTGATTACACTTCGAGTCTACTTTCTGACTCTTCCAAGTGATTTGTCACCCAAAAAAAAACACCCACACCACATATTGCAGAAGCGTCAGTCGTGCAAACATGCTGCTTAGGGTCTTAAAATGCGGTTATTGAAAACAGCACGTAATAAAAGAGAAGCTGAGGTTATAGATAGGGATGTAGATGTCATAAGCAGTTTGGCTAATGGTTTTGCATGGTATTTAGCTTTAGCTTGGTGGCCAAAACTGAATATTAACAGAAAATGGAGGACATGCACCCAACTTTCTAACCCAACTTCATTTTAAAGTTTGCGTGCTCTACTCCTTACAAAATACTGTGATGCCTTATTTCCTAACATGTTGTGTTTTTAAAACTGCAGATCCGAATTCTCCTTCCAAAACAGGCTCCCTGCCTGGCTATGGGCGGAACGGTCTGCATCGGGTAAGTTAGATGACCAATTCTGATTGCATGATTAAGACTGGATGCTTGCTTTTCTTTAATCTTACAGGCAATATTTGTGTCATCAGTGCAGCTTATTTCATGTGAAAGAAACTGTAAAGACCTTATTTTGTGGCTGTTGACTATATATAACTATATATATAACTAAGACTATATATAAGTGAGAGTCATCTTTTCCTTCTTCTGTTTCCCAGCCACAATCCACTGACTTTACACAGTATAACAGTTATGCAGACGTCTGTGGCGGAACGCGAGGTCAGTTCACTTCAGTCATATTCCACCAAAACTTATTTCTCAAATGCATATGTGTTGTTACTGACCAGCAAAAGGGTCAAGGGAGTAAAATCTCACCAAAAATCTCACTTTTTCACCAAATGTCAAAATTGAGCACAGTTTGTTTGGATTTAAGTAAATTGGTATTATTCTGAATTCTTTGGGTTTTTTTTAAAATTAAATAAACCAAGTGCAAATGTGAATAAATTGACTGTTTCCATAAGTGTGTAATCAGAATCAGAAAAATACAGAAAACAAAAATAATACAAAGCTTTAAAATAACCTGAGAATTTCATTTTAGGCCAAAAACTGAACACATACTTAACTGATTATTAATTATCAGAGCAATGCATCACAGTTTGCATCTGTTTTTTCCTTGCTTCCAGAGTTTCAGGTGAGTTTCACATGACCGCATGGACATGGCATGCCCTTCACCTGACACCAAAACATGTTGGATATTTCAGTTGCATTGTCCTGAGTTCATTTTTTTACCCAGTTTTCCTCTCTTCACTGACCCTCCAGCCTCATCCCTGATCCTGGCCTTTGCTACAGAACCTGCATGTTTCCTTGCATGTGCACCTTTATGCTAACATTCTAATTCACTGATGATTTTTGTCTTTTTTTTTTTTTTTACATTTTATTGTACTTCCCCACTCATTAACATAATTCACTGTTAGACTAATGTCTTAGTGACTATTGAGTGAGCATAATTTTTTGGAAACATAAATACAAGATAAGATAAACCTTTATTAATTTTGACTTTTACAATATATTGGATCATTGAAATGTGAAGTTATATTGTGACTTAATGTGAAGTAAATTGTAAAAACGTGGTTGTTTTGTGTTCCATTTTTTTGGGCGGTCAGACCGTTTGCATTGTCTATGTTTTTGCTTTGTGTTTGTAGCCCTTGCAGGATGGCCATCGGTCAGTCAGCCGAATGGACAGGGGAGTTTCTATGCCTAATATGTTGGAACCAAAAGCAAGTATCTACCATCTAACCATTTGTCATCGCTCTGTCTCAAGCACTTGGCAATAGTCTAGAAAAGTACTCCAACTGGAAATCCAATCACAAAATATCTGATGGTCCTACCTCAGAGGGAAGCTGTCTTGACTTCTCTTAAATCTCATTACCATAAGGAAATGTGCATTCCCCAATCTAATATCACTAACACTACCTGCCATTGACATGACAACCTAACCATTATGTCAATGTAAGCACCTTCCTGTGGTTTCAGTTTCCACAAATTTCAGTTATTTTTAACAAAGCATTTGAAAAGTCAAATAGCTAGACTTAGTCTACCCTGGCATGATCCACTGGCTTGGCAATGAAAAGCAGACTGTTTCTGGCTTCCTGCTGGCATGAATGACTCACATGCTGCATGGTACCAACTTCCATGATTCTACCCAGATCAGAGTACTTGAAAGGTTAAAGTTACAATGTTTTACTTACTACTACCATTACTACTACTACCATTGATAATAAGAATAATGACAATACCAAGACCACTACTATGACTACTCTGAAAACTATTACTGCTACTTCTACTCCTACTCCTACTCCTACTACTACTACTACTACTACTAATAATAATAATAATAATAATAATAATAATTATATCTACTACTACTACTATTACTACTACTACTACTGTTCCTACTACTACTCCTACAACTAGTACTATTACTACAACTATTACTACTACTACCATTATTACTACCGCTGTTGCCACTACTGCTACCATTTTATATACTACTACTACTGATACAAGTACAGCTACTTTACTACTATTACTGTTATTATAGTTGCTCATACCATTATAGCTACAACTACTACTACTACTACTACTACTACTACTACTGTTATCACTGCTATTACCAGTACCACTGCTACAACAACTATGACTACAGGTACTACAGCTGCAAGTACTACTGCTATTAAAACCACTTATATTGCAAGAGTTTTACCCACTAGGTTTCTACCAGCCAGTACTTATAATAACAATGTTAAACTACTGTTAAGGGGGTAACAGTTATTATTTGAAATTTCAAAAGAGAAAAAAGTGAGATTGCCATTCTTAAGTGTTGGATTTTGTCTGAAACAGATGACTAGTGGTCTTTAGGTTGTGAAATTAAGTGGATTCACTCCTCGCAATCATCTTCCATCTTCTCAGCTTTTCCTTCGATACCACCCTCCCCATCCGCTTACTTTCTCCTGTGCCTTCTCTCAGGCAACAAGCGGGCACTCATGATATGCTAACAAAGTGCACATACTGGCTCAGCTTAAGCATGGTGCTCTACTGGAGCTCACAGAGTAACCTATAGTGCATCAGGTTGTTGGGGTTGAGTCTGCGCTAGAACGACACCACAGATTCTCAGACATTTGCATGGAGCGCAACTGGAATCGACCCATCCTTAACTGATAGGTGTCTCTTTTGAAGGTATATCCATATGAAATGCTCATGGTAACCAGCCGTGGCCGCACTAAGCTGCCTAGAGACGTGGACAGAACCCGACTGGAGGTAAAAATGGTTCTGCATGTGTTTGTGTGGGAGGGTGATGTGGCTTACATAGACGTTTAAGACGGTATGTGCTGTAGCATTAGTCTCCAAGGCTTCCAAAGAGAAAAATCCTTGAATTTCCCCCCTGTCATGTTTAGGTCCCATCATGATCCATTATCATGCTCTTCATTGATGTTTTACTATTACATTTCTATATTTGTAAGTATTTTTAAAGGATAAATCTACCAAGGCCTTTTGTAATTTCTACATAATTCAGAAAGGTTTGAAATAAACTTTCTGTCTTTCTGTTCAATCTTAATGATTGGACCCAGAGAACAAACAATGTAATGTTGATGGTGAAATAGTGGATAATCTGGAAATGCAGTTTTTTTTCTTAGAACACTATTTTGCCTGGTTCCTATCACAATCATTGTAAACACAGTGACAAACAGGATCCTGAAATCTGTGTCTACTAGAGGGCACAATAATGTAATGGATCACAACACATCATGTCACAGTATTTAGTATCTTAAAGTGAGCATATAATAGATTCATGATTATAATTGTACTGAGAGACGCCTACTGATTCCCACCTCTACTAATCAGAAGTTGAAGTGCGAATATATTTCTCTCCCACTTTTCTGTCACTTTCTTTTGTCCCTCCTTTAACGTTCTTTCTTTTCTATGCTTCTCCGTCCTCTGTTTCTCTGCATCCCGTACCCACTCTAGCGCCACCTGGCTCCTGAGACATTCTTTGACCTCTTTGGGATGGAGATTCAGGAGTTTGACAGGTTGCCTCTATGGAAGCGAAATGACATGAAGAAGAAAGCCAGACTCTTCTAACCGTGCTGCCATACTTCCATAAGACACCACAATAGACTCTTGCTCATCTAACGTAGCCATACAGCTCACTTGTTATAACTTTCTTTTCCACCTGGCCCTCCTTTTGGAGGCAAAGTTGAAGGGACTCCACTGGTCTCCAGAGAGAATCTTTAATCTAATAACACCATGTGACAAAGGGTTCTTGGAGCAACACCACAGAAGAACATCTTTTGAACTTCTTATTTGGCGAGTCAGTGAGGTCAGTTAGCTGGAGCAGGTGTAATTGTAATTGGAACTACACTCAGAAGAAGAAGAAGGGTTGGTGACCACTGAAGTAAAAGTGGTTATTTTATGGCATTGCTTTAGATAACACTTTTAGCACTTTGATTTTTGTTGTACATTTGTTTGGTTTTTTTGCTTTCCTCAAAGTTGGTTGGCATCACAGTTTAAAAACTGCTATTTTAGATTTACGCTGCAGGCCAAAAGTACTGTGGAACCAAAGGTAATCAGCATAATTTTTTACTTTTTGGCATGTAGTAGATAGCGAGTTAATCTTATTAATTTGAGATTTTTACTTAATATTTTCAGTAGAGGTCTGCCATCTGACCCAAGCTTGATGGAGCCCAAGAAAACATCATCTCTCTCTCTCTCTCTCTCTCTCTCTCTCTCTCTCTCTCTCTCTCTCTCTCTCTCTCTTTTTCCTTATATGGGTGAATGTGCTCCTTGGTAAAACCATGGATGATGAAGGGTATGCTAGGTTGAGTTGGTCTTTCCTCTTCTTTGTTAAGTTTGCCCAAAACTTTAGAGGAACTTTAGAGCAGGGAAGCAGTTGTGGATACACTGATAATTAACATCGTTAGTGTGTTACAGATTTTTTTTTTTTACAGGAGGACATTTTCAGTCACTTAACTCAAGTGATCAATACAAAAGTATACAAGCAGGTTTGGGCTCTTACTTAGAAGTGGCCTCTAGTTTAGCTCCTGCAGAGTTTTACAACACCTCTAATCAGATCTACCTGATTCCCTCATCCAGATGCTCCTGAAAGCTTCAGGGGCACACTCAGCTTTATGGATTATCTCTTAGGCTTTTCCCATTAAGTATCCTTACTTCCATACTTGTGGCCTGTAGCGTATGTTTGTGTCTCCTCTGCTTGTCAGTTTTTCCTACCTTTTGATTCTGTTTCTTTTCTCTCTGACTCACTTCTTCATTGTTCTGCTCCCCATCAAGTATATAATTCTGCTTGGATGGGCAATATATTCCCTATAATTTCTCATTTCAAATTTGATTGGAGTCCATGCACACCAACAGCTGGGTTTGATCCTAAATATGAGCTTTTACAAAGAGTTGAATGTAGGTGTTGTAGTGTACAGTTTGTATGCTGGTATGTATGTCTCTATGCCTGTTTTTTTTTTTTACCTTTCATGAAGTCTCCTGTTCCATAAGCTTCTATATTTTTTGATCAAATTCCAGGCTCTGGTTACTCCTGGCTTCAAAACTTTTTTTGTTGGTCATTTGTTAGTTAAAGCACTGCTGACTTTCCTCGTCTAATTGACTCTCACTGCAGACTGTATAAAACAGTATACTTATCATAAAAGAAATACAACATACAAAGAAGCTGTATTGCACCCACACTGCCAATTATTGTTATGTATGAGTGAAGTGATCAGTGAAATAATAAATATACTGTCCGATCCTCAGCAACAAGGCATTAACATAGCTTACATCACAGATATACATATGCTTTATTAGGACCGCTTACTTTGTATCTATATTTTGTACCATTTTATGAGAAACATCTACCATAAAGGTGCACTTTGAAGGTTGTAGGTTAGAGTTACCCACACCCCTGGCCTTGGCAATAAATATAAAAATAGCCAAAATTAGGAAAATTATATGATAATGCTAACATGAACCCTTTTGACTATTCCAGATGAAGCACGTGTTTTATCTTGTGTGTCGCATTTCTACAGTTACTCCTTCGGTATATTGACCAGGTGTAGAGCTGCCTCTGTTTATCGTCTGGCAGAAGCTCACTAATTAGGCTGCCTCTGATTAGGCTGCCATATTCACAGTCAGGGCCGTATTTAATGCATCCAGAAAGCATAGAATGACATTTTTCTCTAAAACTAACACCTCGAAGGCACTTAAGCTTCTCATCTGGTGGAAAGGGGCCACCATAAGTATCAGTACTTGGGGGATGGGCTTAAGCACAGGAATGACACTGACCTAGTGGTGTTTCTGATAAAGCGATCAAGGATTGTAGGGACAAGGTAGGTGTTTCTAATAAACTTGTATGCACAAATTTCTGATCAAAATATTTTGTTCCACTGAGTGCTCAATAGGAACAAATCAACCACCATTTCGTCGTTCTTTATTCTTCCTCAGTGTCACCGCATCCTTCAGGCCTCCACATATGTGGTGTAACAAGTAATTTGCCAAAGTCTTTTTCATTTAATCTAAAGTGAATTTAAAAAACAGACAGCCTGACCGCTTGATAAAAACGCACAAAGATTTCAGTGAGTCAAGACTGATTTAAACTTCAAAAGCAGGGACCTTAGTTTTGACAAATGAAACTATACACTCCCCATCTTTGTCTTTCAAATGAAATATTTTAATGATGTAAGAAGCTTCTGGATAATAAAAAGCAGCAATTCCATCGGCACATTTCTGTCTCTTTTTCAAACTTTGCATGAAAATAAGCGAAGCAACTGCAAAAACTACAAAACTGAAAGAACAACTGACAACTGCT
Source organism: Bryconaethiops microstoma (assembly GCA_037577275.1). Lineage (NCBI taxonomy): Eukaryota > Metazoa > Chordata > Actinopteri > Characiformes > Alestidae > Bryconaethiops > Bryconaethiops microstoma. Next base: position 23,638,590 of record JBBJLS010000148.1, on the reverse strand, counting down.
ACCTAAATCGAGCAAAAGCCAACATGTTGAATGTGATGTCAGCACTGAAACTTTTGTTTTAACCACCTCTTCATAATGAGGAAGAACATGAAGCAGAGCATTGCATAATAAGCATATTAGCAAATATTCATGAAATGTTCATGAATGTAATCAAGCATTACTCAAAAAAGCAACATTTTATATAAATTGTTTGTCCGTATGTTTGTAGATATTTGTTCATTTGATGTTTTTGTTTTCTGTAATCAAGGGCAATAATAAATGGTTTGTCCCTCTTTGCTGCAGTTGCTGACTCTGCTCTTCTGGGAAGGCTTTACCAGGTGTTAGAAAGTGTGTGTTTAAATAAAGTGTAAATTTGTCACACATGAACACAACACATCATACAACAGCAAAGCGCACAGTGTGAACAGTGTGAAATTCTTCCTCTGCATTTAACCCATTCACCAAGTGAAGCAGTGGGCAACCAGCGATTCAGCGCCCGGGGAGCAGTGTGTGGGGACGGCTCCTTGCTCAAGAGTACCTCAGTGGTACCTTTGGCAGTACTGGGATTTGAACCTATGACCTCTTGATCACCAGGGCAACTCCCTAACCACCTGGCCAATGCTGCTCTTTTTGGTTGCATTCAGCCACATTGTTTGTTTATTCATGGTCTACATGTTTGAGAATGGCTTTGCATATAAAAGAAACATCTATGCTTTATATTTGATTAAAACCACCTTTATTTGAGAAACAAAATGTCTTCATAATATTACCTCCAAACTTTTTACAAACGGGCAGACAGTATGAAACATGACAGAAAAATGAACAAGAATTGTTTTCAAGTAGTTAATGAAAAACACAAGAGGGCGCTGTGACCTTAAATGCATGACCCGCGTGGAAGATTCCTGTGGGTTGAAGCAGCTGGACTGTGCCACTCTTCTACACTGCACACCATTCAGCGTACGTTCCAAATTCTGTTGACAAAATCAGACACTCTTGACCAAGGACATGTTGACTTTATTTACACTGAATGGCACTCTGCTGCTCTGCACAGGATCTTTATTTATTGGTAAACAGTCTTCTGCCCGTTTTCTCATTTAGAAAAATAAAACATGCAAATAATGTACATGCACTTTTTGTTCATTCTACTGTCACATGCACAAGTCTGAACAAACAAAATAGGTTCACATCTTCTACAGGGAACACATTTAAATATGGCATTTTTTAATTTTTAACACATTTTTATTAATTCGCTGGTTCGTTTATTTATTTGTTTATTGCTCAGGTTTGTTTTTACTGAGTTTAACACAAGAAAGATAGACAGACAGATAGACAGACAGAGAAACATACAAAAAGATAGACAGGCAGAAAGACAGACAGATGGATAAATGGATAGAAAGATAAACCTCTCTGACACTGTCCTTAAGCATCTGTAGGGAAAAGCAGGTAACACGCATCACCAAGGGCAACAAGGCCAGAAGAAAACACTGAGACAAACCAAAACACAAGGATTCAATACCGTCTAATGCTAGACAATATTCTATCCAAAGCTATAGAGTGAGACAGTTCCTTGTTAAGAGACAGACGGTGATGTCAGACAGGTAAGGTCGTCATGCCTGTCTGGTGCAGAACAAGCAGACAGAGCTATAAAGGCAATAAGGTGCGGAGCAGGTTAAAGCCGCTCTCCTGCTTTACAGCTTCATGGCCCATAAATCCTCTCACACACACAAACAGCGCTTGCTTTACAGGGATGGGCTGCAATGTACACAGTCTAGGAGAGGTGAACCTATCTGCCTTTAAAATACAGACAAAATTCAGGCCCAAGGCTGTTGTGAATGCTAAATGATGGAGCACAAGCATCCACCACTTTTAGCTACACTGGCTTTGTAGCTGGATCGTTCTAAATGAAATGGACAATTTGTGTCCTAGACATGAGCTGGAGGTTAGTAGTAGAAGTGATGGTAGCTGGTTCCAGGTTTGCAACCGTTATTCCACTTGTTTTGAAAGCCAGTAGACCACATGGAGCCCACACAGTCCTGAGCGTAAATTATGCTATGATTATATGTGGATATGTATTATTATTTAGTAGGCAGTTGGGCATGCCAAGAAGTTATTTGTTTATATTTTCAAAGATTATTGGCAAAAGAGGACGGTCTAGCAAAGGAGGACAATTTAGTGCACTAATTCAGATGTTTAAATTCTACTGAAAATTATTCTACAACCTTTTGATTGGAAATTGCTCAAATGGACCTAGGAGACCTAGCCGAACAAGTCATTGATCCCTAAAATCAGTGGTCATGAAATCATGTAAATGCATTTGTACAGGATATTTTTGTTGTTTTGACCTCAAACTGTTAATGTTTTATCTTCAATTTTTTTAAAAAGGTTCTTAAAATGTGCACAGTTTGACAATTTGTTTTGTTCTAAAGTAAGAGGCATGAATTGTCCTATTTTGGTAGAATGATCCAGCTCCATGCCAAAACTGTGGAAATAGATGTATCTTAAATAAGGTGAAGGTTTTTGGGTAGACCAGCACCTTAGCCAGGGATAGGCTACCATATGCTGTGTGTGTGTGTGTGTGTGTGTGTTTAAAAGTAACAGAGTAGGTTAACAATTCGGACTTTAATTAAACTCCTGCTGGCTGTTTGCAGAACCTGGGGGCTAGCCCTAAAGGACACATCATCTCTCTCTCTCTTTCTCTCTCTCTCTCTCTCTCAATCTCTCTCTCTCTCTCTCTCTCTCTCTCTCTCTCTCCATCTCTCTCTCTCTCTCTCTCTCTCTCTCTCTTTTTCCATCTCTCTCT
>JBBJLS010000148.1:23622924-23635711 GCA_037577275.1 Bryconaethiops microstoma | reverse complement strand
ATTTGTGAATTACTGCTTTATTTTTTTATTCACATTTTCCACCCTGTCCCAACTTTTTCTGATTTGGGGTTGTATAATATTTAACGAAAAGATATTTACAAATAAAAGTTCCTTTCAAGCAGTTTGTAGGAAAAATGAAGCTTTTTAAACATTTAGCATGAAAAAGCAAGTATTCATAAAACTGCATGGCTCCTGCATAAGCTCTTTATGACACTTGCTGGAATAAGCCTTTATAAATGCTAGTATAGGTTTATGTCAGTTGTCATTAAATGTCCATGTAGATGTAACGTAGCCTTAAAAATATGAAGTGCTATCAAATGTTCTTGCATAAATGTTATGAACATTTGGCTACTCATTATCACATGGTCTGCTTAAAGAAAAATACTTTAAGGAATATGTAGAGGTGATATTGCAAGCTGGTAATTTGCTCCATTGTGAAGACATTGTGTACGATGATCCGGCCAGACAGCTGGGAGAGGTGAACACAAGCCCAAGGTCAAGCCTATTGGCCTTAACCAAGCTTCAAAGAAACACAGCTGGACCCCTGTCCCCCACCCTCTCTCTCCCACTCTTTCCCCTCCCCAGCTCATTGCTTTTCTTTCTGTAGATCCCAACTGTTTCTGTCAAGACTTAATCCCTCTCCTCATTGGGCTCAGAGGTCACCATCACCAGACAGGCCCGAGTCACAACAGAAACTCTGTATGACCAGTCCAGGTCAGCAAGCTCCCGCACAAAGCATGAAAGGCACCCTTAAAGTTTATCACGTGTGGTCACCCAACAGGAGTTCGCCTTGTTTTTCAGAAGCTATACATCTTAACGACTATTAGTCTTGACAAGTTCAGCGAAGGCATCTTTATCCAGAGCAGTTTCACCATGGCTGTGCACACTTAATCCCACCCCCTTCCACTCCTACATTTATTTGATTTGCTAGAAGGAAAAGACTGATAGATATTTGAAAAATGCTTTTGCGCAAAGCTGGCACCACAGTCTCTGTGTGAAACCCTTCACAGAAATATATTTAAATTATAATGGTAATAATGAAAACAACTAGCATAACCCACACTACACTATACATCCAAATATATCCACTGCGTAATTAGTGAACACGGCAACTATAAAAGGGGAATTTCCACCCATGTTTTCAAAATCTATGCATAATTCAGAGGTCAAGATGGAAATGTCACTTGTAACATTAATTGTTTAAATCCTTTGTTTTCCAAGTTAGTTTTGTGATAAAGTTCAGTGGTCTTTTGCATTAAACATCAAGTATGTACATATTTATTTAATATTCATCAGGTACATTATGTATACTTCAAATCCTTCATGGTGTCGTTTCTTCTTATATACAAGACCTTCTCCATGCCTACGCCATGTCCCACATGTTAAGGTCAGTGGACTCTGGTTTATATACAATACCCAAATGCAGACTATCATTAATGGGTAGCAGAGCCTTCAGTGTTGTTGCATTCAAAATATGGAATCCATTCGCCAAAAACCTTAGAGATACTTCTTCTATTTCTGAATTCAAGAGTCACCTTAAATCTCACCATTTCTCTCTGTGTCTGTCTATCTTGTTTTGGGGAGTATATGTTGTGAGTTTATTATGTGTATTCTTGTTTTGTTGTCACTCCATAAAGTGTCCTTTGGTTTGAGATACAAATGAAACTTATTAGTATTATTAATGAATACTTGAAAACTATAACTAATATTTCAAAGTACTTAAACTTAATGCGAGGAGAATTAATACCCAAATGTTTTTTTTTAGATTCACTACCAATGATCAATGTTTTATATAAAACCTCAGAAGAGATGTAGGTTCCTTATTTACATTTAACATTTCAATTATCCATAAATTGCATTGTAACTATGCATAAAAGAACATTGGTGGAATTCCCTTCAGATATTATTGACACTGGTGTTTATTTGTGCATGAACAGCTTTAATATCCATAGAAAATCAATATCGATAGAATGGAACGTTCTGGAGCAGCTGCTCATGAGTCTATAGTCACCATGCCCAATGACTAGATAGGTGTTTAGTCTTCTAGGATTTTGTTGTGGAGCAATGGAACTGGAGCTCCATCCAGTACCTTTGAGATGAGTTGGACGTGTGTTTGGGATCCTGCACTAATCCTCCAATGTCAGCACCTCACCTAAATAGTGCTCTTGTGCCTGAATGCAATCAAATCCTCAGAGCAATGTAAAACCTTCTCAGAAGAGTACTAGGACAAATTCAATAGTATTATCTAGAAGAAACAGATGAGCAGGGTTCCCCAAACTTTTGGATATGTAGTGTACTGCCTTGTGTTGTTTTGCACTGCTTTGTTTCATTACCGTTTAGAACTCAGTAATCCTTTAAATGCAAAGCAGATTATACTGCACTGCCTATTTTCATCTGGACTGAATCATGCAGAGCTGCAGATTGTAAGTAAAAGTTGATGAAATCCTGTGACAGTGTGTCATTGACTTAAGCCCCTTAAAACCCTGTCTGAGATAAAAAGGGACCTAGGAGATCATGTGGTCTCCACCTGTATGTATTAAAAAGTTTGTTGCTAAAAAAACACGCTTAAAGCTCATTCCAACCTCTGTTCCACCACAGGAATTTTAATAGAAAAATAAGCAGTAGATTTGCAAGAGTGCAAACATTCAGATCTCTAATACCTCTCTGTGGTGGGCTCTTTATGCTTTTTTCTCTCTCCATTGTTCCTGGGGCTTTATGTTTGTAATGCATTTCGTATAAATGCAGGACAAAAAATACATTAGTCTAAAGTGGACCTTCGCAATGCAGTCCAACTTTGCCCCTCACACGTGGGCCTCAAGTCTTTTACTGCTCTTCATAAAACATCCGCATATGAGGTCATACAGTACAAATGGCCTCAGAAAACTCATCAACTGCTCATCTTAAGTGGGTTAATTGTCTGCTAGATAATCCCTTGTATAGTTTCACCCCTTGGGTGCTGTGTATGGCTGTAAAAATGCAATAAATGTTTCCACCACCTGCAGTAATATTTTATTGCTTTCCAGAAGGCCAAAGAGGCTTCAAGTTCACATACAAACACATTCAAACATTAAATAGTATTTATTTTGCAAAGATAATAAGCTGCATAGCTAGAAATCAATGTGCAAAACACAATTACACAAAAGAAAAATGACACTGAGGAACAGATTACAAGAAAGCATCTGTGAGCTTTCACACTTTTACTAGATTATTTTTCGATATTTTGAAAAAAACAAAAAAGCAATGTACATTCTGCATTTACACATTTCAATTTGCATTTTGGACCATTTTTTGCTTCAGTAGGTAATATGCACAGTCTTTGGGTGGATAGGTACATGAGTAGCAGTTGAGTTGTAGAGTTTTTACACCAGCTGAAGTGCAAACAGCCTTTCAATCAAACTTTACACTTGTTTAATAAAGGTAACGGTGTACAATATATCAGCACTCATTTCTCAATATTTTTATGCACAAACTGAGCTTGTACAGTGTTTGAACCACTTAAAATGGTTCCTAATCATGGTACTGTAGTCCCAGTACCCTGCGCATTTTAGTGTTTTCCATGCTCTTTCCAACACATATGATGCAACTAACTACTTAACAAGCAATTTGTGGAAGTGGGTGCATTTCAGAGTATTGTAAATATTCTATTCTGCAGGGTATGAGTACCTGAGGATTTGAGTTGGAAACCACTTAAAAGAGGAATTTCACTTCTTTTACAAAACATAAATTCAATTGTTGAGATGTAGTCACTTAGAGTCACTCATATTCCTGTACAGTTAGAATTCTCCTTTAAAGAGCCGATGACAATGATGCAAGCAGTTGATCCATAGTGTCTTGGATGTCTACACCAGAGTCATGACTTTAAGTGAAGCTGGTTGAAAGCGGCGGATTTTCTTTTTCAGTGCTCTGGAGGCTTTGATGCGGCATGCCACTGGCTCGGGACGGGGATGCTGCTGCAGGGAAAGTCCAGCTGCCACTGGGCCTACGGCTGCCTCAGCCCACACCAGATCTCCTTCGTCGTCCTCCTCCTCCAATATCTCATCATCATCCAATGACAGACTGCTGTCTGAGTCAGAAGCAGTCCGGGACTCTTGGCTAGACTCGCTGTCCCCAAAGCGGTTGGCCGTGTAGTCGCTCAACTCTCCTTCACTGCTCTCTGCGATGGTGGAATGGAACAGGGAGGCACACTCAGCTGAGTACTCTGAAAACTCTGACTCACACTTTGGTGGGTAGCGGGTACAAGGAGCTGCTGGTGGGTATCTAAAGTTCATATTGCTGAAGCAGGAAGAAGAATACAGAGGTTGTTGGACAGGACGAGGAACACCACCCCAGTGACCTGAACGCGGTCTCATGCCTGGCTTTTGTGAGAGTCTGTGGGTAGGTACCTCCTTTGACCTTTGGTGGTGGTTTGAGATACCTGGTGTGAGCTGGATCTCTGATACAGAAGGAAACTTTCGAGAGCTCTGCTTCTTTTTGGATTGGCAAAGGAGAGGGTTTCCTTGGTCCAGGACCTGGGCCTTACGGGGCTTGCTGGATTTCTGCTGGGGCTGCGGCTGGAAAGCACTACCATGTTTGCCAGGTCCCAAAAGACTGGACTCTGAGCAATATCGAACCCGGGCCTCTCGAAGGCGACCATTTATCCTCTCTCTTTCTTCATTTGGATCTCTGTCTCCACATGTTTTAAAGCTGCACCCTCTATCCTTCTCCTGCTCTCGGAAGGAGTGCTTCTGGTGGTGTTTCTTACTTGGAGGTTTCTCATTACCCCTTTTCCGAAGCTTCACAGCTTTTGTCTTCTTATCTTCCTGATGTACCTTCACCCTCTGAGACCCAGCAGGCACAAACTGGGCATGGACGAATTCAGATTGAGATGGGCGAGTGTGACTTCCATCGCTGCTTTGGTTCTCCTCATTGTTTGAGATAACCCCAAGTCTCTCTGGAGGCTTTGAGGCCAGTGATACACCATAAAAGTCATCTTTATTTTCATGGTTGACCAGAATAATTTGCTTTCTGTCATTAATTTTCTCTTTGTCTTTGCTCATGGTTCCCATTTGGGCGGTCACTTTGTGATCCAATGGAATTGTTTGATAATGAACATGGTTGGGTTCTTCTACTTTACCGCAAGTCATGTACATTTCCTCTTGACAAACGTTTCTCGTTGGTAAATTCTTTCCAGCTCTTACTAGATTCTCTAGAGACATATGTTTCTGCTGTACCTCAGCAACACTCACATGTCCATAGTTCAATTCCTGAGGTCTAGGTCCAATTAGTCTATGGCCCTGGATATCGCTATAGGAAATATGGACTTTATCTGGACCCATCTCACTCTGGAGGTTCATCCTACTGGAACTGCGCTGGACCAGTTTAACAATATAGCCTACAGGTCTAGGGCCAGTTAGTTCCTGATTAGGAATAGTGTCCTCAGTAAGTCCCACTTTGGTCTGATTCTCATGAGCCACAGCAGACATGGGCTCTCCCTGATCCCCACCGAGAGTGAAGATGGGACTCTGTAGGGCCACTGCATGCAATGGGCTGGGGTAGCGATATACTTCCATGCCATTGCGGCATACAAGGTTGCTCTGAAATTTGGGTTCCACAGTGGGATTGCAGAGGTTACTACAAAGGGTGGAGGTTTTCATTTCAACAGGTTTACAGTAGCCAAAATTAGGGCTGATAACTCTGTCAAGATCACCTGAAAAACACGGTACGAAACAAAATTTTAGCACAATTATAGTATCTGTATAATTTTTCAGAGTACTTTATGTACAGCACACTGAGAAAGAAATTCAGAAGGTCAATCCATTGATTCATTTTTCTCAGCAAGTGCTTTTCATCCATAATTGTAAAGCAGTGTTTTCCTATTCAGTCCTTTGTGATATTCTGACAATCAGTCAGCTCCAAGCACACATGTGCCAGCTACTAGGTTTTGATTACTTGGTTCAGGTGTGTTGGAGGCTTGGATACACAAAAATGCAGACATGTTAACATCCATGAGGACTGAATTTGGAAACACTGCACATAAATATACATAAATATATATATAAATAAAAAATTACTAACAGTATCAATCATTTTTGTCCACATTAAGGTTCAATTAAGGCACATCAGACATGTAAACCTTATACACATTCACCTGTTGAGACAGGTCTCTGTCTGGCTCTTTCTGAACTGACAGATGATGTACGTATTCCGCAGCTTCCCAGACGCACTCCTAGCCCTCGAGGACCATCTGACTGAGCTGTGGACTCATCTGCGGAGCGCCGACGAGACACGTCGGCTTGCCCTAGAGTGCTAAAGCTGTGGGGGGCAGAGCGACCTGAGGAGAGTGGGAGCAAGCTGGCTTGAGATGAAGATGAAAGGCATTCGCTGTAGACAGATGTGCAGGAGTTGGATAGAGAGCCCAGTCCACCATCACTGAGTTCATAGAATCCTAAAGGAAGAAATGCCCTTTATTAGATGCTGCGAATGAACATTTTCTGCAACTAACCTTTTAATCTTGCATGGACTGCATGTGTATTTTTCTGCTGACCTGAGCTGGGTCTACTGTCACTCTCCAGGTGTTCAGCAGAAGCTTTACACACATCCAATTTTAGCTCACTGATCTGCTGATCCAGTTGCTGCAGGTGCGTCTTCAGTCCGACATCCTGCCTGCGCAGACGTGTCTACAGACAAAAAACACAGTGTGTGGTCAACAAACTGCCTTGTTTCCAGGTGTGACTGAAATACCATATAGATGCCACAATTGTTATACTACACTACCAGAGTGATGCATTATTAGTTCTGTCCATCTCATGTAACAGTAAATATATAAAACTAGAAGGTAAGAGCTGATGATCATTTGAATAGAAACTAAAGTCAATCATAAATGTCATGAGCAATATCTCAGTATTGCATTTATTTGCCTATATATAGGCAGAGTGTTGCATACGTAGGCCTATCTATGTTATTAATAAAGAAACAATGGAATCAGATCCTTGAAGGTCTTTAATGAATGACACAGGTCTCCTGTGGTTATACGACTCACAGGGGGATGGAAAAAAAGAAAGAAGAAAGAGGGAGTGTAGTTGACCATTAACCAAGCAAGGACAGGGGAAGGCCCGGGGGTGCAGTCCTGCAGGTTCACTCATCTCCCCCGCAGAGAACCACAGCGCATTGTGTACTCAAAGACAATACAAGACCAAGCCAAATACTGAACCAGAGTGATCCAACTGTAACCTTTACATGCTAAATACTGAATACAGAAAGCCTTCTTTTCCCACAAAATTTGTTCAATTAGCAGTATTGGATGGAATTAACCAATTAAATTGGAATCTAGATGTAGCAAATAGGTTTCTTCATTGGCATACAATTCTACCATTAGGCTTTGTTACTTCATCAAAGAAACTGCATTATTCACACTGGTGCATCAATCATTATTTTATGAACACGATAAGCATTTTAAAGTGATTTCAAAGCAGAAAAATGCGAAAATGTTTTCTATCCATCTTTGTCTCTGTCAACTACTCCCCTACATGAACAAGCACTACTTGTTTGTTGGTGACCTGTATGTTATTCCCATGTAATACAGACCCCTTTAACCACTGTTGCATTAAGCTTCTCATTCACTGAAAGGAAACAAGTCCACTGGAAGAACACAACCTGGATCCCTGTTCCCTACTTAGTACACCACACAAGTCATAAAACAATGGTTTCTACACATGAGTTATGAGAGTCTGGATTCCTCTTGAGGCTTCCTCCACATGCTCTTAGGAAGTTTAAGACTTGGTAGCTCTCAGGCCTTTCTTCTCATGCTTTTTGGGAGTTTTGAGTTTTGGTTAAGCAGTTTGCTCTGGGATCAATAAAGTTTTCTGATTCTGATACAGATTCCTCACAGGATTTTCTTATGGGGGTTTTCCTACTATTCAACCAAGGAGCCAGGATCCATGACCAGACTGCACAAAAGTTCAAACGTGCGCTAAGGGGCACTGGGAGGTCAAACTCATGTGGGCAACTGCACAAGCCAGGCCATACTCATTAAACTGGGTTAATCATCAGAAAGGAAACACCCCCACCTGGCCCATCCCCCCTACAGAGAATGTAGAGTTACAAGATCTTCACCACCATGTCTGCAAGTATCAGATCCAAAAACTCATCATGTACTGAATTCGCTACATAACTACAACTTCCTGCTATTTCCAGCAAACTTTAGTACAGAAAATAAACTTTATTATGCAATATTCTTTTTTATGGAGGGGGATTTTTTGTCTAAAATATAAAGTTCAAACGTGAGAGGTGTGAAAAATAGGTTTAGGTTCATTAAGAGAACAGTGAAATGTAAGTGGAATTAGGGGCTGTGGAGGAGTGAAATAGTGCCCCTCTAAAAACGTATATACATTTTCTCAAGAACACACATTTGAATATCTATGTATAAAAGTGTGCAAAACTTTCGTATGGCATATGTAAGGAATGTTACTTAATTTTGCAGAGTTTTCACCAGAAATGTACTTACATACTACTGATCTCTACTAAGTGCAATAACATACTCCTAACTACCAACTGTGTCATTAGGAATTCACTTAACTGGAAGTTACTCATCTATACTATTCATACCCAGCATTTGTGTATATAGCATAGTGTATTTCACATTGAGGTTTTCTAACAGATTTTTATTTAGACATTCATTTTATATTGTTCTTGAGTCGGTGTGTGTGTGTGTGTCTGTAAAGACTTTGTAGACGTATGTCCTCTTGAGTTATACTACACATTCTCTTCTTCTGCTGTAGTACTTGCACAATCATATTTAATGCTGTTTAACTTTGTGTTGTATTTTTCGCACAACTCTCTGCTGCTAGAATAAAGTACATGTCAAAATACTGTATTCATCCAGACTGTAGCTATCGCTGATTGCACTAAATGCTGTCTTGTCCAGTTGTTTTGTTGCTCTCGTGTTTTTTTCTTGCACTCTCTTTTGTCCTGTCTGCGCTTGTGGTCTTGCAATGTTCTGTCCTATTCTGCTCTTGTGTTGCACCATGGTCCTGGATGCACGTTGTTTCGTTTCACTGTGTACTGTGTGTATACGGTTGAAATGACTGCTTGACTACTTCAGTTGTGGGAGAACAATTGTGGCCAAAATAACAACATAAGTGTTTTTCCTCACCAGCTGCTGTTTAAGGGCAGTGAGGGTCGCCTCCAGTTTCTGCTCCTCGTTGTTAGTGTCCGAGTCTCTGCTGTTTGAGTGAGTTGAGCTGACTGGTTTCTCCTTGTCCAGCCCAAGTGCCCAGCGGACCATGTCACTCTGTTTGTCCCGGAGAAGGTCCAGCTCCTGCAGCCCGGCCCGCGCCGCCTGCAGCCTCTCCCCCACCCGGCCGCGGTCCACTCCTCCAGCCGCGCCCAGCAGCTCCGGCCCGGCTACTCTTCTGCTCAGCATTTCACTTCAACACGTTCAGACATAATCCAGTAACTACGAGATAAATCCAGCACCCACAACACCCTCTGTGTTACTGAAGTCCAGCCGAAATCACTGTAAGACGTGAATGACACTCATTTACATTAAGAGGGCGCGGGGATATGTGTAAGCTCCGCCCGTATTTAAACCACGACCTTCACAAAGGGCAGCCATTGGTTTAAAGTGGTTGTAAGCTCCACCTACATGGGAGCTGGAAAATGAATATGCAATGAGCCGCCCGTTTGGCTGTTTATGCACAGCAAACGGGCCAGCCGTAAGCCCCGCCCTCATTTCGCTGGACGGGCCAGTATTTCGGCCTGTAAACTCTGATCATTTTTAGGCGTCACAGAAGTGGAACTAAAATCCTGCATAAATTGATTGCTGAGAAACGGAGGACAGTAATATAGAGTGGTTTGGAGTAAATGGAGTACGGTAGAGAATGTGGTCAGTAGGAATTTCTTTTATAAACGGCTTGAAATCGTTTTATTTAGTAATAAAAATGATCTGTGAACCTATAACTGTTTTTTTTCTATAAAGTTGCTGTCGGAACAAAACATTGTGTCTTCCGAACAGTACTTTTTCAACAGAAATACAAAAAAAGTAATTTATGACTTACCCTTATGTTCAGAGTGTAGCTGAACTTTTTGTATGTACCAAATATAGAAGTGAAAAAAAAAAGAAATTCACTGAAAGGGATGTAGAAAATAACTTTCTTAGACAGTAAATTATAAAGCAGCCATTTAAGGTCAATATTTAAAAAAAAGGAGAAATTTACATTATCATGTTACTACCGAAAACACGTGGATAAAGCTATTTTACGCCTCATGAAAGAGGCTTTTACTGAAGAAACGTTGATCTTTAGCGACATCTAGTGTTTGAACTATGGAGCTTACATCCATTTTACTGGCTTGCTACAAACTAAAACCACAGCTCAGAAGTTGTAAACTGCAGTCGCGGAGGGCCAGCGTCCAGCAGTTTGGTAATTTTCTTAATCAGAACATATCCTTTCCACTCAACAGCTGGTTTACAGGTCTAGTAAGTGAATTATAGCAGGCAAAAAACGACAAAACTGTGCTGGACTCTGGCCCTCCAGGATTGCAGGACTGCATCTCTGGCCCAACTGCATTTAATGAAATTCTTGTTTTTTACAATCTGGTAGATATACAAGTCAGCTAAAACCTTCAATGTTTCTGTAGCACATGTTCTTAAGATCAACATATCTTCATAGAGAAATAAAATGAATTCTATTTTGCAGATGTAAGAACAGCTCTGGAAAAAAATGAGACCACTGCAATTTATTTTTAAATCAGCATCTCCATGACAGCCATTCCCTGCCAGTGTCTGTTAAATTCCTACACAAGCACCTCATTATGCTTTATGAGGTACTGATTAGTGATCATCTGAATCAAATATTATTTAATTAGAAGTATTAAAAAAACACTGCTGTAATCAAGTCTCCTCTTGAAAAAAATACTGCTTTCCTTTGACTACTAGAATGTCAAAAGAAATGGCCATTTTCTTTGAGTGAACAAGAGATTAGTTTTCTTTGAATTATTCAAGTTCTGCAAACACTGCATCATTTCTCTTATTTTGATGTATTGCCAAAATTACGCTTCAAAGAACAATATTTTTATTTGGAAATTAGAAGATAAAAAAGATCAAACTTGAGAAACTGCACTTCTTTGCAATGGTCTCATTTTTGTCCAGAGCTCTATTACAAAAACGCTATTGAATTCCAAAACTTAGTTAATTTGAGTTTTTAAAATGAGATAAAACACCGAGGGGGAAAAATTACACTAGATTAACCACACCAACTTTATTGTTTTTATCCTACATACAAAAGCTTCAGAATGTATTCAATTGGCTCTGCTTGACTTGTGCCAAGAGAAGTCAGTGAGATTTTAACCACAAGCAAATTTGTCCAGAATGGCAGAATAAAGCCAGAGAAAACATCAGCTTTCATCTGTGAGAAAAGGGTTTGCTCCTGATGAGTGTCGAAGTTGGATCAGTACACCGTCTGGTCCATTTTCCCCCAAAGCCTTGCAGTGTAACAATCGTCATTCAATGGCAGAGTGTTCAAAGCACCACTTTCCACCATAACGATGATCACTATTACACTATGATGCTTCAGGAAATCAAGTCCAGATGGCTATTGGAGCATTAGAAGCAATGTTAATGAGGTGATTGGTCTTATGTGGCCCGTGATGTGCTGCTGGTGGACCCAGAGGAGCCAGATACGTTCATCTTCTTCAGGGTGCGGTTCAACTGGAATGACAGACAGATGAGGGAGTCAAACCCTGCCCTTGATTCCAGCTGCCTCGGAAAGACATCTGACTGTTGTAGAATTGCATTTGAGTACATGAACTAAATGCTGCTGCTTGCCATGAACACTAAAAGGCTTGTTGGACAGCAGTTAAGGTTAATGTGAATTAATCATGTGGCATTTTCATTCTATACCATTACATTTCTATATAGTCAAACCAGGGAAGGCCACTTTTTGCTTAGGTGAGCTTTGCTCGTTTTTTATTTCTGGTTGACTTTGGTGTTGCTGCTATCTTACAATTTCATAAATTTTTTGCTACATTTGTCTCCTGAAATCCTGAGTATTTTCAAAGACTAATACTAGTCATTGGTCATCTTTGGGTGGTAGTAGCCTAGTGGGTAAAACACCTGCCAATGAACCTGATGACCACAGAGTTGCAGGTTCAAACCCCCACTTTCTACCAGTGTGTCCTTGATTAAGACTCTTAACCCTCAGTTGCTCCAGGGGGACTGTCCCGGTAACTAATGATTGCAAGATGCTCTGGATAAGGTCGTCTGCCAAATGCCCTAAATGTACTAGTGGCATACCTAATACATGGCACTATTATTATAATATACTTAAAAAAACGTAAATTGAGTTTCAAGGTCCCCAGCTGCTGTTGCTGCTCATTCTGAACCAAAGCACTTAACTAAGAAATTGAGTGCAAATTAGATGTAAATGGCTACAAATACATGCAAAATGAGTCCCATAATGGTTCCAGCTCAGTTGCAACATGTCCAGACAATACTACTAAATTATACTACATATATAACATGACATGTACTGAAAAGACCACTGTCATCCTCATGAGAGGGTCAGAAAATTTAAAAAGAAAGACAAAAATTACCTCTTCAAATTTGTGGATCTGTCGGATGAAGAAGTCCCCATAACGGCGGGCAACCTTGGTGTCTGCAATGTGGATCATATCCTGGAGAAAAAAAACAAACACAAGCAAGTGCTAAGCACTAAATGCACCACTGGCTAAAAACACTTTAGAAGTCTCAATGCATAATTACACCCTGAAACCTAAAATTATTTAGGTTTGTAAAATGCACTGCTGTGATGAT
>JBBJLS010000148.1:23597738-23620046 GCA_037577275.1 Bryconaethiops microstoma | reverse complement strand
GGTTTGTAAAATGCACTGCTGTGTAAAAGTGTACATGTTAACAGTTTTTGATAATACAAATTGTTGCAGATAAAATAAATAAAATTATTCTAAAATAATAAAAATTGTTTTGTTCAACTTCAAATTTTAATAAGAAGCTACACAGGAGTAAGAAAAGAAAAGGAATGCATAATAAACAATAGAATGTTCTAATGGCTGAAAATAAAATTAGAAAGATGGGTTACAACATAAATACATAAAATTATCAAGAATGCCTTATATTTAAAAAGTGCTATAAATTGTTTTGTCTGTGTCTATATTTCAACCTTAATTGCGAAACGAATACCGCAAATAAAACAAAATTTTAAAGTGATCCAAGACATTTGAACAGAAAAAAAAACAACCATGAACAGACAAACCTTGTCAATGTAGAAGTCGACCTCAGAGGCAGACTGAAACTCTCCATCCAAGGCAGAGATGCCACTGGTCCAAACCAGGTTCTTCATTTTGTGTTTGAAAACCAGCAGCTGAATCCGGAACTCCTGTTCAGTCATGTCTAAAAAGCCTGCCAGCTTAGCCACAGGCATAGTGGTGTAGAGCTTCAGAAAACTGTAGCCAAAAAATAGTGTATCAGCTTTGTTTGCCACGCCCCCACTCAAAAGCTCAACAAATGCAAAACACACCTGCGGATGGTGGAGAGCTGTGCCTGCTGCTGAACCTCCTCTGCAAACACTTTGAGCTGTTGCTGGAATGGTTCTTTATGGTAGTTGGGGTGGACGTTGTCATAGTTGGGAACAACAGGGGAAAGAAACTTGGGACAGGCAAAGCTGAACAGCTCCTCAAACACCTGTAGATCTCTGTCAGAAATGTGTACAAAAAGACGTGTACAAAAAGACAAAACAGCAGGAAGGTCAATAAAATGTTTTAATTTTGTGATAAAGATCCATATTATGTCTACATCCAGGGAAAATAACTCCACATTTTTCCTTCAGGAATGTATACTGGATATGTGAAGCTTCTCACCCTTTCTGCATACGCAGCATCTTGTCTCCGTATTTCTCTCTGAGCTGTGTGTGGATGCTCTCATCTATGCGCATGGGATACATAGTTAGAGCGATGGCCAGCAGTCCATGCATCTGCTCATTCTGCTTGTTAATCTGAAAAAAAAAAAAAAAAAAAAAGTCCAGAACAGGTCAAAGTTAATATTTTATCTAGACTAAAATAAAATTGACTAGAAACATATACAGACATCCCTAAGTATAATACTACCTTATCTGTAGTAATGCTACTGTTATTGAATCCAACAATCCAACACCAAAGCCAATTACTAATAGTTAAAATGCACTTAATCACCATTATATTTCTCAGACAAATACTTAATGTTATATCTTAAACATTGGCAAGTGTACAAATACCATCTCATATTTGTAGGTGGACCTCTGGAACATGTTCCTGGTTCTCTGAATGTATAGCAGAATGTTGGCAAAAACACGAATGGCATCCTGGTAACGTCTCATCATCAAGTAAGCAAAACCCACATAGTAATAGGTGGTGATCTGGCACTCAGGCACACGGGAGTACATGCTCTGGGTTAAAAAAAAAAAAAAAAAGAAAGGGAAGTGAGAACATATAACTTTGAGAAAAACAAAGGATAACAAAGCAGAATCCACTTTGGTCTTAGTTAAGTATCAGCAGGTACCGCTTGGAGAGAAAAAAAAACAAGTTTTACCTTCTTGTTGAGCTCAATGTTCTCCAGTACTTTGATAGCCTGGTAGTAATCCCCCAGCAGAGAATGTAGTCTCAGCAAACCCACCAAGCTGAAGTAGCCCAGCATCTTATACAGCGAGTGACGGCCATACTCTCCAGCCACACTTTCTGGATCTCCTGCAACATACATACACACGTAGCATTTTAATAAGTGTCTGCATGTGTGTGACTCATAGGAGTCAAAAGGCATCAAATAAACTGGTGCTTAAGGCTAAAGTCTTTGAAACCATTCCTAAGACAGACTACTTCATAAAGCTGTTATACACATTCATACACTTCTAGACCACACACTGCCTACTGGCTACACTGCCACATACAAGACAAACATGCACTGACGAAAAGACTGGTTTGTAAAATATTTCTGAGACCGGTCAGGGCACAGCAACTGATCCACAGCTTAATACCCATTATCTAATTTAAGACAAGGCCTGGCACTTCTGCCAAACTTCAAAACTTTACTATATGCCACAGTCTTGTGCAATATGATATGTAAATTAGGTGAAAAACAACTTTAAGAGTTTGGATAAATACAGCTCTTTGGTCATCTGCATAGATCATTAGACATTTACATTTACAACATTTGGTAAACGCTCTTATCCAGAGCGATGTACATGGGTGCGTTGTAGTCCACAAGAAAACACGCCCCTCACACTAGTAAGCCTACACTTAAAATTAAGAGCTGCTAGAAGACCAAGATTCTACCAGAGTTTGTACTCCACCTGGGCCCTATCAGATCACACACACAAATAAGATAGTTTCTTAAAAAGTTATTTTAGAAGACCGTGTTAGTTAATTTATGACATGAACATGTAGATGATCTCCTCAGTGCTCAGTAAAGATGTGGGTCTTCAGTCACCGTTTCAGGACAACAAGGGTCTCAGCATTTCAAATTGTCAGAGGAAGTTTATTCCACCACTACAGCGCCAAAGTTGAGAAAGGTCTTAATGAGTATCTTCGACCTCTGTGAAGAGATAGCAAGTCAGTCTGTGCTTGATGCACTTAGGTGAGCTGTGACCCATGGTCTGATGAGAGTTGTCAGGTAAGACAGACCAGGGGCCTCATTTATAACCGTTGCGTATGCACAAACCGGGACCTAAAAGACGCGTACGGCTCTTCCTACGCATACGGCTCTTCCTACGCATACGTCGCAATCTATAGAAAAAAACTTGATGGCAGCATGTGCGCATATGTACGCAAACTCTGACCCATGCGTGCGAACGTTTTGGAAGAAAAAAATGCGACAGCTATATTAGTACATAGGCCTATATAATAATTCCTTGAGCTATACACCATACATTCAATTGCACATATTCAGTCACATATCTATAATAGTGAATAGATATATAAGTAAAATATATAATTAGACTCGAATCTTAATTTAATCTACACTTTTAATGCCTGCCGCGGTAGAGAGACACCTTCCCACCGCACCTGGAGGTAAACGAGAGAGTCTGTGCATCGGCTACGCTAGACAGGAATGCGTAAATAAATAGAGCACTTTATGTTTGCATGACTAAGAACGATGTTATTTCTGCTGACTGTAAATCTCCAAGATCATATGAGAAAACAATGTACTGTTGCTACTGGCGCTAAACTGTGACAGGAGCCGTTCGGATACAGTGCCTGCCGCCGTAGAGAGGCACCTACACACCGCTTATAGTAGTAAACAGAGCACTTATGTAATGTTTGAATGACTAAAAACGATGTTATTGATGCTGATTGTAAAGATCATATTTCAGCATATTTACTAAACATTTGAGAAAACAGTGACTGTACTGTTTTTGTATTATGTATTGTGACTACTGTACTTAACCCTGTGAGACCCAAATACAGAAAAGAAGACTTTTTTTTGTTTCACCTGTCATATATTGATGTAGGAGACCTCTGATGCAACTAATGAAGATTTTTTGTTTTATTATGTTTTAGTAAGTTTTTACGTTGAAACAATGATTTGTGACCATGTTAAGTTTTTAATAAATTTCTAATTTAAAAAAAATGTTCAAAATTTACTGTATATAAAACTAATTCTAATAAATGTAATTTAAAATATGTTTCATTTACAAAATAACACTATTAACTTTATGAAAGAAAACTTAGTCTATTACAAAAATCCATATTACTACAGTTAATTTACATTTTATTAATTTATGACTATTGTTTAAGTGTCTGTTTATTAGGATTTACTCGAATCAATTTGTCAAACTCTAGTGCTTGAACAATTAAAGTGTGTAAATCTGCAAGTCACTTATTTGTACTTATTCTATTTAGTTTGACCAAAATTTGAGCAGAATTTGCATATTCCGGATAATACTCTGCTTTTCTTTGTCACCCCACTACTGTGACCACCAAACAAAACTTTTCCGGCTTTCCAGTTCACCCACAAGCACATCTATTTTGGTTTTAGAAATGTTCTTACTTTTCCCCTGCCATGATGCCATTTTTTCAAGTTTACATCGAAGGCTTAAATATTAATGAGGTGATTTGCATTTACCATGTATGGTTAAATGGGGGCGTGTAGGGAGCGAAATATGCGGCAAATCCAGGTGCGAACAATCCCAGGTAGAGTGCGATTTATAAAGTGTATTTTGCTTGTAGGTGTGCGTGTGCACGTTTTCATAAATCTGACTTTTTCTTTGTGCATGCCATTTTCGTCTTTTAGTTGCACATACACTTTTAGTATGAGTTCTACGCAAAGTTTCATAAATGAGGCTCCATTTTTGGCTTTGTAGGCGGGCATTATGAGTTTTAAATCTAATGTGAGCAGCCACAGGAGGCTAGTGAAGAGTGTGCAGTAGTGGAAGATATCTGATGGTGATTTGTGACGCTCTTTATCCTTTGAGTATTAGTCTATTTAACTGCCAAAGCTTGCTATGGAAGAAAACATGTTGTAGTCAAAATTGTAGCCAATATTGTAATATTTGACTAACAGCCCTCGTTTCCCCCCTCACTGCTTCCACTTCTTACCTCCACTTGTGTAGACCTCCAGCTGCCGGTTAATGTTGCTCTTGTCAACCAGCGAATGCAGCACATTCAGGACACTGTGCACATTCCAAATCTTTGGGTTGTTCCTCAGAAACTCAATCTCCTCCTCAGACTTCTTGGCTGTCTTACAGCGGTACTGACTGAAAGACTGAAACTGGGGACAACAAAGCAAGAAGAAAGATTGAGAAAGTTTATTCCTTCCAGGGTCAGCAAGTTTGTCCCTTTCATAACATTCTGGCATATATTTACCAGGCTGTGCTAACTGAAGATCACCTGAAGAAACTGAAAATTACTTTCCCCATATCAATTTATACTAATCTACTCCTTGGGATTTTTATTTACCTGGTAGATGAACTCATCAATAATGTCCCACAGCCACTGGTTGGGAAGTTCCAATGGTGCAGGGCCATCCGCATCTAATGATAATAAACCAGCAATCAACATCTGCCTTGGAGACCAAATTCAAACTTTTTGGAATGTAAATAGTATGAATGCAAACAGAATATATTTACAAAATGTCTGGGACGTAACAATAACATTTTTAAAAATTTAACATCTTAATTTAACACCTTTTTAAAAAATGTTTACAATCAAAACACCATCACACCACACCCCTACAAAATATGCATTTGTTTTTATTGGCTGTACACAAAATTAAAAAATGAAAAAACATTATAAAGTACAGATGACTCTGACTTACTGAGAATGTAGTTGAAGAGATTGCAGTAATTGTAGTAGGATTCAAACCTCTGATCAAGTGTTGGACCTCCCTAGAAGACCAAAGTAAAATTCCCCATACACAAAAGAGAGAATAAATATTACCAGTTATTTTAATAATTAGTTAATTAGCCTTGCGGAGAGAAAAAAGTCTGGAAAACATCTCCTTAAGTACTTACACTGACTTTGGCATAAATATGCCGATAATACAGTTCCTTGTAAAGGATTAAGAAAACGGCATCTGCATAATGGAAGGAAAGAGGAAGAAAGATTACCACCTTTTTGCACCATTAAATATCATAGTTGTGAGTAATTCTAAAGATCACTTTCAAATAATTCATTAAAGTAGAACATGAACCTTGCCTCACATATGTTTGTCTATGTTCTGCCACAACGTAATAAACACTGGTCCTCGCATTAACAATTGTTTTGATAGTTTTACGCGGAAATCTCAACAACGCAGAACCTGCAAACATTCTTTTTTTTTTTGCTTTTTCATGGCTATGTTTTTTTAAAAACGCATTTTACTTCTAAATTATTACGAAAAAATTACTAATTTTGTAACATAAATGTGAACGGAAATTCAGCTACATTTCCATATAAAATATAACTGTATAACTGGCGATGTATCCAACTGTGAAGTTTGAAGTGTCTGGGTGGTCGCACCGTGGAGCTATGCCGCTTGGAACTGGCGAGGCGAATGGTTTTCGGGGAATAACTCGAGATTGCTGAGGCGTAGACGGCTGCCGTGCATCGGACAGCCGTTTTTTTACAGAACGCACAGATTGCCAGTCCACCCCTGACTCATCTTGAGTGTTTGTTGTTTTTCGTTTTGTTCTTCTTAATGCCCAGTAGTTTTATTACTGTAAATTAAATTAAGAGAGGCCGTTGAGCTCAGTCACCACCCAATGTCTGCTTTAACCGGCGGGTCTACATACAATACTAGTCCTGAAGAACCCTAAATAACACGCGCCGCTGATGAACAGTAAATTATTGAACTGTAAAAATTATTGGTGATTACCCCAACATTTTACTGTAATTTTTAGTAATAAAAATACACTAGTTTATTACTGTATTTACCCATTTATACCAAAGAAAATGACAGCACATACCAGAGACAATGCCCGTGCATGAATTACAGTACAGTCTGTATGGGTTTACCTTTATATTTTCGTTAAGGGTAATGTATTAAACTGAGTTTAAAATGAAATTAAAGTGTTTTGGGAGCAAATTTGGGGCATATTTAGGGTTTGCACTATAAAAAGAGGTGTTTTTAGGCTTTTTTTTTTTTTTTTTTACCAAAAAAATGCCCTTGGAATGTAACCCCCGCGAAAAGCAGGGGATTACTGTACAGAGTAATCATTTCTGGCTAAAGTGTAAATTTTACCTGCTCTGCGTGGAGTTCAGCCAGGTGACAGAGAGCGATAGCGAAAGGCTCTGTGTTGTTTTGCTGAACACTAAAGTTCACTGGTTCCAGACTGTTCATGTTCAGCAGAAGTTGCGCATGCTGCCGGGCCATGGTGCTACACACACACACACACACACACACTTCACAATATGTACATGTAAAGTATGATAAAGCTCCCCTGCCTGAGTCACAGTGGTAGTGAACAGAACTAGACATCTTTAACACAAATACAGCCGTTTTATTTACTATCAACCCCCAGTGAAGCTCCATGTCTCTGAGTGTTTATATGGATATTGAAGATGGTAAAATAGTGGAGAATTTGAACTAAAGTTTTCTTTGGGGACTATTTTGCCTCATAACACTCTGCATGTATCCCTCCACCATGAATGGGTTTAGATTATTAATGCTGTGCTATGAGGACCTCTGACCTCTTTCCATACATCCTCCATATGGAAGTTGTCTGAGCCAGGCTGATTTCTACCAGCTCCGACAGGCTCTGCTTCCAGTGCATGATGTCTGTCCCCCGCAGAGCGTCCAACAGCTTATTGGCGGACATACCCTGCAGCGCCCCCTGTTGGACCAGAGACTGGATCCCCAGAGATGCCAGATACTGTACAAAGCAGAGAAAAACACACTAAGCTGTGTCCAATGGTGTCTTTTCTGCAGGGCTGGAAGACAGGTTCATTTTCAAACTAAAGCTGGAGGAGATTCCAATATGAATCTGCAGTGTGTGAAATTTTTACAGTCTAAAAGTCTGTGGACTGATTTTTATCCAGAATGAATCTGCAGTGTGTGTGTGTGTGTGTGTGTGTAGTTTTCACAGTATTAATTGTAGAGTGGATTTTAATACTCTGAATCTGCTGCATGTTTTTACACCAATAACTGTGGAGTGATTTTAATTCAGTATGATTTTGCAGTCTGTGTAGCCCTTACAGTACAATAATAATAATGCAGGATATTTTTATTTACTTACAGGTAAACAAAAGTGAGCAGCCATTTTGACTGAGTCTTCAGTTAGGACCATGCTGTCGGACCCCTTCATCTGCTCCAGTGTGTACAACCAACTCTACACAGAGAGAGAGAGAGAGGGAGAGGAAGAGAGCACGAAGAAACCCATAAATAGCAGAGGTGAATGTCAATCATTTGGCTCACACTTGAACTTGCAGGAGGGATCTGAGAGATGCTTGTACCAGGCAGTGCTGGAGACAGACGTGATCATTGGCTTCTTGTGCGATTCGAATGGCTTCCTGCAGGGCCAGATCAGCCTGCTGACTGCAAAACACACAGAGTAGCAGTGTAAAACACATTACACACACATCTACTCAAGCACAAACAGTATAAACTCATCTACCCAACTCTATACATTAATCCACTGTGTGTAAACAGAGCGGGTTCAGAATGGGTTCATTGCACAGACTGATTTCTTTTCAGTGGATGTGAATGGAACCAGACGTCTCCAACACAAATACAGCCGTTTTATTCACTATGAGGCTCCACGTCTCAGAGTGTTTATACGGATTTTGATGATAAAATAGTGGAGAACCTGAATTAAATCGCCATGCATGTGTCCCTACTTTTAGGCCCAAAACTCAGGCATCAGGTGGTACAACTATAACCATTTTCTGAAATAACTTTGTGAGGGTGCTTTTGAGGCAGACATGTAGTTCAGTTCACCTCCCCTAAGAACAGTTCTGACTCAGTGAGCTTCACACCAAACCCACTCTGAACCCTCTGTGTTTACTTCATATAAGTGAAAAACACTGTGTATGTGTGTGTGTGTGGTGCTGCAATATCTTATAGGGCTGGATGGCGTTTTTAATCAGCCTTCAAGAAAGATTAACCTCACAGAAGCAGAGATCTGCCTGTGCGATGCTCACTAGTGTCCGAAGCGGCAGTGCAAAGTTGCCAGATTGAGGACAGCGTATCGCAGGCTGCGACCATAACCTTCGTCTCCATTACTCTTCCCCTCTCCCCCCGACAGAATTAGACGGTCGAAGTAGTGCAGCAGGCTGTGGGTGGAAATGTAGATGTCCTGAACCCGCATGCTGTTCAAATAGCTCAGGTAATGCTGCACACACAGAAAAGAGAGAGAAACATTGAATCACTAATGGAACTTCTCTCCAATATTAGACACAGGAGGTAAGACTTGAGGACAGTGTGTGGGCAAGCAGAATCACAATACTTCATCGATTCAATAAAAAAACTGCTCATGTTCAGACAGCACATACACAAACATACACAAATGCTAGGGTATTAATAAAATAGATAAATAATTTTAAGTTAATCAGTAGTCAGTAATCTGTAGATCAGTAATACTGACATAAGTAGTGATATTGCACATGGTAAGACTATAACACATAATATACTGCATGTAATTAAATGTTTTAGACCTTAAGAAAACTATATGCCTATTGCACATAATAATAATAATAATAATAATAATAATAATAAAAATAATCAAATTAAAGTCACGCATGAACACACCACATCATATGGGTACCTTGCTCAAGGGTAGCTCAGTGGTGCCACTAGTACTCCTGGGATATGAACCCACGACCTCCTGCTCGCAGGGGCAACTCCCTAACCACTAGGCCACCAGCCATTCCACAAAAGTGGTGTGGACTAGAGCTGGGCAGTATGACCATAATTTGTCACTGTATTTTTTTTAAATTATACTGGTTTCAGGGTATAGGACGGCATTAGAGCGGCATGGATCTTTCATAAATGGTCGTTGCACTGCTTTCATGGACGTTCCGCCGCTTTTTGTGAATCACAAGGCTTTAGGCGGCTTGTCTGGAGTTCTTGTGTCCCGCAGAAGTAAAGGTATATAAATTTGAAAAACATATAAAAACAGGAGCTGAACCGGGGGGGGAATGTTTACGGTAGAAGCATTTATTTCTGTTTTTTAACTTTCTTTGTATGGTTTGCTGTGTTCTAAATTGGAATGGGGTCCACATGAAGTTCAATGAGCTGCACTCTGATCCATGGTATATATGCTGTATAAATAAAGTTATTATTACTTGGCTAAAATATTTTTTCGTAATGTGTCCACTCTGTCGGCCTAAATGCTAAATAAGTCTGTGCCATCACATGAAGAGCTAACTGCTAAAGGCTAAACACATGAATGTTTCTTCGTAATGCTGAGAAATATTTTACGCCCTATAATCCACAGGCTGTTCGTCTGCCATATCGCCACTCTAACACGGATCT
Organism: Bryconaethiops microstoma; assembly: GCA_037577275.1. Lineage (NCBI taxonomy): Eukaryota > Metazoa > Chordata > Actinopteri > Characiformes > Alestidae > Bryconaethiops > Bryconaethiops microstoma. The sequence goes on along the minus strand of JBBJLS010000148.1, from coordinate 23,609,983 downwards.
CTCTTCCTCTAGCGGTGCAGCAGGTCCCCCGAAACAGTTTCCAGTTCCGACACTTTCAGAAAGTTGTTTAGGCTATTTAAACCAGTATTGCAGTAAAAGAAAAATTCATATCACAATAATAAAAAACGGTTTTTGGTATGAACCGGTATACTGCCCAGCACTAGTGTAGACCTTTGTCTACAGTTTCTAAAGGCAATTTCATAGAAGCGGTGGGGTTCGAACCCACTGAAGAGACTGGAGGTTTAATGCAGCAAAATACAGTGTATTGTATTGTATACTGCTCGGCCACACTACTATGCTATTGCACACAATACTGTTTCGGCACCCAATAAGAAAACTGAAAACGATACTGCACATGGCATGACACATTATGACAGTGATTTAAATCTGATGAGAAATTGCACAATCAAGTACCTTCAGGGTTTTGCACAGATTATTGTGTAGATGTGTGACAGAGGGAGGGGTGAATTCATCACACTGCTGGCCATCATTGATTAACTCACCGCTTCTGCAAAATCGGGGTTAAATTTGAGGATGCTGTTGAGCTCGTCCTGCAGCTTTGCTGGATTCATAGCTTTATTCTCGTCATTCTTCAACAGGTACGCCTAAAAGAATAAAAAATAACTATATTCAGAAATGCAGGGTTTTGTATTAATGGCCATTTGTATTAAAAGTTAACAGACAAAAATTGTAACTGACCTGTCGAGCGAGAAAATATTCGGCCTGTTTCTGAGAGAATGGACCTCGGGTCTCATCAGAGCTGCGGTAAAAAGAGAACAGCCGAGACTTCAGTCATTTTACCCTTTAAAATGACATGAGGCATAGGGAACAATATAGCTTTTTTTGTTTATTTTAAAACGGTCACCATAATATAATAACCAGTTTCAGAGGAACGTTGTGTTTTAAGACACACAGTGACCTACGTATAATTCAAGCAGAGCCAAACACATCTAACTTGCAGGTGATGATCAGGTGGTGATCAGTATACTGGTGGTGCTGAATGCTGAGTGGTTGGAATACTTTTATCTAGGCACCATGTATCTTTAAGCACTTTGCAGCCTGTCACTCTAAATATTTGTTCCCATTTCTGTCATTTAATCTAATCAATATACCAAAGATAAGACAGGCATGATAGTCATAAAATAATAGTTTTACAACAAGGTGATTTAAAGCAAAGTATAAGGAAATGATTCAAGGCTTTTACACAGTACTGTATAATACACAAATGAGGGAGAAAAAGGCATAAATGATTTGCAGAAAAACATCAATCTGAAGGTCACAGTTCAGCCTAAATATTGTATTAAATTCATTCATGAAACATGAAAAATATTCAATGAAGTACAAGAATGATATTCATGGTCTAAACAAAACAAATGAAAAAATGTTCTATATAAATAATAAATGCAAATATTTAATACACTTTTTCCATTATAAGTTACTGATTTATTCATTTCAGTAGCATAAATAGTCCCTATTGTTTCCTAATAAATCATGATCTAATCACATCACTGTGGGGTCAGAGATTTACCACCCTAATACTTGAGTTGTCTATCATTAGAATTTGATCAATTCTGTTTTTTATCGATTCCTCGTTTTGATTCAATAAAGCTAAACACAGTAACAAAAATGTTTAGATAAAAACATTCAGTGACAGGAGAAACTACTAAAATGTTAGAAAATATTTTGATCAGTTATTCTTTATATATTTTTGAAGTCCTCTTGCCCTCGGCACACTGACCGGAGGTCCGACTGGTGCAGCGGTTCCGTGCCCAGCTCATCTTTCTCCATGGGTTCGGCGCTGGTCTCCTCGTTGCTGGTCAGCTCCATGGCCTCAGAGGGTACGGCAAAAAGGACGTCAGGCTGGGGCAGCCTGCTGTGGTGGGTGTACTGCTGCAAAGATCTGTAGAGCTTATAGACCTGACTGAAGGAGAGTTTATTATAGGCCAGCAGCATCTGACGCATAAACAGACCTAGAGAGATGGAGAGATAACAGAGTGAGCTCAGCAAATACTGCAGCTGAAATAATAATAATAATAATAATAATAATAATAATAATAATAATAGCAGCAGCTAAGGCTGCTATTGATATCACGAAAGGTGGCAACACGCAAATGAGCCTCTAGCCTCTAGCTCCCTGGGCACCCCTCACTGGTGGCAGGCCACTATTTCACATGGTGAACGGGTTAAATGCAGAGAATTTCACTCTGTTTACTCTGTGTGCTGTGGTGTGACTATAAGGCGCCACTTTACTTTTAATAATAGCTACCATTTTACATACAAGACACTTCTATGGCCACATTATTTCAAGATTGAAAAGATTAAGACCATTAAAAAATTAATTAAATAAAAAAATAATCAAAATCAGCATTATAAACAATAGTGATCCTCCACACTGCGTGCTTGGAGCCCTAATGAAGGCTATTGGAATTCAGATCACTGGCATCCACTGGCATCCACATGCAAGACTACATTAGGGGGTTCAAAACCTCTGCATAGTACTTTCTTTTTTTTAATAAAAATTTATTTTTACACCTGTGAGATCACGAGCCACATTGTTTCACCCACTCACCCACTACACTGGTCTTAAAGGGTTCGGAATCACTAAATGCGTTGGGCAAAATAGCAAAGAAGTGCTCCATGTCCTGCAGCTCTCTGTCAGCCATGAGAAACAGCCTGAAAAAAGAGAGAGACACATGGGGACAGATAATGAGGAGTAAACTGTAAAAAGCAAATAAATTCACAAACCACAGGTTCAGAGTATTTCTGCAGAGCTTTTATTTTACTTTTATTATTGACTTTATATTTATACTGTTCATGTCTTTGCACCTCTGTGTGACTGTGCAGTTGTAACATAAGCAACTGCCTCCAGGATCAATGAAGTTTTCTGATTCGGATTACCTGAGTTTGACAGCGCTCACCATGAGACAACAGCATTCCTCCATAGTCTTCACGAACTGCTCAAATGTTAAATCTGGACCCTGGGAAAACAAGCAGTACTCTTTCAATCTTGGCATGATATATAAATGGTATAATAATATCTGCACAGAACCTAATATTAACAATAATTACAAACATTTTCATCTGGTTTTTGAATGGTATAAGAAGAATCCATCTTGATCCTTTGTGTGGACATTGCTAGTGAATTTGTCTTACTTTATGCATACTGTCTTTAATAAAACCATTCTGACCTAAAAAAAATAAATAAATCTTCCTTAGACATAAAATCATCAGACGATAGCAAAATAAATCAATAAAATGATTGACGTGGCATTAAAAGCAGCACGAATCTGCTCCTAACTGGTCTTACTACATAGTGAATTTGCAGATTTTTGTGACTAAACATCTCAAAAAGTTTTTTTTAATGGTACGTCTAATGATTCATTCCTTTATGCTGAAAAACTTGATTACTGGATAAAAAAATGCTCAAAGAGAAAAAGCACTTAAATACTGAGAGAAAAAAACTATGCAGATGCTGAGTAACTTATGGAGCTGCTGTGGAACTTCTTCACCCATCCAGCACTTTTAAGCATGGGAAACCTCGGGAAAGCGGCATTATTAGGATACAAAGCAGAAGATCCCAGATTCATCAGACCAGCCTGTAACTTCTCAGTGCTCCATCTCTAAAACTGAACTGATGAGAATTGAAAACACCAGACTATCCTCTTATCATTTCTTCTTCTCCTTTCAGCTGCTCTGTCTCCATTCCCTTCTATCCTCTGCATCTTCCTCTCTCACTCCAAGCTCTCTGCATGTCCTCCCTCATCACATCCATCAAAATCCTACTAGGCCTTCCTCTTCTCTGCAGCTCCATCCTCAACATCCTTCTCCCAAAACACTCAGTCTCTCCACAGCATCCTTCTCCCAACACAATCAGAGCTGTTACCTGCCTGTCACAAATCTCTCCAGCTGCTCTTCTCCACTCATTCCACCACAATAAATGCTCTTCTTCGCCTCTGTTCCACACTCCCCCTTACTCCGGACTGTTGACCTCAAGTATCTGAACTCCTCAACCTTCCCCAGCTCTACTCCCTGCGCCATTCAACTGTCCTCCCTCTCATTCACGCACAGATATTCTTAGTCCAACTACATCTCTCCAGGGTCTCCTTACCCTGCTCTCTACTTTCACAACAGATCACAAAGTCATCTGCAAACATCATAGGGACTCCTGTCTGATAGACAAACTTCATGTGGATTTTGCAAATTGAGCTTAAGAACAACACTAACCTGTTGTAGGGGCAAAATTAGCTTGTTTAATCTCCTCCTGACCAGAAGAGCCATGGGTTTAGTCTTGGCCATTTCGTACAGCAAAGCTAGAACAGCAATCTTATATGGAGTGACCCAATCTTTTATCCCGAAGATGTTAGCTTGAACCACCCCGTTGGTCATCATGGGGTTGAAATATAAACTCTCATGAACGCTCGCCATCGTCTGAGAGGACGTAAATAAATGGTTTTGATTTAAAAAAAAACTTATAGTCTGAAATAAAAACAAAAAGATCTGAAAAGTTATAGTACAGTAAAGCGGCTTCACTGGCTGCAAGGCTGAGACAACGCTGTCACATATTAGCTTAGCTTAGCCAACCAAACTAAATAGCCATGTTTAGGCTAATTTGAGCTCCTTCATTGTCGATTTAACAACTGCAAAATATCTCTTAGACCGGCCACATTTTTGTCTGAATGTTATATTTTAATGTTAATGTCCATAAATTATAAACGTTGCACTGAAAGCAGCACCACATACAAAGTTTGAATCTAGCTGCAATGCTAAGCTGTTTCCCACCCATATTCAGGAAGATCCCGCCCCTAAGCATCACGATTGGCTAATATTGTCCCACTACTCGCGCTACGATTGGTTAGGTCTTCGTAGACCCAAGCAGTGAACCAATCCTTTCGCAGCAAAGGCGGGCGTTGTCGGAAAATGTGTTGAGAGGAAACAGAGGATGTGATTGGTTAATAGTTGTGGCGGCTCTTGGAGGCGTAGTTGTGATTGGTTGTTTCACGTGCCAATCTATAGCAATGCAGACTACTTAGGGCACTAAGGAGCTCGCACACTGTACGCGTCTCTTCGTTTTGTTCCTACCACCCTTCAAAAATACTGTCATTTTAATTACATACTTAAATCCTTTTTGATTACAGAAAGGTGATAACACGGGCCCTTTAATATCTTGAAAGGCATCGCAGATTTATATTGTATCGGATTCAGCTCCCTTTCATACTACCGTCACATTGCTATACTGTCCATTGTATTGTTTCTGTCATTCCCTGCTATTTGTTCAAGACTGACTCCTGTGCAATCACACTGGTGGTTCAACACTACACTCTATACACTACCATTACAACTGTGTATTTACATTTACGGGATTTAGCAGACGCTTTGGATAAAACTTGGGTTAAGGGTCTTGCTCAGGAACCCAGTGGTGTTGTGGTGGAGATAGGATTCGAACCCACGCCCTCTTCGTCCAGAGGCAAGTATCCTACCGCCGTTGTATATTGTCTCAGCCGTAACTTGCACTCTGTTGAATGTTGTGTGTTGCTATATGTTACACCGTGGTCCATGCAAAAACATTGTCTCATCACTCAGCGACTGATGACAATAAAGTAACCTGGCCCCGCCTCTAAATCACTTTCTGGATTTAATTAAATTTATTAAATTCACAATCAATATTTACAGTGCAATAGCTCATCCTAAGGGACTACATGCACAATGCAATTTAATAGATTGTTAAATTTTTTGAGTATGTGAACTGTTGGTAATTATTTTTATGTTCTACCAAACTTGAGGTCAGGACACCAATTTCGTTGTATGCAGAGCTATACATTGACAATAAAGGCTCTCCATTCAATTCAATTCTATTCTACTCTTTGTGCCAAAGGCAGCGCTTCCTGTGGGCGGAGTTGGTGTAGGGTGTAGGGTGTAGGGTGTGGGGAGAGTACACTCGAATGGGATGCACCCTCAGAGTGAGTGTGTCAGTAAGTGGGGATGAAGCCGTAGCTGTTAGCTGGACCTGGAGGAGCCGGTGTCCTCGGCCCTGGGAATGGCCAGCTTATTTATTTAAATTGAATCCCTCTTGTCATCCGGAGCTGCTATGAAGGTACGGTATTTAACTGCTGTCACTGTGGTAACTGTGCCGGCCCGGTGGAAGAAGTTGTTACTGTTGTTGTTGACAGGTCCTGCCCTGCACTTTGCTGGCTTTACAAATCATAACTTAGTCAATATTTAATATAACTGTTTTCTTTATATTCGTAAGATTGCCCTGCTTTCTGTGTTAACCTGCTAAAGGCGTGTTTTAAATCTAATTAAGACGAATGTACTCGTTTGTACTCTATTGTTTTTAGCTACAGTAGCTAGCAGTAGCTAAAGTTGTTTAATACCATAATTACACGTTTTGTTTAATTTCCGATTAAATGCTTATTACTAGGAGTATTGGAATTTTTCTGTCCCACCTTAAATGCTGCAGCACTTTCACTTTAAAGGATCATACAGTAGAACTGCTCTTTAAGATGAAACATTCCTATAAGAAGCCAGGTTTAAGTGGTGATCATGGACATTTTGTCATTGTGGCATCTGGTGGTTAGGGAGTTGCCCCTGTGATCAGAACATCGTGGGTTCGAATCCCAGAACTGCCAGTTGCACCACTGAGGTACTCTTGAGCAAGGTACTGTCCCCACACACTGCTCCCCGGGCACTGTGTTTCTGGCTAGCTGCTGCTTCGCTTGGCGAGTCGGTTAAATACAGAGAAAGAAATGTACACTGTGTGCTGCGGTGCGTTCACATGTGACTGTAAAGGGACCACTTCACTTTTTACCAGTTTTATACACTGATGGAAGCCACAGCGAGTTAATAGATGGTGTAAATTGTCCTCTCATCACTGAATAGGACTCTTATTTGGAGTACAGTAATCCCTATTTACAGCTCAGCACAGTCACAGTCTAGTGTCTAATGAGATTGATCTTAGTCACTGGCTCTTGTTTCAGGCCAGGACATCCTGCATGACCCACTAATGTAGTCAGGCTCTTACTGTGAATGAAGCTGCTGGTGCTTAAGTGCTGCAGTTTCTCATTAAGCTGAATGGGCTTTTACCAGCCGTCTGTAAAGATTAACCTCCCTGCAGTCCCTACGGAGGAGCCTGTTAATGTTTGGAGCGTGGATATGAATGGCTGATATCAGATATCATAAAGAACTAGGTAGCATATGTCCATAAACTTCTATAGAGAAACTCCAGTTCCTCCATAAATTCAGAATGAAAACACAGTGGGGTTTGTTGTGAACTGGTTCATTGTGGAGACTGATTTCTTTACAGTGGAAGTGAATGGAACCAGATGTCTCCAACACAAATACAGCCGTTTTATTCACTATCGACTCCCAGTGAAGCTTCATGTGTCTCTGAGTGTTTACATGCATGCTGATGATAGTGGAGAATCTGATCAAAATCTTTTTTTTGGTCTCATGACACCCTGCATGTATCCCTCCACCATGAATAGGTTTCGTTTTAGGACTAAAAGCTTCTTAAAGGTATGGTAGAACATCTCAAGCATCGTGCAACGCACCTATAATAATTTGATGGAATGACTTTCTGTGAGGGAGATTTTAGAGGCAGACATCTGGTTCCAATCACCTCCATGGTGAACAGTTCTGACTCGGTGAATGTCACACCTAACCCAATCAGAGCCTCTTTGTTTACATATTACACACTTATTTATCCAGTAATATTGTTATGTGCTCCATGCTACAGGAGAACCTGTGCAGTTTTTTGGCCTAACAGTGTTTTGTTTGTTTAGGCGGGTGCCTCCTGTATGTGGGCATCGTGCTGTGGTTTGCTGAATGAGGTAATGGGCACCGGGGCAGTGAGGGGGCAGCAGCCGGGCTTTGGGGGCGCTGGGCCATTCCGCTTCGCTCCTTCTGCAGGATACTCCACCTACCCTCCGAACTCCACCAGCCTGGTCTGTCAGGCCTGCGGACAAACCTTCTCTGTTTTCAGGAGGAAGGTGAGCTTCAGCCTCCCAGTTTAAAGTGACAATTCAGCTGAAAAATCGAATTTACCCAGTTTTAGCCCAAATGCAGTTAATAATCTTGTTTCAGACTCAGTTTCTGAAGTTTGTCGCACTGGAGCTATGTTAAAATATATATGTATAAAATGTAGCTAACAAGTAAGGGAAGACAATAACCCACTAATTAGTATGATGCTTGAATCACCACAACCTCCTCAAACCATCTCTAATAGACTCACTTAAGACACTGTATGAGTCACTGTTAAGTCTCTGAGATGTTTGGTGCTGTTTGATCTTTTTAACCGTCATATTATCAAGGGCTGCATTTATATCGCCTGCAAATCGCTATGACTCTGCGATACTGATATCACAGAGGACTGCAATATGCAAATGAGCCTCTAAGCAATCACAGTGTTCCTGTCAGGGCGACCAATCACAGCTCCAGGCGAGTTACTGAGGCGTCGCAGTTGCAGTCTGAAGCAGTGAAATCGCAATACTGAAATTTTGCCTGATTCGTGCAGCTCTAATATTATCATGTCATCATATATGACATCATATGGCTTGTTAAAAAATGGGCAGGAGAATGAACGGGAGGTGCAGGACTGTGCAAAACTCTTGAGCTACTCCTCATTTCTTCCAAAGATCCAGACTTTCTTGTATTTTAATGTTCTCTTGAGGAACAGTTCTCCAGGCTTCCTGAAGAACTTTCAAAGACTCTCATTTTCAGTCCAGTCCCTGAGCCTGACCAGTTTCAGAGGAATGTTTTTTGTTTGTTATGCCACACAGTGACCTACATATGAATCATTCAAGCATAACAAAGCACATCTAACTTAAATCCTGAACCAGTGAAGAAACAGGAGCAGATGATTCCAGATGATCAGGCGGTGATCAGTATACTGGTGGTGCTGAATGCTGAGTGGTTGGAACACCTTTATCTGGACACCTTGTATCTTTAGGTGCTTTGCATATATAGGGGTGTAACTGTAAAGTTGTATGGGCGGGGTTTTGGTCAAACTATCTCTTTAACATACTGATTTTGACTGGTGATGAAGGAAAGCTGCTCTAAAAGCTGCTGGTGTCCAGATTGGGTCTGAACATGGTGAGCAGAAGCAGAAGAAACGTGGCTGTGAAGTTAGAAGTGCTCTAACATCATAGCTAATATGTATAATCGCTGTGTTTCCATAATCACTGGATGAGTGAATGTTACAGAACCTGTTTTTTAGTGACCTTTTGATCCTCATTTTCCAATCAGGTCAAAACAGCTCTACTTTAGTGGGTTTTATTTTACTTTGCTCTAAAACTTGAACAATTCCTTACACTATTTGAGCATTTCATGAAGACCAGGTTAGAGATGACCCTGAAGATCTAAGAATAAATATTTCTTGCTTTAACTAACATTACATTTTAGTGTGTTTGTACTTTTCTCCTAAAAAAGTTGCTTTTCTGGAGTTATGAGGTTTAATTTCATGTCTGAATTTTAATTTACAGTCAGACCACGTTTTGTACACATCCTTTATAATGAACACATGTAAATATGATGTGTTTCTCTCAATTTTATTGCACAGATTCTATTGATTTGATAAACAAATAGGAAATAAATCAAAAATTAACATATGAAATAACTTCAAACATGGCACCATTTATTTTTTATATTTTGCAAAGGTCACAGTATTTCCAGTGTGTGAAATAAATGTTATGGCAGGTCGAAAATCAGCAAACTGACAGCAGGCTTCGCTCTGAACGAAAAGCTTTATTTTTCTCTGCAGAGAGTAGAGTCCTTAGCTCCAGGGCAGTCCCAGAGTTCAGGAAGATTCTACTACCCTCATATCTCCAAAACACAGATACTTATACTATTTTCTAACACTGAGGCTATGAGAGTCGTACATCACGGAGGCACTTCAGGCGCCAGTGACTAATTATAAATTCTAGCACATTCTAAAGCGAAGATGCTTTATTATGGCTACAGATGATATGCGCCTTTACTGACCCCATGGCAACAACCTTCTACTAGCCCAGGATGCAGATAACTATTAGAACATCTTAACCAGAAAATCACAAGGTACGTGCAAAAGTTTACAAATCAAGTCTTGTGCACTTAGGGGTTCAAGACTAGCGTCAACATTTAACGAATTAAGTTTTCTCTCTTCGCATGCAGTAAGATATATGTGCTTTAATTTTACTGATTTAATATATGTGTTTTAATATAAGTGACTTAATGTAACGCGGACTTATGATTCAGGCCTACATAAAACACACCGAACGAAAGAACAATCAAATGGACAAAATCAAATATATGATCAAAATGCAATGAATATACTGATTCTCTTAGGATACATGAAGAACATTAATTACCTTGATTCAACCAGAGTATATGCTTAATTTCCCTTACATGTTACACTCTCAGAATAATAATCCCCAATCACATGCTTGGTTATGGCAGTCGTCTTTGTGCGTCCAAGGGCCATGTTTTGGGCTATTTTTGAATCCTTAAAAATGTCTTTTAAGACCAAAACCAAATAGTTTGAGATTCTCAGAGGTACGTTTTGCTCTGCCCTGAACCCTGTGAGCTTGATCTCCGCATTCTTCACAGCATCATTTAACTTTTCTTTTTCAGACGGTCTCTGTAGGCATTGTGCTATGGACCTTTGTGATGATGCTAGATTTTTCTTTTTTTCTGAATGTTTCTTTGACTTTTCATGATTTTTTAAAATCGTGATCTCTGCTACCGTTGGGATGTTGCAACGATGACAGAGTGCTTTAGCATCATTTCCTGGAACAGGTTTTAGCCATCCTGAAAAACTTTTTCCCACTCTGTCCTATATGTTTGTGGCCTGTGCTTACTTTTACACTGCTCTTCAGACTCTGCCTTCCTCTTTGCCTCTCCACTTTCCTCACCTTCCCTTCCTGAACTCATTTTAAGCACTTCTCTTTGTTTTGACTGTTTCTCTTTGTTTAGACCGACAATACACAATGTATTCTTCGGCAATACTGTACTGTGTAGTCATGGTGATGGGCAGGCTAAGCTAAGTGTGCTTGCGTGCGTGTCTGTGGGAGCGTGAGTGCGTGCGTGCTAAATGATTCTTGGTTGTCAGAGAGAGGAGCAGTAGGATGCGTGTTAGGACAAACGACTGAAAACTCTGAAATGATCATACATTATGGGTTTTTTTCATTATTGGTCATACATCGTACAGAGGTCAAAATTATCATACAAATACAATAATTATCATACATCTGGCAACACTGCTGTGTCCCACTGGTCTTCTGGCTCCCCCTTGTGGATTCCCCATATTGCGCAGTACCCTTATATTGCGTGTGGCTCAATTTTAAAAACAATTTCCATTACCGACCCACTTCATTCACACCTTTAATCAAAGCTTGCTTACCAACCAGGGTGCCTGCAGTCCCTGCTATGTGAAAAAGTTCTTTAATCCATGCCACAATGAAGCTGAAATGACAACTTGTAAGGTTTTAAGTTTTTTATTGTTTTGGTTACAGGGTTTGTTTTTTTGTAAATCATTTTCATTTTTTGTAAACTTAAAACATGCATAAAATAAGTTATTTTTATGAAGTGTGTTCTGTGTTCGGATAAAATCAGCACCATCTAAAAATAAACATGTGATACAAAATTACATTCTAATGTACAAAATGTTTTTCAAACTAGACACACTCAAATTATTGACGTGCAAACTACATCTAGTTGAAAAGGTGAACAGAATTTTCCAAAACAGTGAAGATCACTTGCCCAGCTGTCCGCTTGCCACATATTTTAAAAGCACGTTATTCACATTATATTATTCACATTATACATGGAAAAAATGTTTTTGTACTGTGGGGAGAAAACAGAGCTCCGAGCAGAAACCCACACAGATGCCGAAAAAAATCTGACCACCCCGATAGGGAATCAAACAACAAGATCTTTGAGGTAATAGTGACACCAACAATTTTTTCTGTGTATCCTTAATTTTCATATATGAAGCTCTTTCCACACTCTAAAGAGTGATACAATCTCTGCTCTGATGTTTTTGGAGACTACTCTTTTTATAGAAACACAATCCACACTTTAAGCACTGATACAGTTTCTCTCCAGTGTGAATGTGCTGGTGTCTTTTGAGAGAACCCTTCATGCTAAAACTCTGTCCACACTCTGAGCATTCATATGGTTTCTCTCCAGTGTGAATGCGCTGGTGTTGTTTGAGGGTATCCATCTCTATAAAACTCTTTTCACACTCTGAGCAGTAATGTGGTTTCTCTCCAGTG
>JBBJLS010000148.1:23583406-23597638 GCA_037577275.1 Bryconaethiops microstoma | reverse complement strand
ACACACACACACATACACACACACACACATACACACAAACTCACGCACACACACACCACACACACACACACACAGACACATACACACACACACACTATATGTATTCATTTTCCTGCACATCATATATTGTTACCGCTTATATATCACTACACATTTCATATATTGAATTGCTATTGCTATTCTTTCTGATAAACTGTAAAACTCTTTTTAAACCCTTTTCATCTTCAACTCACATTTATCAGTGTGAACACATGTTGCTGTCGTTGTCGAGTTTCAAATCATTCAAATCCTAAGGGTAGCTTATTTAGTTGTGTTTACTTACTTTGGAGTTGAAGTCATTTCGAAATTTTACATGAACCTGCTTATTTCTTTTACTATTTTAATTTTACAGTGTGTTGCTGAGTGCTGTTGAATCACACATTTGTAATTCAGCAAACTAAAATCAAGTAGCCAGACAGCTTAACACAGAAGCCTATTTTATCCATAGATTTGCTTGACTTGGCATCTGCAGCCATGAGAGAGTGAACTTTGCTTTTGCTGTCTTAGCTGCAGGGGGTCTAATATGTATATATCTCACACTGTTTCACCATGTTCTGGAGAGACAAACATTGTGTAACCTCGTCTATATACTTGGGCAGACTTGTGCTTTTGTAAGAATGTTATTTTTAGGCTACTGAATCTGGCCGAAATGCTGAGAAGTGATTTGCCTGCCAAGTTGTTATGTAGGTGCTGAAAGTCAGGCTCATTCGGTGTTTCACTGACTGGTGAGGGACATTGTAAACACTAAAGTCTTGCCTGTTAAGTATCTTAAACTGAGCAGTTTTCAGATCACCAGAGCTGAAGAGCAGGTAAAATACTAGGTTTTTCGGGGCGCACTAGTTTTTTCTAGGTGACACACATACACACACACACACACACATACACAGTGAATCACAGGTGCACTGTCAGTACAAAACCCCCTTTGGCTTCAATTGGCATACCTGCTTAGGGCTAGGGAACAGCGTGGGATTCACAGTGTTGCCAAATATGTAACTAGCTTTTGCGGGTAGTCTCAGTGTGGACTCCAGCCCGTGTACACAGACCTAAACTCGATGGCTGTGGGAAGCCGCTCCTCATTAGCCTGAAACCAGCGCCTCTGGCCTGGCCCGCTGAGCCAAAGCCACCAGAGACAGACCTGTCATGCAGACGGCATGGAGCACTAACAGAGTGGGCTTTGATGGTGAAGTCCACCTGGCCACTTCTGGAAAACCAAATCCCATCCTCTCCGCATGCCAGCATGTTTTGAAATGTGTCAATAGAGGAAAGGAAATGGTCCACTTTATAATCCATAAATGCTGGTAAATGGTCAATATTTATCCTTGTTATGCATCCCAGCAGGAAGGCTATAAGTTATTCCATGTACCTTTGCTCATTATACAAAGGTTTACTCTCCACAGTCATTAGAAATAGGAAGAATGTGGAAATGTTCAAATTCAATCCATTTACGTTCCATTGTATTTGAATGTAATAAATACAACTCATTTCAACTTCTACTGGTTAAATGAAAGAAAGGTTTGGCAAAAAGTAAAATAAAATTTCCACTTGCCTATATGTAGTCCATCAGCCAAGACATGTTTAAGATCCAAAATGTGCATATTTAGTCTAAAACTAGTGCTATAATGTTAACAAACACTAGAACTCAAAAGTCACCCAAGTTGAGGATTTTTTTTTTAAAATCCAGCAAAACCTGTTTAAACTACACCCAGATCTTCATTAAGACCTTCGGGCCTGTGGATGATTTTTCGTCATAGAGAAGAACCATTTAACCATGCAAAGAACCATTTATGCCTTCACATAATCACAGTTCAATTTCTAACCATTGCCTTAAAAGAACCACTGAAAAACAACTTAGTAGTGTTTGCATTTGCAGACTTAGTGAATGCATATTTATGTAGCCTTCTCTCTTACTATTTTTTATGTAATCTCACATCAAAACGTTATTTTTTTGCTTTTTGAAAATAACCCCTGCCCTTTTATGTATTTTGGAATGAATGTACCAATAAAAATTGTTTAAAACACCTACAGATGAGTTGCCAATCTTGGACTGCATTTTATTTAGCTGGTCCACTGTAGATACTTCGTAGATGTACAACTTGCCTTTAACTACATTTACATTTAATTTAAGTGTTTATCAAATGTTTATCAAATTTAAGTGTTTATTAAATGCGGCTGAATATAAATGGTTATATTAAAGCTAAAACTAAACTAAAACCTAAGCCAAACTTCAAATGTAGGTCCAATCTTAAACTTGGATTAATGCTGTTTATAATTCAGATAAACAGCATTAATCCAGATAGTTTGCTAATAATTAAAGTATCTGCAGATAATCTTTTAGGGATCTTTAAAATAAAGCATACACAATTCCACTTTGAAACCAAGAACATTGTATTGAGATCTGTTGTCAGGTGTTTTTGCAAACTGGATGAAAGCAGTCTTGGGATTTGTTTATTTTAGACTCTGTTGTCTGTGCTACTCTCTATGGCTGAATTTGAATGTGTGGAGCTGGGTCTGATTCTATCAGCCCTGGCAGACCAGCTGTGCATTAACTGTTCTAATGGAATGCCTGAAGAGCTCTTTTTCTCGGGTCGGGCAGCGCTCTGCTGCGGTTTTGTCTCTCGGGGGCACCGGGGGGAGGAGGTGGGGGCAGTGTGGCTAGTGGGGCAGGCCCGTGAGGCTCTCAGCTGGCGCGTCTGACTGGTGCTGATGGGAGTTGTTAGCACCATGGCCAGAGATACAGTGGCTGTCAATGTTTCTCCACTTGGCACCAACTGCCAGCTATGCAGTGCACTAGTGAATGAGGCCCTATAATGATGTGGCCTCGAGAGCACCCATGGGACTGTGCATAGGAGACGCTGTTATTTGCTGGGGCAAAAGTACAAATCGGCCCAGGACACGGACAGGAGCAAGAGAAGGTAAACTTAGTTTCCACAGGTTCCCTGGCCACAGACCTGTCCCAGGGAATCCCAATTTCACAGTAATGAAGGAGAGTTAGTTTCCTAAGTCCCATGTTTTAACAGTGCAGATCCTTCAACAGGCCAGACTGGTGACAGCTGTCTGGATAAAACAGCTTCAGTTCGGCTCCACCTATTCAGAGCTTACTGAAAAGACTCATTACATTGGAAGTACAAATAGAATATGATACTAATTCCCTGGCATTCATTTACTTTGAGCATAAGCTGGATATGAGAATACTTCTGGTGCTACATTAATCAAAGTACATAGCAGCCATTTGAAAATTTGGTAGAGAGCAAAAGCTAGGCCTTCAATTTAGGTCATAAATGTCAACACTGCTAAAAAACAAGCAAATGAGGGGAAAAAATGATGTAATGATAATGTAATTATATTAGTACCCCTGTGAGATTCTTGTAGTGTGTTTGAAGCTTGTAAAAGCTATTTATGTCTTATATTAAGCCATCATATTAGCATATTTTACCTTATATGCATTTAGTGCATATGCACTAAAACTGCTGTTTTCTATTTCTAACACTGACCAAAGCCTCTCACTGATAGCTTCGAGAAGGCCTAGATTGATGTCCCACACATTTTAAATCAAAACGTGTTTGGTTGATACCACTTACTCCAGTGTAAATGTGCAAAAACATTTTTCAATTCAAGATGTTAACCCTTTTGTTTTCAAGCAAAAATGAAACAACAATACAGTGTACTCACAAAGTGTAAATACAAAATCTGTAGCTGATTTTAGCTTATTTTTAAAACATTATTTTTTATCATTTATATGATTTCTTTGTAGATAGGGTAAGCATGTTTTCCCTGTTTCTGCCTCACCCTACTGCCAGTGTATGAGTGTCTGCTAAATATTTAAATGCACAGGCGCTGTGATATGGAATTGCCATTGTTATTTAGAATTGGTGTTAAACCTTCAGGTGTAAGGTGTGTGTGTGTGTGTGTGTGGTTGTCTGTCTGTCTGTATGCATGGTCTGTGAGTTAACGTAGTAGAGACTGAGAGTCCAAAGGAATGCATGGTGTCAGCCTCTCAGTGATGTGATTTAGAGGCCAGAACTCCGACTGTAGACCCTAACCTCATTATTTGCCGGCCTCGCAGAGGATGTCTCAGAACTGAACGTTAACAAATAGCCATGGGTAGTTAAGCTGGGGGTGAAGGGTCAGCCAGGCTCACTCCTTACTTACAGACAGACAGCCAGGAATGTGGGAGGCAGCATTGTATTGTACAGATGCACATCTGTATTTCTGTGCACACACATGCACACACACCTGCAAGCGTATATACACTCATATTCTTAGTGCATCTATGAACTTCAGACTAATACTTGACCCAGACACTGACAGCTGTAGGTATTTTAGGTACACTGACCTTGGACGGACGCCTCATTGATCAGTTATTATCAGTGCATTTTGTGGGTTTACAGTAACTGACTGTAGCTGTTTGTCCATCAATGGACAGCAACCACGGTGCCACCACTGACCATACATTATTTGAATGATGTATTGTTCTCAGCAAGGACATGGAGAGAGCTGACCTGGGGTTCTAATGCAGTTTGTCTCATAGCTGGACAAGTGGTACTGCTGTTGTGGTACTTTCCTGTGTGGTACACTGCTATACTGCTAATTGTTGCTTTTAAAGAAATTGTTTTATAGTCCCCAAATTTTGGTGATCAGCTAATGATGAAAGCTAGGAACAAGTAAGAGAAGTTTGTACCCCAAAAGTTAGGCCAAATAGATTATGTGATTTCTAAGACTGTATCATATATTTTTATCTATAAAAATGGACAAAGGTGTGTTGCATAATTTTGTCCATGCTTTGTTATAGAAAACAGCATAGGGCACAGTTGCCTTGCCTAAAGTATAACATTTGTCTCTGCTTCATACTGTGTTGCTATTTCAGTAGCGTTTCTGCTGTGAAAGAGTCCACATATTTCACCACATTTCCACATTTAACTAATAATTTCTGCAGTTTGGGAGGAATGTCTCGATATTTCTGTAAGCTGAGGACAGACATATTAGAGTTTCTGGTCAGAAAGCCACCGAAACCTAAGAAAAGCCTGGTGGATTCTGTTGTGTTTTGTGGAAATGGTCTGTGTGAAAGGCAGCGTATGGTATTGTTTTCAGCCCTGATGCTGGTATTTGACTAGTCCATGACAATCCTCTTTTTTTGGCTGAAGCGTTCAAACCTTCAAGAAGACGTCTTTCATTCCATTCAATTTTTAACCTCTTCAAACAGCTCTTCCTTTTTGTGCGTAACTGACAAATTCCATGCATGGCTAATTCACACACATACACGCACTCAAACAAAAAGCCTTGCACCTGTGCTGGCAAATAAAGACCTTCTCCCTTCATTTCACACGGCTGCTAGTAGGGCTTTCATCGCCACTTTTTTCCGTTCTCCACTCATCCTTTATGCCTCCTTTTCTTTAATCTTTTCACAGCAATTAAACGCCGTCCTCTTTGATTGAGTCGATAGCCTGGTTAAAGCCTGTCACTTTCGTCCCTTTCCAGAGAACTGGAGGCTAATGGTTCCCAGCTGAATCCCAGGAAGCCCCCACCAGGACATCCCACACATTCACACATCCGCACCAGCTCTCTCTCGCTTTCTGCCAGGGTCCCCGTTGACCCCACTCGGCTGGGGTGTTAGGGGCCCCTCTGGGGTAGCAGAAGTGGGGAGGAGGTGGGCCCCAAGGGCCCCTTGTTCCTACCCGTAACCCTGCACAATGCACTCTCCACTGGGGGTCAGCCTCCAGATTGCAGCTTTCAGGCTCACAATGCTTCACTGCCTGGAGGGGGTAATAGGATTTGGGGTTTGTGTGCTGGTGGGTCCCTGAGAAAGAAATATGTCAAAAATGGCTTTTTTTTCTGTCCCGGTTGTGGCCCTAATTCTCTCTCGCACTTCTCTCAGATTGCCTCCCAACCTTAAATTTTGTTCCTGTGGCTGATTTCTGGAGCGGTTTAGCAAGTTGGAGCGATGCAGAAATCAAAGAAAGAAACAAAGCAGGAAAAGAAAACACAGAGGCTCATGACACATGATTGTTTTTCTTGCACTTTGTTCTGGCTGCTCTACTTCTGTGGCTGTGTGCAGGAGGGAGCAGCCATAAGTCATGAAGGAGTCATGTGAAGTTGCCGGTAGTGATACATCAATGCCATCTAGGCTGTTCCCCCAACCCTCGATGGCACACACACACACTTTAGTCATGAGCTCTTAGCGAGATGTCATGATAGAGGTTATTTACCCTTCCCCCTAAGACATTCATTACCCGAGTGTAGGAGCATCATAGGTTAACATACATTCAGCCAAAAGACTATTCAACCCTATTCAAAAGATGCATGTTATGTTTGAAGAGCATTAACCATGTGTGGACTATAGTGAACCTTGATATCCCATTCAGCTAAATACACCATTCATCTGTCCTTCCTGTGCTCTCTTTGTCAGTGAAAGCCTTGTGATTGTCTAGCACAGAAGCCAAACTCAAGTCTTTCAAAGGAGCTGGACGAACCATAACTCATCCATAGAGTATTATTTCCTTTCTTTAGACAAGTTCTGTGCCATCTTTTGGTTATTCTTGTCATGCTTTTCTTAATGGCCTGTCTGCTGTGATGGGCCAACTTGTCCATGTTGGGTGGCAGCATCAGTTGTCCATTCATCCTTTTTTTGGGACGTCTGTGACCAGCTGCTGAAGCTGTAAAAAGACCATGTCTGACAGACATTGTGGGTGGCTCTAGAATCTCTCCGAACTTGTGAATGGGAACATCTTAGCTTCGATTCTGAGTTCACTGTCCACTTTGAGCCTGGCTTGACTGTTCCTGACTAGCTGAGCTCTGTGGTGGTCGTGGCTCGGTGTCCGACTCTGTGGGTACCATTATTGCTATTATGGAAACGCCATGGTTGACTTTGGCCAGTATCCCCTCTACAATCAACTATTGGCATCCACTCTTTTCAGGAAAAAAAACAAAGACACAGAGACAGAAGAATAATGTACAGTAACAAGGACAGTCTAAACTTGAGGATTAAAGGAAAAACTTCAAATAGAGACTTCAGCAGTCAGAGAGAGATTGCAGCAGAGAATTACAGACACTGTAAGAAGTGAAAAAAACTTTCACTCATTGACAAAAGTCTTGCACAAGGGGCAGAAGTCTAGTGATCGCTGAATGCAAAACACTGGAAGACACCCTAGGGATGAAGTAGTTCAGCAGGATGAGACCTTGAAGGAGCTTTAAAAGTTAGAAGGAGAATTTTGTACTTTATAAATGGTAGGACATATGATACCTTACCTTTTACCTTTTATGCAAAGATATAGGTGCCTTATAAAGAAGGACATTGCTAACCAATGGAGCACATGGGATAGGGGTAATATGTACAGACCATTTGGTAAATATGAGAACCCTGGGTGCCAAGTTGCCACTAGGGTGGAAGCTAAGACAAGAGGTTGATGAGCTTGATTTGGGGTCAGTATTGACAGTGGAAGGGAAGTCACTCCTTGCTGGAGCTGATCCTGGCCCGGTTTTGTCCTGACAACTCGTTCTCACCTCCTGCAGAGGCCTCTGACAGCAGAGCCGTGAAAGACTGAGTGGAGAGGGCGCGAGGGCACAGCTGCAGAGACGGAGAGAGGGGGAGGATGAGAGCGGGATAGAGAGAGATAGAACGAGAGTAAGACTAGGGGGAAGGGGCAGGGGCCTTGCTGACCCCAGACAGTGGGACACTGTCAGTCAGGAGTTCCAGCACAGAGCTCCAAACAGATAGACCCCCAATGCACTTGGAAAAGGGACGCTTTCATTCGCAAGTTAATATTCATTCGTTCTGAAATAAAGTGCGAAAAAAGAAGGAAGAGAGGGGGTGTTGGGGTGAAAGAGGGAGCTTGAATTGAGAAGGGGTATTGTTCTTTTATTGCCTAGTTTATATTCAGATAGAGCAGAGAGGAAAAGAAGTCCATTGAGATCACAAATTACTTCCACAGAAAGCCAAAATTAGTGTCTTCTGATCCAAGTTTTTCACTCCTGTCTCATCAAATAGTTTATCAGGTCAGAAGCAAAAGACAGGCATAAACATTTAAATCTCCTATGTGAAGGGTTTTGCTGCTGATGACTTTAGATCAGTCTCGTCCTGTACATCACCCGTTTATAATTAGGTGGGCAGAAATGAAATGGTACATTAACGCTTTAATCATCAGCACTAGCTACCCAGCCAAGCAATTTATCATAGCAAACGTTTTTCAAAGTGATTATTCTGCACTCCTCCGCAGTCATACTCCAGTGTACAGTCATACATTCTTACACGAAGATTTATAGTCATCGATGATAGAATGGCGAGCACGCATATCTGGGTGAAACAGCCTGTTCCCTGAACCCCCGCTCACACTTCTCTGCCAGGTGTGCTCATATTTGTACACTGTCACATAGAGCTTATTTGCTAATGATTTACCTAATTTATGACTCATTTTGGTACACTTTTATTAAGTATATAACTCACATGTATTACATATATGTAAATATGTATTTGTAATAGCTTGTATATGATACATATAATGAATGCATTATAGTATATAATTATATTTCATAGTATCTTATATTGTGCATAGAGAAAGAGAGAGAGACAGAGAGAGAGAGAGAGAGAGAATCACTGACATAGAAGATCCTCAGCATTCATTCAGGCACAAAGTCAACAGCCCAGCTTTCCTTTGTGTATGTGTGCAGATGGGGTGGTGAACAGGTGTGAGAGTGACAGACAGACAAAAAGCTTGGAAACACATCACATGCAACCTTGCCAAACTTTTTAGCTTCACTTTCCTAGACAAGACAAGGCGGGGATAGCAATCACAGTAGTGTGTTTGAGTGTATGTGTGTGTGTGTGTGTATGTGTGTGTGGTGTGGTGTGTGTGTTTGTATGTGTTTATGAATTCTGTGTGTGTGGATAATTTATTCAACAAAAGAAAGTACATTTGTAAGTGAATGAGAGGGCAGGCTCTGAATTGCACTGAACGTTGAATACTGTTGAAAAGGTGAAACAGATGTCAAAAAACCCACCTGTGTTTTGACCTTGTTGTTGCACCTGTCAAAATCTGACCCAGTGTTTCCTATGGAGCAGAAAGAAACCATGCACAGCATACACACACACTTGAAAGGGGCCAGAGGATGATATAAACAGACCGTGTCTTGCAGATGGGCTATAGTAATTAAAATATAAAGCAGCGTACATGTTTTGAATAAAATGTACATTGACTCTTTTTTAGATGCAATGGTGTTTTCAGACGTTGTGTTTGAGTATCAGATTTTGTCCAAAATCTTCATGGTTATCAAGTGGATCAGATACTATGGCCAAAATGAGCAATTAAACCATTGCTACATAACTCATATCTACAGTGGTGCTGATAGTATGAGTTTTTTTTCTGATTTAAATGCTGGGGGAAAAAACACCTTCTGCTGACATATCTTGAAGGTAGGGGGAACTTTTGCTTTCCCATCTGCTTTGGTGTTGAGTTTGTTTTATTTTGTTAGCTGGTGAATGAAAATGACCTAAGCTAACATTACTGCTAGGAGGCCAAAACTCTTGTGCAGCTGCAGCACTGTGGTAACTGTTTTATATCAGTGTTACAGTGGAATTACTCAAATGACAGAAGTGAGATGAGAGCTCAACAAGCTAAACTCTAAAGGCTACCTGATTTACCTGTTCCGTCTGTTTGGCTCATTTTTTATATTATCTGGCAGAATAGCTGTATTCTTCACATTTGTGTTTGATGACCAAGTTAAGAGTAATGCTAATGCAAGCTGAGTTGATTCATAAGCCTTAGATTAGTGCTAGCAGTCAGGACTGACTGACACCACAGGGATTCTAAATGTGTTTGTACACTGCATGCTCAATATTGATGAGTATGTTAGTGAGAGACCATTGATAAAAATATGAAAATTATATTTTATAAAATCACAAATTCCTTCAAACCAGAGGCTGAGGGATATACAACAGAGCCAACAAAGACATTTTTAGACCAAAAAGATCCTTTAACTAAGTAACGACAGTAAAGTGCAATTAATTGTTTTTAACTCTGAAGTGTTTAATGTCCCTCGATAGAGTGAGTGCACCTGTTTCCAGATTTAACTCTTCATATCTCATCTCACTCTCTCCCTGTAGTTCTTACGTGTTGACCAGGACAAGGAGTGTAACATGGATTGTTCGGGAGCGCAGCGGAAGTCCCTGTGCGCCTCTGACGGCCGGACCTTCTCCTCACGCTGTGAGTTCCAGCGGGCCAAGTGCCGTGACCCCCAGCTGGAGGTCATCCGTGGGCCATGCAAAGGTGAGAGTTCAGCATCCACGCTTGAGCTGTGCTGAGGTCATTCTCTGACCTCTCTAGGGTTAGGGTTTAAATTCATCTGGGATAATTGATCCCCTGGGTGCCGGGATGACAATGAGAGGTGACATAGACTGTCCAGGCTTGAGAGGAATTAAAGCTTAATTACTCACTTGACTTTGTACGTTGAGGACGTTGTGCAAAATGAAGTGAGATCTATCCAAAGTTATTCTTATGTGACCCACCTTCATTGGCAAAAGGTTCAAAATATTTCTAAATCATCACACTGTTGGTCAACAAAGACAACGAATGAAAACTAGCCATACTTCTACAAACTTTCATGGTCCTTTGATTAGGGAAAGAAGTGCTTCATGTTGAGAAAATGGGAGCTGCACCACATATCATCTCTAAATCGTAGTTGCAATTTTGGTTCTTGCAACACTGTTATTGCAGAAGGGTGCAGTATGCAAATGAGCCTCTGACCAGTAACACTGTTTTTTCACAGTCTGACCAATCACAGCTAACGGAGAGTTTTTCCAGGACATTTGTGAGGGTTTATGAACCAACCTCTGTTTATCCCTAAGAATTAAATAGACTGTTTCTGTTAGTGTAGCTTTAAGACTGATATATGTAAATCATCCTATTTTAGATTGTCTGCCCTGTATTGCAGCAACATGCGGACTGACACTCTACTAAGAACTGCAGCATTATTGGGCGGGACTAAGCTGCTATAGGCTGAATAAGGAAACATATATAAATGTGTTAGTTTTATGACATCATAAAAACTATTATTTGAAATTGTGCTGTTTTTCCAGCTTAGTTTTCATATATATGGACTGATTGGATGGGGAGTGAACGAAACATTTTGAAACTTTAAATATATGTACATACTTCATGCCTTTTTATTTACAGAAAATTGAAATGGGGCCTTTAATATATTGAAATGCATCACAATTGCAATATGTAACAGTTTAATCGTAATATTAATATTTTGTCTATATCATGCAGCCCTTGTAGTCTAGCTATACAGGAAAAACTTCTCTCAGTGATGCTTTAAAAATAATGTGGAATTTTGTCCCATCTAAGGGACGACTGGCCTGATGTGTTTTGACCTCAGTGCCACCATGTAACATTTTTAGGAAAAAGCAGTGTGAGGAAGTGATAGTAGTTCTTGGTGGGACAGAGTTACAAGCACAATTACATAAGGCCATCACTACTATGCAAGGTTAAAGGTCAAATGAGCAGTAGATAATCTCACTAGGTTGGTAAGTTCTTGTCATCTTTTCTCCTGTCCTCTCTGTGACCTCTTCTCTTCTGTTCTATTCTGTTCTGTTCTCTTTTCTCTACTATTCTTTTAACTTCTCTTCTCTCCGCTCATCTCATTTCCCCCTTTTCTGTTCCTCTCATCTCCTCTCCTCTTCACTTCTCTCCACTCATCTCTTTTTATTGTTTTCTGTTCCACTCAACTCCATTTGTTGCTGCTCTTCTCTTCTTTTCTCTTCTCTTGTCTTGTCTTGTCTTCTCTTCTCATCACTTCACAGTTTCTTTCTATCAGTTATTTCATGAACAGAGGCAAACGTAATTACAATATGTTTGTCCTGACTTCAGTAAGCTTTTCATAGTAACAGCACTGCCCCAGACGCAGTAAGTGAGACAGATGAAGAGAAGGCCAGAGAAGGAAAAAACACAGAGAATCAAAACATCCTACAAACACTCTGCAATGCATGAAAGCTTATGAAAGTGGTATTGTGCATGCAGAGCAGTTTCACGCTCCTCTCCTCTGAGCCAAGGGAGGACAGGGCACTTCTGTAGGAGAGGTGGATTGACTGCTGGTCAGTGAGGTTGATGGGGGATGGGGTGTGGGGATCTATGTTGTGGGCAAATGTAAGATGATTTCTACAGTACTTGTCAAAAGTATTTGTACTTGTTTGGTAGAATAGTATTTGAGAAAAGATTTAGTATTGTTATGTGATGCAGCTATCATGAGAATTGATCTGTACCTGGTTTCGTTCGGCTGTTTGTGTTTTAAGTGTACACTTATATGGCATGCAAATTTGACATTTTTGTCAAATAATTTTTTATGCCACCATACTCATACTCAACTGCTTGTCTCCTCACTTTCTCTGCCTCACACGTTCAATCAAAATCTTGTTTAAATGAAGGTCATTTCTAACAGGAGATGGAGTTATATTACAATATGCTTTTATGAGCATACTGTGAAGCATATCTTCTGGAGAAGGTCTTAATGGTGTTAATGCTACAGGTTTTCTGGAAAAGGTGGTCTTGATGGTTTTAATACTAAAACCAGCATTAAGACCACTAAGATGCTTTTTGAAAACAGCATCTTAGTGGTCTTAATGCTGCAGATCATCTGTAAAAGATGGTCTTAATTCTACAGATCTTCTGGAGAAAATAGTCTTAATCCTTCTGTTCTTTTGGAACAAATCATCTTAGTGCTGGATGCTGAAAACAACACAGTCAATAAACATACATATTTTATATATATTTTTTTTGTTTTGGAAAGTAATTCATATACAGTAAAATTGTTTCTTAGAAAGAAGGTTCAGGCATTTCAGGTGAAAAACTTCCAGATGTGTCCAAACTTTTTACAGTATCTTCTCTGCTCAGTGGAGATGATTCAGGCCACGTCACTCTTTCCAGCCTTCTCTAGCTCTCACTGGAAGCTTGGTTTCTGTTTTTCCATACAGACTAACTTTGGAGCCTTCCTCTGTTCTTCTCGTAGTCGTCACCCTTTTCCAGTGTCCCTTCGTCCCATCTATCCATCTATCCAGAAACTTCTCCAGGCCTGCATCTACTCACACTCATGCAGACTGAAACAAAACAGCTCTCTCTATGTCTGAGAGAGAGGAAAAGGCGGCCTTTATTAATACAAATCTCTTCACTCTTTCTCTCACTGTCTCTCTATATCTTTATCTGTTTCACTCTCTGTTTCCCTCCTCTCCTTTATTTCCTTCTACATCTCTTCTCTCTTTCTCTTTGTCCCTTTACATCTGTATTTTTTTCTTTTGGTTTCATTTGATTTCTTTGTTTTCTTTCCTTTTTTTTCTCTTTTCCAACTTCGCTATTTTTGCTTTAATTTCTCAGTTTCTCTTCTTTTCGCCATTTCCATCTTTCTGTCTCCCATCTGTCTTTCTCTTTCTGTGTGTTTTTAGCAGACTGGGCAGTGTATCCCACAGAAGAGGTGCCACCTCACCACCAATCTCAGGGTGTATTACAGTATTTGCTCAGTGGAGAAAATGAGTGTGTGTCATTGCTTAAATTGAATTTTGAAGCGCTGGTGGAGCTTCATTCTGTGGCTTTGTGCATCCCAGCCAGAACCAACTCATACCATCCAACTCCCCCATTTACCTCAAAGGTCGTCTGCTCTTGTCTGGACTATGCTCTGGTCACTAGCACATTTTAACCTTATATGACTGGAGTTATTGTTCTTATTTTGCAACAGGTTTAAATTACATTATGTAACTATTTAAATGTAACTATTTAAAATCAGTTAATTTGATTGCAGCTATATGAGTGGACAAAATAATAGCAATCAGACTGTATTTCTTACGTTCAGTAATTTAATAACAGATTTCAAGAACAGGGTGAACAGCTATCACCAACGTTCAGTCAGAATGAGAGTGAGTGTATGTTCCACCCAATGAGTGTGTGTGTGTGTGTGTCTGTGTTTGTGAGTGCGTGATATATCCTCCCGGTACAGCCCGTCCCTCATGCTCCATTCCAGCAGCTGAACCAGCTGTTCACAATAACCCAGGTCCCCCAGCAGGCCTCCATTTAACACCCACAACCCTGGCCCTCTTTCCATCCCACTCAAATCCATAGTGACGAACAACAAATCGTGATCAGTAAAACACATCCCTTACCCTCGGTGCTAAACCCCCCTGACACAGAAACCAATCAATCCTGCTTTGCTTCATTTCAC
>JBBJLS010000148.1:23571673-23583306 GCA_037577275.1 Bryconaethiops microstoma | reverse complement strand
TCTCTCTCTCTCTCTCTCTCTCTCTCTCTCTCTCTCTCTCTCTCTCTCTCTCTCTCTCTCTCTCTCTCTCCCCTATTTTTCTCTCTGCCTCTCTGCAGAGCAAACACAGACACTTGGCCTCTTCTCACAGCAGGGAACTGTTAAACATCATTCATCTTCTAGCGTATCTGTGCTGTCACTTCTCACTCTCACATCTTTGCTTTGTACTCTGCTCTGCTCGTTCTTCCAATCCACCCTGCTTGGCATGTCCTTGCACACAAATGAAATCACTCTACTAAAAGACACAGTTTTGCATGAAAATAAAGAAAATTATTTTTTGTTTGTCTTTTGTAGCCTCTTCTTGCGATCAAGAACAGCTTACAGCTCAGGAGGAGGCAAAGCAGCACAGGAATGAGGCAGTGTTCATTCCAGAGTGTGCCCAAGGTGGCCTGTATAAGCCTGTCCAATGTCATCCCTCTACGGGTTACTGCTGGTGTGTTCTAGTGGATACGGGGCGTCCCATACCTGGCACCTCCACCAGGTGAGTAACAAGAAAGTCCAGTTTATTTCTCAAGGTTCTGTACCTGTCTGTAATACCATGTTTTCACAGTCTCTCAGCTGAAAAAACACACAGAAGCAGTAGCACTACAGTCAGAATAAGTTAAATAGTTGCAATCTCAAACATAGTGAAGTTAGATGCAGGCTGGGAAGCAGACCTCTTGCTTGGCAACCAGCACTGGATCTCTCTCTGCTCTCATCTGTCATAGTTTTAATACTATTTAAATCAAAAACATCTAAACCTTTCGAGACCTTTGGATGTACTGGTCACTTTCACATGTCCTACCTCTTCAAGAGAGATCTCAGTGCCTCTGAAGATACCAGATCCAAAAAAAAATCTGAAAACACACTTTA
This sequence comes from Bryconaethiops microstoma, assembly GCA_037577275.1. Classification (NCBI taxonomy): domain Eukaryota; kingdom Metazoa; phylum Chordata; class Actinopteri; order Characiformes; family Alestidae; genus Bryconaethiops; species Bryconaethiops microstoma. The sequence continues at coordinate 23,582,415 of JBBJLS010000148.1, read as the reverse complement.
CACACTTTCCCTTTGATGATGTTTCCTTACTTTTACTGCGGGCATGATATTTATACTTAAAATCATCCATAGCATGACTAATAGTTAAAAATTAAAAGATCTTTAGAGGCAGGTCAGAGTGATAATAAGGTCGTTGGAAACCTTGTGACAATCAAGTTATACTTTCACACCATTACATTTTTAAATACCTATACATGAAGATCAGAACCAGAAAAGCTTACAGTACTACTCCAATTGAAACTCATTTCTTCCATTTTAAGGGATGTTCTGGGAAGTGAATAGCATGCAATGCATGGTCAATTCAAACCACCTCCAAATTCCACAGGTCTGACCTGAATAACCTCCTGCCTGGAATTAAACTCCTCACAATGTGAGCTTGTCCTTTCTGCCTTTATAATCCCTGCTTCCAGACTACTTCATCAAGCTTCAAATCCATTCACTGCCCTGAAACATTTAATGAAAACTTAAGGCCACCTTTACAGGAAGGCATACACAGCTACAGGAAGGGGCTCTGTTAAGCTGATTTCCTAAAAAGTATTGGCTTTGCTGTTTCTGGACATGTTTGAACAACTGTAACTTTTTTGCTATTATTTTTATTCATGGTCACTGTTCACTTTCACAAATCTCTCAAATAACACTTCCAAGACAAAGAAATCACATATCACTCATGACACTTTACCATTATTGTGAAATGACCTACCTTTACTGTTGGTGTTCTAAAGAAGTACTTCTTGAGTGTTGAAAGAGGAAACCCCCTTCTTGCCTTTTAAAATAGTAGGTGCAAGTCAACCTCTTCACTTACAGCGCACCTAATATACACTCGGGGCAGGGCCTATTATTCAACCCATGGTGTGGTCCAAAAATGGGTTATGAGCTCCCCCTGGGCTCTGTACTTGGCCCAGCCTGATTTAGTCTCTTTTCACTTTTATGCCAGTGAGAAAACTGCTACAAACAGCAGTTCAGTTCCTGACTGAATCGAGTTAAGTTATGTAGCTCAAAAGTTCAGCATTTTGTGAGAGCTGGTATAGTCTGAATTCTCAGATGTGATGTCTCAGATGTGATGTCACCACAGCTAGCTTCCATTGACTGCAGTAGGGAATTCTGATTATGGGGCTGGTAATCATACAACTTCCACCTCCAAGCAAGGAAGAATTCCTCAACTGGTTTGCAAGAACTGTCAAACCATTCCATCACATGGTTGGAGTGGTAAATGGTTGTCCCAAATCATCACATGAAATGGCATGTTGGAATTCACAATCCTCCTTTCATTTCCTGGAATGAGACCCCCTTCGGTACCTATTCACTTCTCTCCCTCTATCCCTGCCCCTGCCTCTTATAAGCACTTTTATGAGCACTTCTCCCCCTTACCATACCACATATTTGGACACCACATTTTTTTAATAAGCCCAGTTCTTGACGCCTCCTTCCTACTCCATTCTCAACCTCTTGCACTAGGTGAAGCCTGAACTTTATGCTTGTGTTTAATTATTGTAGTGACAGGCACCTGTGATAGACTGAGAACAGGTATTTCTGTTTGTTTCAACCGAACCTCTTCTGAGAACATTTGTTTACATTTGTTTTCAATTGGAGGACAATTTACTGCTTATCCTTAGAGTGTGTCACTGGCCTCACTCTATCATACATATCTGAAAAAAGTTTAAAGTGATTTGAATGAAAGCACTAATTCAGCGCAAGACAGTACGGAGGCGAGTGTGGGAGGCGAGTGTCCATAACTCTGACAGACAAAAGTACAAACTGTTTTGATGATTTGTCAGAGTCAGATGAGAAATGCATCAACACAGTGACAAAACATCTTTAGTAGGAAACTATATGTAGAAACAATGGACATTTGTAATACCCAACGAGAAATGCTAATGTATGTAAGGATTGTTACTGTGTTACTGATTTGAGAACTGCATTAAGAGTGGGGAGAATGACGTTTCTAGTGTGAGAACTGCATCAGAGCAACCAAGAACAAGGCATAAGTCTGTATTAAGGCATAGGAGAGTTGTCAGTATTTCTGTAAATTGTGGAGCATTGCTCACTGCAGTATCGAGTTAACAAAGCCCCAGGCAGTGTGCCAGATTGCACATTAGTGTACCTATGACTTCTGCTCCCCCTTTTCTTCTCTTCGGGATCTGACTTGGCCAGGTCCCCTAGCAGCGATTGGAACTTGTTGGTTTTCCAAGCTGAATCATGAATACTTCTCTGTGTCTCACGCTCTCTCTTTCACTCATACTACATTCGCCCTTTCTTTCTTTCTGTCAGTTGCTCTCTTTTTCTTTCCTTCACTTTCTTTCTAATCATTTTCACTCAGTCTTTGGTCAGATCTGTTTCTCTCAAAACACCAAATTGCACAAAACACATCTGTAAATTATGGATTTGGGGTCTTCTTTTTGAGTATTAAATTGAATGCCCATACAATCATCCACTCTGAAATAGAATGAAGAGCTACAGTTCATTGATACATCCCACATGTAGCCAAGAAAACACTGTTACTTTCCTTAAAAAATGGACCATATGCTTTCATTGCATGCCGTACATGAATTGATGTCTTTTTCTCTGAGCCCAAAACATGGATCTAAATGGTATCATGAAATGTGAGTCTAAGCTGTCGATGAGTTAAACTTTGACTAGCCAATAATAGTTAGACTACTTAGCTGGTGTATGGTATATTTTTCTTATTGTGCTTTGGGAAGATTTGTCTATTCGTTCATTATGTGCTGATGTTTATTGCAAAAACACTGCAATATTTTAATAGACAAAACTCATTGCTTCTAGTCTCAGAACATGATGTGATCATAAAGCAGGAGTCCAATAGAGCATGACTAGTGGATTGTGTCCCTCAGGCCTAAGTTACAACTGGAACAGATTTCAGATCAGTGGGTGGCATCTCAACATTATAATAAGCCATAGACTTAGCCTGAGGTTTGCAGCTCTTTGTTATTACACTCAGTAGTAAAAAAAAAAAAGCAAAAGCAAAATTAGACCCCTGGATTTTTTTCAACACTGTCTGTGGATTTTTAACATAATGGTCTTTCATTCGATTTTATATAGAAAACAGTAATGCTTTGTGTGCTTTTCTGCCCATAGGTACGAGCAGCCAAAATGTGACGGCAATGCGAGGGCCCATCCTAACAAACCAAAAGATCATTACAGGAGCAGACATCTGCAGGGTGAGCTTCTCTCTATGTGTGTATGTGTGTGTATGTGTCTGTGTATCTGTGTCTGTGTGTATGTTTGCCTTACTGCACTTTCAGGATGAAAATATCTTACATTTCCTGGATAAACAGGAAACAGGGTTGACAACTTAAAAAGCCAAAAGCCATTTTTATTACGTTAGATAACCGCAACAGAAGTCCTATTGTAGTCCTTGTAATTACTGAGTAAAGAGGGGTTGCAATATCAGCACTTTCAGGACTAACAAAATGTTCTATTTCTTTTTTGGCTATTGATACAATTAGTTACTAATTACAAATAAGTAATTATTTATAGTACTTATTGATAACACACACATACATATACACACACACATACACAAAAATGTTGCCGCAAAGAATATAATTGTGTAATATTTCTTTGCTTTAGCATTAACATCATACTTCTAAGGAGCTAAGCCCAAACCCTGAAAAACATCTCTAGCCCATTATCCCTCCTCTGCCAAACTTCAATGTTGGAACTATGCATTCGGTTAGGTAGGCTTTTTTTTTTTGGCACCACTTCAGAGAGCATTACTTTTGGAGTCCAGTGGCGACATTTATACCTCTCTAGCCGACAATTGGCATTCTCCATAGTGATATTAGGCTTGTATGCAGCTGCTTAGCAATGGAAATCCCTTTTATGAAGCTCCTCACACACAATTCTTGTGCGGATGTTTCTTCCATAGGCAATTCCAAACAGCACTGTTTCTCTCTGTAGTAAGTGATACAACAGCGGGTACCTACTACAGTCTTCAGTGACCAGTCCTTAAATTCACTCCTCATTACTATTTGTTCAACTGTCCAGTGTTAGTCTGTTTAGATTGCATTAATATATATGCATTACACACATAATAACATATTCAATACACATAACTCCTTGTCTTAAATCAGACCTCTTGCTGTGTGTGTGAGAGTGTGTGTGCTTATAAGTTTCCATTGGCTACATTGGCGGATCATGGTTATGAACTGGGAGTTATAATTTGTGAGCAATATAACCATTTGTGTTCCATTTGTCACAGCCATGTTCTCTCATAGTTCTGCTACACATACTTCACTGCATTTTACACCCTGATGCCCGCTTCCAGTAATTACCGACGTGTATGTGTTTGTGTGCCTGTACACATTTACTACTGTGTTTGTAGGTACATTGCGTATGTGCAAGCTTTTATCTGAGGTCTCATTATGATTAATGGTGCAGCGCCTCCTGTGTGGCTTGTTTTTGGCAAATGGTCTACGTAAAAGCTGCTGGAATAAAGGCACTCATACCAGCAGGTTGTACACCTCATTACACACAGGTATCCAGATGTGCTTGTGTACACTATAGCATACACCACAGGCCAAACTTCTGGAAGTGATGGTAATTTTGTAAAATATAAAGAAGAGTCTTATTTTTGAAGATATAAGTGACAGTAATATGTATATAAATACATCACATAACAACAAAAATGTTTGCTATACTATAGTACTCTAGTACCTTTGTCTGTAATAATAAACTGAATGTTGTCATGTAGTTTTGAAACTCCTCTTGTGGCAGATTTTAATTTATAAGTGGACAAAGTATCTGAATTGCTTGCTATTGAGATTTAAACATTTTCTTTAATTTTGTGTGTCAAATAGCATATTCCAGACTTATGAACTCAGTGTGTGTAAAGAGATTTTATAGAGCTTCAGCCAACAAAACTGTAAAACAGTTGTACTGTTAACAAATTTATTTTATTTTCACTGAGTATCAGATACTGTTATAATTTGAAAATGCTTATTATGCCATTATATATTTAATGCCATCTTGTGATTACCACCAGCATTTGCTATGTTATGTTAGCACCAAGCAATGAGTGATAATATTTGTTGGCAGTTCTAGCTTAAACACTTACAGTTCATGCTTACAAGAGAGAGGTGATGTATGATAATTTCAGTAATGGTTTAGACTTAAAATCTTTCTCTAATTACAAAAATTCTGCTTGCCTGTTAGCCAGCTGTGTTGTCAGTCATTTCAATGATTTTAGAGATGCTGCTGACCACCTGTTTATGCACCCATAAATGTCTGGGCAGAATCCCACGTGGTTGCCCTTTTTTCAAATAGTGGTTTTAACAATGTACGTGGACAAAACCAACCCCCCCCCATCTTTTGGCCTGTGTGAATGTGTGTTTATGCATGTGTGTTCCTCCCATAAAATTCCCGTGACCTTCCAGTGTGTGAGTGGCAAAGGTGAGCTGATTAGGTCACCTTGGAGATGAGAGATAGGAGAGATGAGCACAGATAACAATACAGAGGGAGTATGAGGGAGGATGAGTATAAGGGAGTGGATACAGAGGAAGAATGCACCAGAGGGGTGGATACAGGGTAGGGTCAATAAATAATTATAGTGCAGATGAAGAGAAAAGGTTTGATTAAGTACAAAAATTATTAATTTATTTCAATAAAAATACTCGGTGTTCATCCGATTCCACAAATCCCACAATTACCCACCCAACAGCCTTTAATGTTTCTCACATGTTAATGGGATTAACTATACCATGCTTAAACAGGATAAGAATATAAAACAGGCTTTAGAACTATTATGAAAACTGTGTCTGTTTGTGCACAGTCACGATTTCATGCATGTGCTCCTCGTCAGTTGTGTGAAAACTGTGACATTTCAAGGACTTTGAGGAGTTGAAGGGGAAAGGGCAAAGCTGCTTAAACTTGTTAGAGCTGAGTTTAAGGCAGCTAATTAAAACAGATTTTGCCATCACAATACCTAAACAAAACCAGCTCTGATTTTCATTCTGTATTTTATAATGAATGTCGACTCTGAAAACCAGGATTTACTCAACACAGTACTTTAAATATGTTGTACTTTAAACACTGAACAGAAAAGCAAAGCCGTAAGTCAGGCTAAATTGTCATGCTAAGTGTAACATGAACATAGCAAAATGAACATTTCAATGCATGGTACATACTGTTGTCGTCTTGTTCTTTGATGATAAATCGTTCCCAGTTATTTTTATTAAGGGATTTCACCAATGGGACTCTCCCAGACATACATAAAAGTGTGATTAAAATATTTCCATTAGCAAATATGCAACAACTGAAAGCATATATGTGTAATACACTCTAGTCATTTCTTATATATGTAAAAAACAAATTGCCTTAGGAGTTGTCTCAATTGCAGCAATCTATGCTTGAAAATGGCCCTAATTTTCTGTTACATTCTCAGTAATGTCAAAGTCAAGCAAGTGTATATTGGCATTTCAACCACATACAAAGCACACAGCGAAACAATACATAGCTACTCCAGGCCTATGGTGCGATACAAAGAAAAAAACTACACAAGAATGCATATGTGATGGCACAACAGGATTACACAGAGTGCAAAATGAAAGTGTGTAACACAGGTTCAAACAATACAATAGTACAGGACAAGACAACATACTGTGCAGTTGGTAACAGTACTGGTATAACTGAATAGAGTAATATAACAGAAACTGGATTCTGTCAGCAGTGTCATTCAGTGCAAGGATTGAGGTGGGAGTAGCAATAAGTAATTTTGCAAAAACTAGGTGCAAAAATAACCATCCAAATGTGTGTTTCAAAATAACAATTTCCAAATAATTGCAAATTAGACCACAAACTTTTTAGTCACATAAAAACATTCTTAGTTGGAGGATAGCACTAATAAATCAGTCAGTATAGTGTTTCATTGTGCCTTTCACTGAGACAGAACCAGGCATGTGGGCTGTTAGCTCCTGGATCTCTGAGTTGTACTTTGGCTTGCTAATGTCTTAGCTTGGCCCTAGGCTTTCCCTGCTCTGTTTTGCTAGCTTTTTGCTGTATGCCTTCACAAACATGTCATTAATAGAGGGTGTTAATGAACAGAGCTCCCTCTGTTCCCCTGTGCGCGTATGTGTGTGTGCATGTGTGTTTATGCAGCCGTCTCCTCTGCCAGTAGCTTGTCCACAGGTGCCGTGCAGAGAGCAGATCTAATGGTCATGGCTGGTTGATCACGGGGCATGGGGGCCGCTGAGGGCTACTGGGGGCCAGTGGGTGCCAGCAGCTGCATATTGAGGCTTCACTAGCAGAGTTTCTTTCTCTGGAGCTCTCCCCTTTTGGCAGCTTCTAGGCTAAAATGATTTAACTCTGAAAAGAGCAGTTTGGCAACTATCTTCCACCTTACCCCAAATGCACTCAGACAGATATGGTGTCCGAAGTTTTCTGTGCGGCTGATAAGGGGTTATATTTATCCAATTACTCTCATGCAAACATGATTTAATAGTCACACTTGCCTCAAACTGTGTGGAGTTGTTAAGTAATATCAAATAGTGTGAAGTCATGTGGAATAATATCACTCATGAGGTTACTAGAAATTGTGAGCTATATTACCCTTGTCCTAACAGACATAAAGTTGACAGGATGTCCAAAAAACATACAGATTGATTAGCTAGTAGCTCCAGACATCAAATGTGAAATTAATGGCTATGTCACTTCAAAGTAAACCTGTATTTTGAATCAGGATAATTTTATTATTCACATTTGATTATATAGTAGATTAACCTGGTTACCTAGCTAATATTCAGGATAAAATGTTAACTTGGCCTGAAAATGTAGCCAAACTTGACCTGAAAATGTAGCCAAACACTGTATTATTGTTGTTTTTCTTAAATTTTATGAATTAAAAGGAGGTGTCATTCAACTCCCTCCTTTTTAATCTCATGGGCTAGTTTCTTCTCATGCATTTTTGTTGAGGTGGAACATGAGCAGAATATGAGTCAATAATAGAAATGCTCTCTAATGCTTATGGATGGTGTGCCCATCTTCAGTGGTTATATAGGATGACTTTCACAGTGTATGCATTGTGTATGAGTTGTTTTCAACAACTCACATTTTTATGGCTTCTGAAAAATGCAGCATGGTCCCCCTCTAAATGGGAGAATTCTGGTTTCATCATTGTCGCTTCGCTTGCTGTTAGGATGAGACATAAGCCTAGAAACCTCAATGCAAAATGAACTTCAAACACTGAACATGCCTTGGCTGATTGTCTATATTTATAGGGAGGGACACTGAGTAAATACAAGCTATTCCTTTAACCTAACTACATTTATAGAATTTATTCCTTTGTTTTTGCTTACTTTATGTCAAACCGAAGGATTTTTGGTAAGAACTGCATAAGCCTTTAATGGCCATTGACATATATAAAATGATAAGTAATGCTTAGGTGCCATAACACTTTCTGGTATTAAATGACAGATTCAAATAAAGCAGCCTTTGTGGCAGTTTTGCTGTTTGAAATGCTTGTTGGAATAAGGTTTTATAAATCTCAATGACATTTTACACCAGGTGTCATAAAAGGTTTATGTAGGTGTCATGCAGCCTTATAAATTGCATCATATAGTAAAGTGTTACTATATTTTTTACATTACAGTTTAATTTGTTTGATGTATTTTCATGTTGTGGAGCAGGCTCTAGCTATGTGTCACGAAAGCATTTTTACTGATTTTTTTTTTAAACAAAAAGCATACCAGCGCACACATGAAGAGACACACAAAACACACCAGCACACCAGTAAGTTCTACTGATGCCTTTGATTCAGACCATTGACTGGAGCAGCCATTCGTGTGTAATGGTTATAAATGTGCTTCTCACAGTCCAGTAAGAAGTTTGTGTGTGTAGAGCTGAGGGGACGGTGATGAGAGCTTTACGGGGTGCAGAGGGAGAATGGGGGCAGTGGTGTTGAAAGCACAGCTGCAGCGGGTGGAGGGGTGTTTGGCCGCCGCTGTCCCAAGGGAGACAAAGAGCAAACCAGGGGAACAAGGCTTGGCTTGCACTTTCTGACCGCTGGCATTGCCTCTCTCGCACTAGTGGAATTACACTTATGGCTCTTAAACACACTCACATTCACACAGGTTGTACATGCATAGGTACATATGTAAGCACAAACCAGCATAGAGATACACTGTAAAAAATGTAATCAAGCCAAAGGCTGATTTGAAGTGTTTTGAAATGTTCATCTGAACTCTTATCTACCAAGAATGCATTTGTAGCAAATGAAGCCAAACGGCAGGGAACACTTAGTTGGGTTGTGCATTAGTGCTCTGCTTTATAATTGAAGTTCAATTTGAGTTGAAAAAGCTGCTAAAGTGTGATTCAGTATGAGTTACCTCTCACTTGTAGAAGAACTATTTCAATGTAGAATCAAAACCTTAATTAGGTTCAGTCTAAGGACTGGGAGATTTAGAGGTCCTCTCATTTGGAGATTTAGAGGTTGATCCCTGGCAATGCTACAGCCATCTGTGGAGAGCATCGGTGAGAGCCAAAGATTGGATGCATGGGGTTATTACACCATCTAGTTACTGTAGGGGTCCTAGGTTACTCATTGCTTCCAAGCTGGGTGGGTGAAGGTTCTTCCAAAGTACCACAACATCAACAAACTTGTAGGAGAACACTAATTGCCGATTCTGTTACAGAAGATATTTGTGTTGGCTAGCATTGTGCAGACTGCTGTGGGAGAAGTAAGGTTATCCTGCCCTACTGGAGGGATAGTTTTGTCCTCTTGGATGTCCATGCTTCAATAGCACAATATAAAAATGAAAAATAGCATACCTTGAGCCAAATTCAATCCAAATATCAATGCTTTTAGAATTATTTTATATTTTGTAATTACATTTAAACCCTTAAATTACAAGGACATGTATTTTGCTCTCATAAAAAATGTATAAAAAGGGTTCTTTGGACCAGTGACATGCATTTTTCTCTAAAGATATCTTTGTAAATTAGATGTATGAGTGTGTTTTAAGTGAAATAAATAAATGACATTTTAAGAGGCTAAATGTAATGCAAATTACTATAGTAATTTATAGAACTATAGTAACTCTAGACATAAGTATTCTAGCATTACTTCATCGTCTTTATGCAACTAAACCTTAAAAATCTATTGAAAATGAACAGATCAGAACTCAAATTGTAAAGTGCCATAAAGCACTGACTGTGCAACGAGATGATTTTCATTGTGAGGGAGTGACTAGATGTTCTTTTTAAAGGAGAGAAGGAAGAATGCAGCCTGAACAGACTCCAACATGACCAGGTGGGCGAGATCTTTTATTGGACTTTGGCCCATGAGAACAGGCTAAAACTCCAGCTCCAAACACGTAAAGCCTTGCAACATCTCTTGAACAGCTCAAAACATGTGAGGCCTTCAATGCCCTGCTCAGTTAAAACTGTTTTCTGTCTACGTATCTCCACGTGGGTCTTCAATATGTGTGTTTACTGGAGGATCTTACACACCTGTTGGGGAAGCCCATACCATGCAATTATCTCCAGCACAAGAGAATTTCGCCTTGGGGTCTTGCCATAAACACTTTAGTCTTCACCCACCACCCCCAACACATTTATTTTGTCATCTGAAAGGCCACAGAATGGTGGAAATCTAAAATGTGGAAGCACCTGGTCCTACAAAATATGTGCAAAAGTTTGTAGACACCTTCAAAAAGGGTGGTGGTGGCCTAGTGGTAGGATACTTGCCTCTGGACCAAGAGGTCATGGGTTCGAATCCTACCTCCAGCACA
>JBBJLS010000148.1:23553974-23569416 GCA_037577275.1 Bryconaethiops microstoma | reverse complement strand
CACTAATCAGTACCTCATAAAGCAGAATGAGGTGTTTGTGTAGGAATTTAACAGACACTGGCATGGAATGGTTGTCAGATTAATAGAGATGCTGATTTAAAAATTAATTGCAGTGGAACATTTTAAATTCTCTCTCTCTTGATTTTAATTTGCGCGCATCAGTTAGCTGCTACGAAGTAAATGTGTTTAGTTGTTTGGATTACAAAGAACAAGAATACTGCAAAATATACATACATTGTGAAAGACGTATAAGGCCAAAGGTCCTCTGATGCCAGAGAAGAGTGTAGGCCTATTTCAGGGACTAAGCCCCAGCCAGGCCTGGTTAGCCCTGGCCCTATTCATTCCCAGTCCATTACCCAGCAATTGATCCCAGAATAACTAGGTTAGGTTAAATTACCCAACAAAATAATCCAACAAAGTTTTGGAAAAAAACAAGCACTTTTAGGTGTAGTGTTCCCAAATATTTGACCTGCTTATCCCAGGAATCAAATTTAGATTTAAATCTTTTGATTTATCCTGGAACTCCACACTGCTGGTGTATTGTGAGAGGCTGACAAGCTACTTGGAAAACTAGATTTGCACAAACATGTTTGGCAAGACAGACATTCTTTATCATGAGTTAGATTAAGCCATTAGCCCGAGCAATAACAAATGCGCATTTTTTTGCCAATGAAATGAAGGCAAGCTTTAAATCATCGCTAAAATATTGATCCCAGAGAGTTAATATGGCAACATAACAAAGTCTTTTGTCTGTGTGGGTCTGAGCGGCAAGTCCATCTAGAGCGGGGCAGTACTATTATAATAGGCTGGCTGACATGGACGTTAAACAGACTGCATTTCCATATACAGCCTCTTTAGTCTTTAGTCTTTAAAAAGGCTTCTTATCTGATTTATGGTTCAGCACATTCCACGACTTTCACTACAGTGCTGGGTGCCCAGCTCTGCATTTCCTTGGCTATAAAGGCTGTTTTCTCTTTGTCTGTATGAGATATATTGTGTAAATGTCACAATTAATTTTTGTTGGCAGGATTTACCCTTCAGTTTTTCATAGAAATGTATGTTTTTTTGCATTTTTACTCCCGGGATAGGCTCCGTGTACCCGCGACCTGAGTGAGGAATAAGCGGTTACAGGAAATGAATGAATTCATTCATGCATTTTTTGATGGTAATCCAGATCAGTTGTCCGAACCATTTAGCCAGGCATTTGATCTCTATGAGCAGGCACTTGTTTAGTCAAATGCAAATCTCTGGTTTGGACTGGCGTGTACAGCACATCCAACAGATGCTTGATTGGGTTGAGATGTGGGGAATTTGGAGGCCAAGTCTCTTCATCACATTCCTCAAATCATTCCTGAACAATGTCTGTATGACGTGAGGAACCAGATGGAAAACCAATTGTTAGACAATAATCCGACTTTGTCCCCTAAGGGAATTGCACCCAAAGGAATAAAAATTAAACCCAGGTTGGGTGCAAGGAGGCAGATTCGACTCACAAACCGGAAGAGGCGTAATCTTACCCAAAATTACATAGATGTTTATTGGGGATTAAAAAAAAACAACAACATTACAACCAGGGCACAGCCTAACAATGCTGTACCACAGCCACCTGGTTACACTTGGGCTACTTATGGCAGCTAAAGTTAGGAATTATATACAAGCATGCCTGTATATAATTCCACTGAGGGACCGCCCACTAATTAACCCACAACCAAAAACAGTGTGCCGAGAAAAATTATACAATCTGCTACATCTGCATTAAGGCAGGCACAATAAATTGCTGAAAGACAGTGTTTAGGTAGGTGGTACATGTCGAAGTAACATCCACAGGAAAGCAGGATCGAAGATTTCCCAGCAGAACATTGCCCAGAGCATCAGCTTGCCTTTCCATTCTGCATCCTGGTGTCATCTCTTCCTAAGGAAAGCAATACACACACACCAAGTCATCCACATGTTGTAAAAAAAAATTGTGATTCATAAGGCCACCCTCTTCCATTGCCCCACGGCCCCGATCTGAAGCTCACTCACGTTGGACAGGTGTCAGCATGGGCACTCTGACCAGGCCGCAGCTACGTACCCCGAGACACAGCAAGCCGTGATGCACTGTGTGTTCTGACCCCTTTCTGTCAGAGCCAGGATGAACCTTTTTACATACCAGACAGCCTAGTCTTCAATCCCCACACACATCATTGAGCTCTGGGTGCCCATGACCTTGTTGCAGGTTTACCAGTTATCCTACCTCATCCTACCTTACTTTAAGTGGTAGACCTGCCATTTTGGAGATGCTCTGGCCCTTGTCATTCACAGTCATTCAAATCCTTGCACTCAACCATTTTTCTTACTTCAAACACATCAACTACAAGAACTGACCATTCACATGCTGCGCAGTATATCCCACACCATTGATGGATACCTTTGTGATGAGATTCCCTTCACCTGTCAGTGGTTTTAATGTTCTGGTTGATCAGTGTGAATACAGTATATGTGGTCTATGTACTTCCATGTACTTATTCAGTGGGTGTTTTTTCCAAAACTATGATCTTATGAAAGGCGTTGTAATGGCCGAGTAACCATTTGTGGATCCCTTTCCAGTTGTTTGGCCAGACTGACTGATCTGCCCTCTCTAGTATCTCCTGTCTGGTCCCGAGTCATTGTTTGCATTTGCACCTGTGTCTGGTTAGTCTTTGTGTATGAGAACCCCTTGCATCTCTTTATTCTCTGGTCTTGTGTATTGACTCGCTGTGTTAATTCCGTGTTTGTTTGTTCTTGTGTTTATTCAGATCTAAACTCTTTCTTCCTTCCACTTGTGTCTGATTCAGATCTGTAGTGGTCAGATCAGGCTCTGTTTTCTGGAGCGTATAGAGGAGGCCACAGCAACAGTAATATTAAATGAATCTGTACCTAAAATGTCAGTGTCACAGAGGTACTGGAAGCCTGGCAGTCAGAGAAGATTTCTCTCTCCTCTAGCTCCTGTTCTGGTTGTCTCTTTTTCTCTCTACTTGTTCCTCCCATCCTGATCAGTTACACTGTGTCGACGGTAACCCTGAACATGTGTGTTGTGTGTATCATGTGTTCTCTCGCTCTCTTCTCTCTCTTCCTCTGCAGGATCAAATGCATCCAACAAGTAAATAAACACATCAAAATGAACAACAAAGGAGCTGGCCACTGAGGGAGGGGGCGTGAGAAAGAAAGAGAGGCAGGGAGAGACGGAAAGAGAGAGAGAGAGAGAGAGAGAGAGAGAGGGAGAGAGAGAGAGAGAGAGAAACAGAGACAGAGACAGAATAAAAGTGAGAAAAAAGTATAGCTGAGAGAAAGAGTTGGAGGTAGAGAAAGAAGTGTGAGGGAGAGGACTATGGGGTGCCGTTTGTAAAATCAGCTTAACAATTTTAGAGGTTTTTTAAATTTTGTCAATTTTAACTTGCTGTATAAATGTTAAATCTAAATCTAAATGTTAAATGTTGGACTCTAAATGTTCAGAGGATATGCTAATTGGCCACGCCCCATGATTACAATTGGCTGTTACTTAGCAGGGGGCTGGACTGCCTGCTGTGATATCCCTCACCAAGATGGAGGATTTGCCTTAAATGATCTTAAATCTGAATGTTAAATATGAAAAATATATCTCGCACTCTAAATGCTAATTGGCCACCCCAACTTCTTAGTCTGACAAAGGTAAGACTGTTTGACAGGCTTTAAATAGAATGTTTGCCCCAACAAGGTGATTCAAAGCAAAATATGCAGAAGTGGGGGTTGGCTCAATACTACATATATGTGTGTGGTGTCCAGACATCACATACAAATGACAGCTGCTAGGCCTGTGTCCTTCAACTGAAATTGAAAGCTTTCAATGGCTAGCTTAGCTAGGAAAGCCATGAGTACAATTTAAATATTAGGCTTCTTATATTGCGGTGTGAGCACCACTTGACCAGTCAGATGAGTTTGCGCTGGACCATGCATGCTTGTTGAGTTTCCCACATGTGCTAAGCTGTTGTTACCTGTGCCTGGGAAACCCTTAGAATGACAAGGAGGTGTCGTCATAATGGAAAATGTGAAAAAATGTCTGTTAAAACTGTTCTGTTATTTTTATACCCTCATTCACAGCTTGTGTTGTATTTTTCTCCATATGTATCCTTTGCATAAGCTTTAGAAGTCAGACATTTTCTATACAAAACAGTTTCACTGCACATGCAGCATGTTACAAAATCTGAGACCACTTTGAAAATCAGTGATTTTTTCCCATTTAAACCGGATAAGAAGCTAAGTAAGTATGAAGAAAAACTATTCAATGTTTTGAACTGTTACTTTTTAAAGGTAAATTTATGACACTGACCATGTTAAGGCCTTTGAACAAAAAGTGCAGTTTTATCTCTTCCGCTGTAGGTGTAAGTGTGTATTCAGATTGGATCTGATGGGTCTTATCTACTGATCAGAGGCTTCTGCACAAATTTACTGTCATTAAAGCAAAAGAGGAACACTAATGAATTCTGAACATATGTAAATATGTCAAACAATAGTTTGATGATTGTTTGATAAATTGTCCAGTCTGTAATTACAAAAAACCTTGTATTACATTGGAACAGCAGTTCACCTTATTACTCTATTACACCTTTTAGCACATATGAGATGACATGCCGTTGCTCTTTACTATTACTATTAGATGCTAATTATATAAGCTATACTATCATAATCCATCTATAATAGTAAATACATCAACAGTAGTTACACTGTTTGTTCAGGCATTATTTATGTGTAATTACATAGTTAATAGTTAAAGTAGGAATACATTATTTTTCTAGTTACAATACTATTCAAATGTAATTAGATATTTGCATGGTTCTGCAGTCAGCTATAATAGCTAAATAAATGAAATATTGAGAAATATTCCATTTTTGTTATTTAGGGTCAGTCTAAATCTAAGCACCTCTATATGTTTTTGCAGGATGTCCCGGAGCTAAGAAAAGGGAGTTTCTGACGAGTGTTTTAGACGCGCTGTCTACAGACATGGTACTTGCTGTCACTGATCCAGCTGCTGTTGGCAGGTAAACAAACACCTGCACACTTGATGGAGAGATGTTTATGAGGAGTGTTTAAAGTGCAATAGCACTGAGCTCTTTAGTTGCTCAATGCTGACTTTTGTGTTGTTTAAGGCTATACACTATAGGTGAATAGAATAAATTTTAAGGCAAAATATATCACAATGAATTATTGCCAGTTTATTAGTAATATTCCTACATTACAAGGACATTATAACATGCTGCTGCACATGTGCAGCCTAGAGAGAGAAGCAGAGCAGTGATCATGTGGCCATATATTATACTGCAGGACGTGCTTCTTGATTCAAATGGTTGCACGTGAATCAGCACAGTTGCTGGCTTTCATCTTCTTTTGGCAAAAACTGTGTTGACATAACATTTTATTCATGTACAAATGCTTGACACATTTGAATCATTTTAATTCAAAGCATAATTTCTTTCAGGATATGGTCCAATGGAACTGTGAAAAATGGGTTCAGTGTCAAAAGTTTTTTCAACTATTATGCAAAACCTATATAGTTTTTGGTAAAACGTACGTAAGGCTACATGACACAAACAGCAACCAGCCATTACATTAAAAGCACCCACTTAATACTGTGTAGGCCCACCTCATGCTGCCAAAAAAACTCAAGGCTTGAACTCCACAATACCTCTAAAGGGGTGCTGTGGTTTCTGCCACTAAGACATTAGCAGCAGATCCTTGAGGTTGCAAGCTGGGGTCTCCATGAACTGGACTAGTTTGTCCAGCACATCCAACAGATGATCAGTCAGATTCAGATCTGGGGAATTTGGAGCCCAGACCCTTAGTCATGTTCCTCAAACTACTCCTTTACAGTTTTTATAGTGTGGTAAGGCATATTATCCTGCTTAAAGAGGCCATTGCCATTAAGGAATACCCTTGCCATATTTGGTCTGCAACGCTGTTTAGGTAGGTGGAACATGTCAAAGTAAAATCCAAATGCATGCCAAGACATAAGGTCTTTCAGCAAAATCCTGCCCAGAGCATCACACTACCTGTGCTGTCTTGCCTTACATCCACATGATGTAAAATAAAATGTGATTCAGAGCTGGCCGCCTTGTTTGATTGCTCCATGTTCCAGTTCTAATGCTTAAGGTCAGCATGGGCACTCTGTAGCTAATCAGCCCCATAAACAACAAGCTGTGATGGACTGAATGTTCTCACAACTTTCCAGCATAGCCAGCATGAACCTTTTTATCTCTTTGTGCTACAGTAGCTCTTCTTTGAGATCATTTCACACAGGCTAGCCTCCCCACACATATCAGTGTTGCCAGGTCACCTACTGTGCTTCCTTGGACCACCTTTGGTAGGCAATGACCACTGTTGTTTTGGGAAGCTCTGACCCAGTTGTCTAGCCATCACAATTTGGCTCTCATCAAAGTCACTCAGGTCCTCACGCTTGCCCATTTTTCCCATTTCCAACATATCAACTTCAAGAATTGAACTACTGCGTAATATATCCCACCGCTTGACAGGTGCCATTGTAACAAGGTAACTTCACCTGTCAGTGGTTGCCGATCGGTGTATATAACCCTTATATAAGGACTCTTCCACTGAAGGATTACTATGCTTCTGTAAGGTACATACAGAATAATTTATAAGCTAATTTTTCTGTTTAAGGCTTTATATTAATTCTGGAATGTCTTTCATAAGCTTCAGATGGCTCAAGGTGAACAGGTTAATCCCAGTTTATACATTGGAAAGTCCATGTATTTAAAAAATATATTAATATATATTATGATATAATAGCATAATATATATATATATATATTAATTTAACTCCTTTTCAAATGTTTCCAAAGACAGCATTCAATGGCTTTTAGTTTTTGTCCGTCTCAAATAGCAAGGAAAATAGTCTCAAATTAAAGTACTTTATGAAATAAGTATCAAGACAAAGAGACCAAGAAAAAATATCTGCTGAGTGATTTTTTTTATTAGTTTTTGATTAATGGTGAAATAATGAGAAGCTAAAAGCATGGTGAAATACAACTTTTCCACCGCTTTCAGAAATGAAAGATTTTGGGTAACTTTGGATTTGGATCAGTGAGAGAAAACCTTCCATTTTGTAGAAAAATCCACCACTGAAGCACGACCACAACTAATACCAGGACTTCCAAATGTCTTTGTTATTTGGATGATTCTTAAGTTGGACCAGTTTTTTGCAATGAAGAACCTTTTAGGAAACCAGAAGGTGTTTGTCATGTTTGATAGGAACATCACAGCCAAAAATCCATTAAAAGACCTTTCTGAAGGATGAACTGAACTCCACTGATCAACAGCAGGTTTATCACTGTGTAAATATGATATCATTTAACACACACACAAACACACACACACGCACACACACAGTGTGATGGATAAACTAGTGATCTGTGTGTGTTTTTTCACCTTTCACTCTATGACCCTATAAATATAACATGTTGGCACCGACAAAGTTGCTTGGACTAACAAGCATTTTTCCATTTGACTCACTGTCATTTGGCTTCCCTAGAATGCAGGAACCAGACCCCAGCCACACCCTGGAGGAGAGAGTGGTGCACTGGTACTTCAGTCAGCTGGACAAGAACTTGAGCGGCGACATTGGCAAAAAAGAAATCAAGCCTTTCAAGCGCTTGCTGCGCAAAAAGTCCAAGCCAAAGAAATGTGTGAAGAAGTTTGTAGAGTACTGCGATATCAGCAATGACAAAGCTCTCTCTCTGCAAGAACTCATGGGCTGCCTTGGGGTCATGAAGGAAGAGGGTAGGTCTCACACTCGTTTTGATGGTCAGTCAGATTCTATAGTTGATGTCTGATTGTCACTAAATATGAAGCTACAAAGTAAAAGTACTGCCCCCATGTAAAAGTTTTTCCAGGACTCTTTATTCATATCAAATCTTCTCATTGTCTTCTCCTCATGGGCGAAAACAGGTGAAGGCACGACCTCCAGTAAACTGGTGAGCAAATGGCTGTTTTTCTTCTATGTTCATTTCATACTTTTTTTCCACCTTGGAGTTTACCACACTGCAATGGAAAGAGCAGACACAAACAATTTAATGAGGAGATGTTAAATCAAGAACAATTACTTTAAAATATTACCATGGAAAACGAACAAGGATAACATTAACTACATATTATAATACATTCATAGCACATACAATACTCACTTAAAGACTTCATACAAGTATATATAAAGATTATGATTGAGTTATGTATGTGCTATGAGTTATGTATATGCTGTATGTAGCTGGTATATTGTCCAGCTTTCTAGATATGTGTTCTTAAAAAGTGTATATATTACTTATAATCCAATTAGCCTACATATATATAATTCTGAAGAAGAAAAATTGTGTGAAATCTGTAACATAAGGTTCTTTCCTTGCAATGCCCTGCATGTACCCCTCTAACTTGAATGTATTTTAAATATATGTTTTAGGCCAAAACCTTCTCAAAACAATACCTTAGGCATCAGTCTGTGAGTTCATGACCATTTCATGTAATAACTTTGTTGGACAGAGCTTTTAGAGGAATGGAACTATTCATTTAGTTCCATTCACCACCACTGTAAATTGTGACTCTGAACTTTTTACATTAAGGTCACTCCAAATGGCTTCAATTACATCTAAAAAATATAAATAGGAAAAAATAGGTAAACTGGTGGATTTAACCTAAACATCACTAAAAGTAAGCCTTAGCTGTTTATATGACTGGATCTAATTTCTTTTTTTTTTTTCCAGAACACCTCGAAGAAGCAAGGCTGATGGAGCAGCTGAGATTCCAGGAGAGATTCTGCTCCACCAGGCTGCGATGAAAAAAGAAAACCCATAGTATTTGCACTTTGTACTTTAAAAAACATGTAAATTCACTTTTTTGTAGGAAAAAGGAAGGTATTTAAACAGACTGCTGAACATGTGAATGATGTTAGTTAGCCTTTTTTATGTCCTTACAAAACGTTAATACTTTAACACATACAATGTATGTGTCCTTTGTGAGTCTAAAAAAAGTAAATATACTTTTTTTCTAAGTTGTAAAAGTCGAATTATATGTCGCTTTTGTGTTATGTTCTTTTTTATATTTTGTTTGTACCTCATGACAGATTTATTGGCTAGCTGAAAGAAACTAATACGTTAGACACCCCTGCTTTGGTCTCTTGCTCTTCAGTAGAGCCCTCCTAGTCATCATTAAAACATCAAATCTTTACGTGGTCTTAGATTTTGCTTTTTTTACTTTTTATTGTATGTTTTGTACCAATACACTGTATATATATATATACAGTGTATATATATATATATATATATAGACTTGTTTGTGAAATATTTGGAAAACAGGATCTTTGTGCCCGTAATAAAATCTTCTCCTAACTGAATCTCCAATCTGTTGTGCACAGTGAAGGCGTTGTTGCACATAAGCATTATATAACTACACAGACTGTTAGTCTACTACATTTAGTCAGGCTAACTCCTGTTTGCCCATCTGGACTGTGGTTAAGTCTGATTGTAAAATAGGTTTACATCAGTTTCATGGCAAGCTTTGGAAGACCTGGTCAAAAGTCAAGCCCTAAATAGATGCATTATAAGCTAAATAATGACTTGCTTCAAGGGTATTTAAATTTCCCTCCATAGTTGCTCAATGAGAGATCTAAGTATAAATAAGGCATGGTCAGAACATCATGGGTCAAGCATTTAACTCCAATCATCACCAGCAAAGAGAGAAAATAAGACACTTCAGAAATCTCACAAGCAGTTGCACATCATTGTAACATAGATACATTTCCAAGTAGGGTGAAAGGCGAATTTCTCCATACAAACGAACATATTTCATAGCCTTAACCTATGAATCCAAAATCTCTTTGTCTACCACCTCCCCTCCTTGCACTATCACTTTACAACACATTTTCCAGTCTCTTTAACTTATCAACAATGCACTGCAAGTAGACAATTGAAATGCATAATACATTTATTTTATAAAGCACCTGTCTTATATCTCAAAGAGCATAAACACACACACACACACACACACACACTTAGGGAAACTTCTTAGCTGCAGCAGAAAGTCTCTCGACCACCAGCTCTAATAAATCTTCTTAGCCATGGTAGAAAGTAACTTGTCCAGCAAGCATGGGAAAACTTCCTAGCCACTGAGGAAATTCTTTGAACCCATGAAAGACCCATGAAAACTCTTTAGCCATGATGGAAGATCTCTTGTCCAGCAGGCCTGGGAAAACTTACTAGCTGTGAGGAATGTCTCATGTCCGACAGAACCTTTGTTTGCAGGTGAAACTTTGCTGTCCAGCAGGCCTGGGATACCTCCTTTGCCATGGGGAAAATTCTCTCTGTCGGCAGGCCCGAGAAAAGTCCTTAACCGCAGTGGAACATCTCTGGTCCAGCAGGCCTGGGAAGACTCCTTAGGCAAGAAGGAAATTCTATTAGCCAGCAGGCTAAAAAAAGGCCTCAGGGAACGTCTTTTGTTTGACAAGTTTAGGAAACTCCTTAGCCAGTAGGCCCAAGAAAAACTTCTTGGCCATCGGGGAAATCTCTTGACTAGCAGGCCAGGCAAAAGTGCATGGATAAAAGCAAAAAATAAATCATGTGTATTGTTCATATCCCCATAGCCCCTAGCTGAGATACCACACAAAAGCACACACCTGGCATTTTCATCTTTTTGCACCATGAACTAAATGGCTTGCCATTATCACCCATTTCATTTAGCCAAGCCCATCTCCACTTATTCGTTACTGTTTGTCGATGTCCGACACATCTTCCTTTAACAGAAGCGCATCATGCTGGCAAAACCTAAAGCAAATTGACGCGCATGAGTGATCCAAAATGGAAGGGCCTATGTCCTGTAAAGTATGACTTTACGGACTATTTTTATAGCCTACGTTTACAAATAGCCTAAACTCATTTCAAAACAGGCTGAATACTGCAGAGTGTTGCTTCAATCTACTTTAGGCATGCACTCAGACCATACTTGTCAATTTTCAACACTGAAAATAAGGGATTTTTCCCAATATCCCGACCCAAAATACGGGAAATTTAGAGTACCTTCCTATTGCCATTACTCTGTTAACAGCAAGAAAGCAGACTCCAAAACTGTTATTTATTTTTAACGGAGCATAAGCTCTACGGCACTTGTGACACCGGAGCCACTGTCCTGAATCTTGAGCTTCGGAGTTCTGGCTTTATCTATTTAAGCAATGGGTTTTCTCTACTGTTTTCAAACCTTTTTAGCTATCATTAGTGAATCAGACACTTCATGATACACCACTGCCTTCCAATCATAAATATGTTATATTCCGATTGTGGAGAAGAGCACCACACTCCCCAAAACTGTATGGATTATGTAAGGATAAGGATAATGTATGATGTATGCTTCTGTAACAAATAAAGGAAGATAGAAATGACTAATGTGCTTATGTTGAACAGATGCTAGATGGGCTAAATGCTTAGTGTAAATCTAGAACAATAAATTAATTATTCAATAGGTTGAGGACTCAAGTAAGTTTTGTTCATCTGAACACAATCCTCAAACAAGAGCAAAGTGTCTGAATATACAGCACAGCTATGAACAGTTCGCCCCTTTACTTTCTCTTTAGCTTACTACCTTTATTAGCAGTGTACAGGCTAATCTAGCATCTTCCTGAAAATTAAGAGAAACAGCACAACAGCGCCATGAACTTGGTACTTACAGTGGGTAATAGCGCAAACACACACAGTAAAGAGCTGATACAACACTGTCAGAGGATCTGAAGTGAACAGGGTAAGTTGGAACATAACTACAGGGTCCCAAGGAGAGTGTGTTTCTCTCTCTGTGCTCTCTTTACACTACAGTTTCTTTCTTGCACTTTATCCATTTTTTTCTTTGGATCTGCATCAATCTTATTAACCTTTAGTGCTCTCAGTTGACGGAAAACTTTAATCCACGAGTCTCGCACATTGTCTTGGTGGAATATTCCTCCATACAGGACAGCTTCGGCTCTGAGATGCTGGTGGGTTTTCTCACATAAGCTTTTTGATTCAGGACCCTCCACAGCATTTCTATTGGATTAAGGTCAGGAATTTGTCTTGACATTCCATAACATTAACTTGATTCTTCTTTAACCATTCTTTGGTAGAACAACTTATGTGAAGGGTTCCTGTCCTGCTGCATGACACTTTTCCCCCCAAGATTCAGTACACAGACAGATGTCTTGATACGTTCTGGTAGGTATATTTTTTATTCACTGATCCATAAATGACAGCAAGCCATCCTGGCCCAGATGAGGAATAACAGGCCCAAACCATTAAACTACCACCACCAAGTTTCATATGCAGGTTATGGTTCTAATGCTGGAATTCAGGGTTTTCTTTCTCCAAGCATGGCACTTTTCATTTAAACCAAACAATCCTATTTTGGTCATAGCTACACAGAAAACATTCCAACAGCCTTCTGGTGTATGATCATCTGTCCAATAACCTTTAGTAAACAGTAGACCAGCAGCCATGTTAGTTGTGGAGAGCAGTGGCTTTCTCCTTGCAACACCGGCAGTTCTAGACCAAATTTACTGGGGAAGCCAAGGTGGGGCCAGTGTTTAAGGGAGCACATATAGGACAAAAGAGGGCAATATTTAATTGTGTGCTAGATTAAGTGAATTTATTTGGAAAACAAACAAAATAAATTGAACATTAAACAATAAGACTATTAAACAATAAATCATGAGTTTCAAACAAAATATTTCACATACTGTGTATGTGCACAATAAAGCTACAATAACAGTATTCTGTGTTTGTGATTCCTTGCAAAACAGTCCACAAATGCATTAAGGTTCAAAGCCTTGGCCATTCTGGATTCAGTGCTGTAAGCAATAGCCCTTGACCAATTGTTTTAATATATCTGCAATTTTCTTTAACTTGTTTTCTGTCTTCCTTGTTAAGGACATTTGCCAATATTCCATTAGTTTTCCCAGCCCTCTGGTAATCCCTCCATGGAATCATTGTTTGCTTGTGCCTGTCAGACATTGCATGTACTGAAAAGACCACTCCTCTCCAAGTCGCTTTTTTCCCAGTTCCTGAATCCAGATGGTGAGTCAAATATAGTGCCTATCTGCAACCATGACAATACGCAGAGTCCATCATTATAGCACATCTGCCGGACTGATCTCCGTGGGAAATTGCCCTCGACTGATCCTAGCTCCACGCGAGCCCTTCCCCAAGCTGGACCTGGACTCTGTAAAGCTGTTTTGTGACAACCAGGTTGTAAAAAGCGTTATATAAATTGAATTGAATTGAACTGAATAGAGAACTCAACACAAGGATGACTCTTATCCCAGCTTGGGTGGAAGCGGCGTCTCCTGTCCCCCATTAATGTGGTCGGAAATGTTCTCAAATAACCAAATTGACATTCACTTTACAGGGTATGAATTGTAATCACACTGTTTTCTCTCGCTCGCACACACACACACACACACACACACACACACACACACACACACACACCACAAACATGATAGGACTGTATTTGATGCACATGATAGATGATCCACTGGTTGTCCCTCATTCTGTTCTTCTCTGACAACCTCTGACTTTCAGCCTCCTTTCCAACTAATTCATCTGACCCTCTCTCATCCTGCTTCTCAGCTCTCTCAGGACCTTAATTCTCTCTGTCTCTATGCTGTTCTTTGTCAAAAGGGGCAAAAAAGGACGAAATGTCCTTTTAACTTTTCGTGGCTACTACATAGCCTTGGCAACTGATGTTGTTCCCAGTGCTGTGAGAAATTAATAAATACTGTCTTGCAGGTGAAACTGTGATCCTCTCTCAAGATGGCTGAAGGTAAAAGCGCAACACATTCATTTTTGATTCACTGTTAAAGTAAAATTATGAAGGGGAAAAAATCTACTTTTTTCATGGCCGCGAAATCCTGGAGGGACTGGATTAAGCCCATGTTAAATAAATGAAACTGGATTTCACGGTCACAGTAAACTACAACAATAACATGCGAATATGGGCAAACACTGTTACGAAACTGAATAGTTTTGCTTACCTCCGTCTCTTTACTTCAATTTTTTAAAAAACTTTAGTCCACTTTCACAACTGGCGCTGCCAGTCTTCTTTCTCCTTTCTTCTACTTCCCGCGCTGCTGCTCAAACAGCCCGAGTCAAAACAGTAAGCGTGAAGCGATCTAATGAGTCAGTGTGGAACGCCAAATCGTGTTAATTCCAGTGTCCGTGGCAGCACATATCACCGTAAGAAATTAATAAATTATTATCTCTCTGGCACAGGGGCCATTCAACAGGGGCGCTGGCTCCTGTCTAAAACCGCCCGTGCTTTGCAACGCTGCCATGCACACAATTGCTTTTCTGCTGATGGTGCACTCGAACAATTTTCGCATCAAATAAATGTTCTGATCTTATTTTTCATTGGATTTCCAAGCACAAAAAACAAACAACACACGGCATACAACTGCCTTGCTTATTGTTATTATTACTCACTGCACACATAATTGCAATGCAGACTTTAATATTTCTGGAAATAACATTAAATCCCTGTACTGAACCAATCTATATCCGGTTGTAATCCCTGTCTTATAAGTTATGTTTGCATTTATTTGTCACAATGATGACAAATAAATCTAATCTCTGATTAAACATGAGTAGTAATAGGATACACTTTCTGTCAAACTGTCAATCAAAATAATTTATGACCCCTATGATTTATGGCACCTGTCAATGATATATGGCCTGTCATAAAACATGTCAAGATTTATGGCATCCTGTTGTGAAGTGTGAACACTGAGGTGTGAACAGTGAAGGTGTGAACACTGGCTCTGATCTCAGTACTCAGAGTGTATCAGTAAACTCTTTTTAGATCTGTTTAGAAAAAAAACAGTTTGACCGGTTTATAACTTGTCTAAAATATATTTATTTAATCTTACAGCAATTTAGTGGTATGATGATTTAGGCATGGATGTTTATACACAATGAAATAACAGTAGTTTTTTTCTAAAAAGATCTAAAAAGAGTTTACTGATACACTCTGAGTACTGAGATCAGAGCCAGTGTTCACATTTCACAACAGGATGCCATAAATCTTGACATGTTTTATGACGGGCCATATATCATTTCGATTGACAGTTTGACAGAAAGTGTATGCTATTACTACTAACATAGGTTTAATTCTCCCCTGTCCATCAGGGCAGTTTGAAAGCATGGATATCGAGAACTGTTTTGGTCTCCTGAAAACTGCTTAGTAGATGATTCCTTAAAAGAACAATTTTTGAAAATGTGATGTGATTGAGAAGATTCTTTTAAGAAGGTTTTTGGAGAACGGAATCTGTTTAATAATCCACACCTTCCTTTCCCCATACAAATCACACACACACACACACACACACACACACACACACACACACACACACACACACACACACACACACACACAC
>JBBJLS010000148.1:23528549-23549648 GCA_037577275.1 Bryconaethiops microstoma | reverse complement strand
AAAAATGAAGTTTCTCAGCAGCACACTGTGCCTTTTGACGGGGACACAAGAGGCTGTACGCTCCGCAGTGATGCATACAGTGCCTTCTCATCCCAACATGCTATTTTCAGTTTTTAATCTCTCCGTCTCTAAGACCCCTAAAACACGTTTTTAAAGCCGGTTCATTAAACCCACTTGCACCTACAAGAGTACTAAATTGTAATGCAAATTTTGCTGCTATCTTATTTCATTGACTTCAAGTGTCTAACCTTTTCCCAGCTCCCTTCACAGAAATACAGTGATTAAATGCTTCTTTTAAGATATAACACATTATAACGTAGGGGAAATCAGTTGCAAACAGGTAAGACAAAACACGTGATCAAGAGTAGACAAAAACTGAATCAAAAACTAAAAACAGGAGTATCATAGGCAAGGCTAGAGGCAAAAATAAGCAGGAACAAGATTCAAAGCAAGAAAAGGCAAATAATATATGCCACTCTGTACACTGTTAAAAGACAGTATTTCACAATACCATTATCTAGTCCTTTTATAGTACAAAAAATGAGAAAGCCCTTGAATTTAATTGCTAGTCAATAGTGATGAGGAGGGTGAACAACAGTGCTGGACATCACAATCATTTTAATATATCCATCAAGCTTATCTGTAATGTCAGTATTCTCAGTAGATTAATCAAATTTTGTGTGATTATCCTCAATATATCTACCACATTTTGTGTGATTAACCTCAATATATCCACCAAATATTGTGCTTAGCTTAATATATACACTAAATTTTAAGTGCATATATAATGATTTTCAACGTGTCCCACAAAACAAATGAGATTATTTCCAATAAGCACACTATATTTAATATGAATATTTTTAAAATATCATAATTTAGTATGTGTATACTATATTATTTCACCAAATTTTGCACGATTGTTCTCAATACATTCACCAAATTTAGCATGATTATTCTAAATATATCCACCTAATTCAGTCTAGTGAATTTAAATTTAATGTGATCATGCTCAGTATTTAAATCAAATGATGTGTAAATATGCTAGCGTATAGCTGCTGTAGAACACAGCTTAGCTGGTTGTATAGGATGCCTCATGGCATGGCAAGTATGTGAGCTGTGTGAACAGATAAGAGTTGCTTGAAGCTGTGGCGGGGGGAGCCCTCCACACACCTGCGTGCTCTTCACGGCCCCCCTGGGTTTGTTGTGACATGCTGAATCATCAGTGTATGGCCTTCGTTGTCAGCCAACATTGTGATGTCACTGTGTCATCACCCGTGTCAACCAGGCTGTCATCACTGTGGGATCGGGTTGCTCTCAGGTGCCTCACCTGGTCATTATTTAATGCTTCTCTTCCCATTTCATCTCTCTCTCTGTCTCTCTCCCTCTCTTGCTACAAAGTGAGACTTGACTGCATAATCACAAAAGTGATTATGACAGTTATATTTTTTTTACGTAATTCAGTTTGATTTTATTATTCTAATGTGATTCAGACCTATTGCAAAAATACACTAAATGTGATCACACAGTAATAGAATATTTTAATTAGAAACAAACACGTTAAACTTTTGGGGGTTATTTGTACTTTGATAATACATTTATGTTGGCTAAAAAAATTGCATATAACTGAATATTGTTATAAGTGAATGTGTTTGATTCTAGCTTTGGAAAATCAATGCAGTTGAATTGACACCTTCAGACAGATACATCTCAATGCCTTTTAAACTCTTCATCCCATTCCTTTCTCCCTGACTTCTGGGAATAGGACACGACTGTTGGAGCGCTTGGGCCCTCATTGCTATTCCTCACATTTTTTTCACATGCTTCGTCGTTTCTCTCCCACTGTCTTCTTTTTCAAATCACTTTTGTTTTCCTCCGCTGCTAATCTGGTAAGAGTACATGTTTGGGGGGGTTGGGGCGAATTGAAAGGGATTTTCTGGGGGTGCAAATCAGGAGCCATTTTTCACTTGCTCCTAACTACATGGTCCTGACACTTCACTTTCAGTCTCTCATTACTATGGAGCTTAAATATTAGCTTCAACAATTAATAGCATTTACTGAATAATAAGTCTTAAGAATTGGCCCTATCGTTGAGATATGATAAGGTCAATGTCTGGTCAATGCCACAACCATCTGTGGCTGAGAGTCTAAAAGAATCTAATTGTCCTCATTCTCTCTGGGGGCCCTTCCTCTCATCCGTCACTCAGTGCAATGCTAACCAGCACAAACATCTGTTAGCTGACAACAGAATTAACAGTTAATGTCCAATGACGAAAAGATGCAGTGGTGCTTCATATGACTTGTAGCGTGTGCTAGCCTTAACCTTGCCAGTGCTGGTAGCAGATTGCGTCTGGGGGAATCCAAGCTAGTGAATGGAATTCAACATGACGAAATCAGGAGAAAACTGGAAATAAAGATTAAATAAAGGAGTTATAATCCTTTAGTTCTAAGGGCTAATCAGAAAATATATGGTTGCCAGTGCCAGTTATTGTTGTAATGTGCTGTAAAGTGTGTGATATAAGTCTGAAGTCACCAAAAAGTACTGACTGTTTAAAAAGTTAAAGGTCACGACCACTTTCATTTTGATTGAGGTTCTTGGTTTGGTGGTCTTCTTCAACCACGCATTTCCCAAGCCCTATCAAATTTCTGCTCTCGTTTGCTTGTCAAACAGTACTCCATCAGCTATAGGCTCAAAGGCTGTGCGGCAGTGTTCACCAGATCAATCACCTTTACTGCAGACATTCAAACCTAATATCATTCAAGCAGAGCAAAAGAGAGCGAGAGAGAGAGAGAGAGAGAGAGAGAGAGATTCTAACTTCTAAGCTTTGTAAGGACATGGGACAGGCGGCCACAATGAGAAGGCCTTTTAGTGTCTTTCAGCAGGGATTAGGATAGACACTGGCCCCTTGGCTCAGCAATGCCACTGTAATTCCTTCATGATTCGTAGCTTGGATGATCATAGTCTTTCCAGTCACCTAATTTGACAATGAAAGAATGAAAGACAGATCAAACAGGCTTGAGAGCAGCAATAATAGGGAGCGAAAGCAAAGAAGTCTGCAGAGAAGCAGGGAGATTCCACCTCAAGGTGTATGGGACCTCATGAACCCCCTGAGATAAACTGAGGTTTGTAAGTCAGTGACTCAGATAATCTTGTCCAGCTAATATGGGTAGCAACATTCCATAATAAAATCAGTGTCGTACAAACTGGGACACTGGTATGCTTAGCTGTTACCATATAAAATGAAGTTTATATGGTAGGTGGACAACTGAGCTAAGTCAGATTGAGACTTATTTTATGTAGAACAGAAAGACTGCTACCAAAATGCTTAGGGGAGATGTGCCGTATTAATTGAACACTTATCAAGTACTGTTCTGACATGCAAATTAGGCAACTAGCTGGCCTGTACATCTGTTCAGCCTCTACTTAAGACATTTTGACATACTTGAATTATATTTCACTTCATTTCAGGATTCATCACTTTGTAAATCAGAAGAGTACTTTTGTCATATTAATTAAACTAAATCACCAATAGTTAACAAGTGAAACAGCCTTGGCTTAGCCAGCTACTAAATAAAGTGGTACAGGACAACTGGTCCTAACTGGAATTAAATGGCTAGAACAGGGACCTTTTTTATCAGAGTGCTACTTTGAAAAAATGAAAGAGAGCTACTTGTGTCTTATATTACTTGTATTTAATCACTTAATGTATCAAAACACTCAAATCAACCGGATGAATTAAACTATTTAATGCGTTCACTCTTTCCTACAGCTCCTACAGTGAAATAACTGCCACTGCACGGAGTCAACAGGAGAGGTGTATGCTGGAGTGGATCAACTTAGTGTAACATCTTATAGTTCATCTGTCAGTCTTCTTCTGAATAAATATTATGACATTTGTAAAAAAAGATTCTTCACAGAGGTGTGTAGTGTCAAACGAAGCAGATATTTTAAGGACATGTTGTGAGACCAGAAATGTTGTGAATGTAAAAATCCCATGCAAAGTTGCTGTGGATTTGAGTGAAGTGGCACCAATGTTGCATCCTTTACTGACTGAAACACTCATACCATAGATGAAACACATACATTTGTTACAAGAATAAGAAAGTGTTAAAAAAATAACACTTTCTTATTCTTTGTGGAATAAGTATGTTTTCTGCTTTCTCTTCGCCTGGCCACCTTCTTTTTCCAGCATAAATCTGGCTATTTTATGAGCTAAACTGGCATGCTAACAAAGCCAAACTCATTGGCTTTAGCTTAGCCTACAGGGGTGCCTTCAGTGGTCCCTCCTTCCCAAATATGATTGGCCTGCTCTGGTGCCCCACAACATCATTCAAATCTGAGTGCTGCCAGTAGTAGCTTGATTTGTGATAATCACAGTGTCACGATTTTTATAAGATTGACAAAATCTCAAGACACCGATTATTACATTCATGACTGGATTAAAGCTAGGTTAAAAATTTCTGTTACACAGGGCAGCAAAGTATTCCAGTCTGTCGCAGGGTGGAACATCTGTATATCTGATTGGATTGAAATGGGAACAGGTTTTTATAGTGTATTTATTTGTTTCTAGATTTTTTGTGCTTAACCTTTTGAACCTTTTGGTGAGCTATACAACAACAGGGAGGGAGTTACTAGTAGTTCATGAGCAATGTGTTGGAGACCCCTGGGCTAAGCCTAACTGCTAGAGGCTGCAAACCTAAAACCACAGGGCTAGAACTGCAGCTGGTTCTGGGTTTAGCAGATGGATGACATTGGGAAGATTTAGCTCATGTGATGATAAAACAGAATAAAATAAAATAAAAGTTCTGTGTGGCCATGAGTCATGTAAACAGAGTTCTGTTTTGGTAATCATACAACTAAAACTTTGAAATCACCCACCTCTCAAGCATTCATTCATTCATGGCTACAGACAATGCATTTCTCAAGAAGTATTTGTCAGACAGACATCAATCCTTGCCCCTGTTTTTGAGCTGCAGTGTAGCGATGCAGGGTAATTAGAGGAGAGAAGAGTCTCCAAAGAAGAAACAAAGTCTAGCATGGTGGTCCTGAGGCATGCTGCATGATCCCACTCAAAACACAGCAATCCCAGAGTGTGCAGGTTCTCCAATATCATGCACCTGCTTGTAGTCCAAAACTACAGTCCTCCCAGAGTTACAAAAGCGTGCATAAAATAGGATGAATCATTTTCACTTTGGTCCTTTTCATGGGATACCAAGTGTACTGAATGTGATGTTCCTAACATTTTTCTTACAAGTAATCATTCTTTTTCAAAGAATCTGACATATATCATGGGACCATCCTAAAATGCTGTGGTTGTTCTTAAAGTTGTAAATTAAATTCAGTCTTTGTTTTTAGTATAGCATTTTTTACTACAAATTTTATCACAAAATCTGAAGCCAGAAATCCAGGTCCAAATCTGAGGGTGATAGCAGCAGGAAAACTCCTCATTGGGCATAAAGAAGACCCATGGAGACAAACTAAGACTCAAAAGGAGAAGGTATCTGGTTCTTCCTGTAACTGTCAGAACCAAGAGCCATTTTGGAAATTTTATTTTCAGAATACAAAGTAGGAGTTCACTGGTTGCCAGCCTTATATAGACCATGGCAAAATTCTCTTATCCCAAAGAAAGGCAAGTGAAAGGATTAAAGATCACGTTCAAATGGAGATCCTCTGTATATCAATTAGCATGTGAAAGACAAGTGAATGTCCGTCAATGGCCAGGTAGTTTGATAACCAAATAGCTTAAGGCTATTGCACAATTCACCAGCCTATCGGGATCTCAATACTGTGATTGATAAGACTGGGCTATCCCTCAAGGCTCAGAGTAAGATCTGATTGATCAGATCAGGATGTGTTACACTGGAATATATAAGAGAGTTCATGCATGGGAGAGGTAACGAGATACAGCCCCAGGCCTTTCCCCCTCTTTCAGCTCTTTTAAGTTAGTTTCTGGAGGCATCTTCACCTGACCTACGGCCTTTACATACTCCAGTGTTTGCAATTACATTGCTCTCCTCCTGACTTCACTATCACAGACTTCCAGGGATTATGATAGCATCAAACTAATAGATGTCCATTTATATTCATCATGACCTCTCCCCAATCCCCGGCAAAGAGGTAACAGCACCATTCACATTAAAGAAAAGAAGTGAAAAAGGTCCCATTTTGCAGGTCCCTTATCAATCAGAAATCTCAGGAAAACAATCAGATATCTTGGTCAGGAGGAGTGCCACTAGCTTCAAAAGAAAGGAACTTTGACAGAGTTTCAGTTCTACATTTAAACAGTTTTCAGTTCATCCAAATGGCTTTGGAAACATCTGTGAAAATATCATTAGGCCACTTGTTAAGAGCTAAGACATTAGAACCCAATCTGTTTGGCGAGTAATGCATGAATGTTGCTCACAAGTACAGACAAGCTCTAGTACATTCCCTCTCATAAATTACGGTCAGGCAAATGCCCTCTACTCTAGGGGTCTGTTAATATAATGTCTGTGTCCTCAGTGAACTACATCAGTGTGCCCATTCAGAGCATGCAAAATCCAATGTCGAAGATTTATGGAGTGGGATGTGTGGTGATGATTTCTGCCGTAATAGGTAGCCTAAAAAAATACAGTGCAGATTAGACATACACCATAAAAATTAATTTATCTTCAACTGGTTCAGAACATAAATATTCCCGACCAAAGAAAAAGCAATACAGCCTTCAGTAAACTTCTGCACAGTTCAAGTAAAACTTTGAATCTGGCAGTTTTTCGAGGCTAACCTTAACCATATTTGTCAGTGCTACAAGAGGCTGACAGTAGTTCTACACTGTTCTACACAGGCCTGGCATCAAGAGGGGACATGGATGAGCTTAGGCTGCCCTGAGAAGACCCTTGTCCCTCCAGGTTTCCTGGCGAAATGTGAGAAGCCAATCACATGCTTATTCAAAATAAATTGAGAAAATTAAATAATTTTCATTACCACCACTGAATATGTGGAATATTCAGATTTTGTGTGGTTAGCAAAAATGCTTTCCAATGCTCTCCAGTGCTATTTCAGGTTATGTGGTAGTCTAACTTCAAATTTTCTTAGCCCTCCAATCAGGATAAAGGTTGCTGTGTCATTGTAATTTCTGTCACTAATGTCATTAGTGGTCCGTGAAAAAAAAATAGACTATGCAGAAGTATTAGAGAAAAGATCAAACAATATCTCAGGTTACTGTATGTATAACATTCATTTAAACAGCTCACATCTTAGCATCAGATTTAATGAGGCCACAAGCCAGGCATTTTGCACAATTGATGTACAGTTTGACTAAGATTCAGGCAGGGTACTTTGTACCATGTTGGCAGAGTCTGATTGGGCCATAAGTCTGGGACATTACACCATGACAGCAGAGTAGTGACTGGACATGTAAGAGTTTCTGATAAAATGTCCAGTCAGAATGTATGGCCTATAGGTCTATCAAGAAACAGCATCATTATTTAATTTATTGGTGCCATTATTTCTTTCTTCTCTGTCCCTCTCATTCTTTCTCATTCTCATTCACTTTGCACCTGTGTGAGATGGGCAGCTGTTGAGGGGCAGGCTGTAGCTCTTGTTGGAACATTCCAGAAGAGAAGTCACCCTGTTAATCCCTAAAGCTTAGAATGCCTCGCAAGCACCCCTCTTTTCTCTCTGCCTCCTTCTCTCTCTCTCTCTCTCTCTCTCTCTTTCTTTCCATATATTTTTGTCCATTACAATTTCGCTCCCATCCAGAGCAGCAAAGGTAGGCATTTTGTAAATCAGATTAAGGGGACCACTCCCCTCCCCATTTCCCCCCACCCCTCCCCTCAAAAAAGTCTGAAAATTTTAATCCTTGCAAAAATTCCCCAATGAAAGCAAATATTGTTCATTCCACCCTGGAGGGCATAGGCCTGAGGGAGGACTTGGGGATGAAAAAGTCAGCTGGAAAATTAAGCAAACTCAGGATACAGAGAGCAAACAAGGGAGAAAACTGACAAAAATGTAAAATAGAGACAGAGAGTGTCCTTTGGACACATCTGAGTGAATGTATCAAATGTGTTTTTTATAAACTGAGACATTTTGATCTTAAGGCATTCTTAAATATTCTTAAATACTTAAACTTCTCTTTTATAATATTTCATCAAAGACAATTCAGTCAGTTCATATATGTTTTCTCTATGTCTTACAAAGTTTCGCCAATATCAGATTAGTTCTATAGTAGCTACCCTTTCTGCATTTCAGGCATGAATTTCCAAAATGGCTGGAACAGTAAAGAATTTACCACTGTTGCCATTGCTTCCCACAACACTTTGGCATTGAAGACACCAAGCAATGAAGTGTTCAGAAGGTGTTATTTTGTCCCATTCTTCCTGTTACCATGTCTAAAGGTTTGTAACCTTTGTGTGTACAGGCAGTCCAGTTCAGTAGCTGTACATTCTTCTTCTGTAGCCTTGCCTTTGTAATGTGTGCAGAATGTGGGTTTGCATTGTCTTATTAGACAAAAAGCATGGACTTACCTGGAAAAGACTGAAGGCAGGCATATGTTGCTCTAAAAATCTCAGCACACTTTTCTGCATTCATGCCACCATCACAGACATATAAATTGCCTTTGACCAGTGCAATGATACAATCCCTTACTATGGCAGACCCTGGCTTTTGGACTTGTTGTTGACGACAGTCTGGATGGTCCTTTTTGTCTTTTGTCTTGAGCACACTGTTTGTAAAAAACAAAAGATCTGAAATACCACAATACATGTTTACTCTGTGTGATGGTCCATATTTGATGCCTCCAAGTGAGGGGGGGGGGGGGTTAGGGTCAGCAGCCCTTAAGTACATGGTTAACATAAGGCTTCTGTTTTTGCACAGTAAAGATTTCAGTTTCATCTCCATATTGTAGTGCTTGACAAAGGTTTTCCAAAGTAATCCCTTGCC
This sequence comes from Bryconaethiops microstoma, assembly GCA_037577275.1. Taxonomy (NCBI): domain Eukaryota; kingdom Metazoa; phylum Chordata; class Actinopteri; order Characiformes; family Alestidae; genus Bryconaethiops; species Bryconaethiops microstoma. The sequence goes on along the minus strand of JBBJLS010000148.1, from coordinate 23,540,731 downwards.
CATGCACTTATATCTGTTACAAATGAATGGAAACAGAGACTTACCGATTCAGTAGTTTGCTCATGAACCCAAGCGTGGACAGACATAAGAGGGTTGGTACAACACACACTTTGATCTACGAACGCTCACAAACAGAGTGAAGATTCCCACCGGAATCCACTTTCACAACACACACAGTAAAGATATAAACAGGCGTGAGTACTCACGGAATCCAGAGTTGATCAGACAGATACCCTGTGATGGGAGTCACTTCCGGTTTCCCGTTTGTGTCACATGACTGGTGTGTGTGACAATAGAAGCTATTGATGAATGACCGTTCTCAGAACAACTCCGTGGAGTCTCTCATGATAAATCCGCGACTGGGGTCATCCACCACGCTACACTAGGCAAACAGTTTGGCCAGGATAGTGACAGAATGTCTTAGCCCTATGTGAACCCAGCGGATTTCGCTGTTTTGTGTGAGACTGTGAATCAGCAGGCAGCTAAGATTGAGGGGCTATAACAAGAGACATTCGTGGCTTGAGGAGAGTTAGAATAGCTCTGCCAGCAGCTTACTGCTCTGGATCAGACCGCTCAAGAGCTAGCCACTGAAGCATGGGCTCCACAAGCAGCGGTGCGATCCTGCCCCTTCTCCAGTCATGAACCCAAGATTGCAGTCCCCTACTTTGCACTCCCGACGTCTCCTATTCCTATCTGGAGTTATCCGGGCGAGGGCTACCCTCCACGTTAGAAGGCCTGATCCAGCTGTGTTTCCATGTCGATCAAAGAATGAGCTCTCATCCCAAGCCTGCCCCTCGTACCCTGCCGCCAATGAGTCCCCAGCCCAAGACCACCACCCATCCAGAACCAGTTGGCTCTCCACCTGAGCCAGTGGACCACTCTGGAGCTAGGGAACCCATGCAAATAGGACGCGCCTCCCTAACTCATGGGGAGAGGGCCTGATGCTATCTCGAGGGCCTCTTTGCCTATTGCACCTCCCCTGACCACCATTATGCTGTCTGACCTCTCCGCCCGGGAAATGGCCAGACCAGGTGAATAAGGGGGGGAAATTACCTGGCTGGATTAATGCCTCCACCACCATGCTGACCGTTTCCCCACCTAACTATCCAGGCTCATATCCAATTGGGCCGCGAACGGGTCATGATCTCCATCTTTGTTGACTCAGGAGTGGCAGGGAACTTCATCGACTAAGCTTATGCTGCCCAGTTGAGTGTGAGGCTTGAGGCGTTATCTCAACCATTTAACATTGCTCGGGCCCTTGCTTCCAGCCCAATTACCCACCAGACTGCACCTCTCTCCCTCACCATCAATGGCCATCATAAAGATGTCCAGCCCCTTGTCACCTCCCTCACCTCACCTCCCATCATCCTGGGACACCCCTGCCTTCTCCAGCATGACACACTCATCTCGTGGAAACAAGAAAAGATCCTCCAGTGGGGCCCAACCTGTCAGGAGCTTTGTCTTTGGGGGCCAGCTTAGACATGCTCTGGGGAGTCTGGGGCCCCAGACATCGACACGGAAGCCATTCCCGTCCAGTACCGTGACCTGGCGGAGGTATATAGTAAACATAGGGCTACCGAACTCCCTCCTCATTGATGCTACAACCTCACCATTGACCTCCAGCCTGGCACAGTACCTGTCCACGGCCGCCTGTTCTCTCTCTCTCTCCAGGAGAGCAGAAGGCCATGGATAAGTACATCTCAGAGGTTCTATGCCATCCTCTCCTGTGGCAGCAGGGTTCTTCTTCATGAAAAAGAAAGACGGGGGCCTCCGCCCATGTGTCGACTATCAGATGCTGAACAAAATCACCATCAAGAATCAGTACCCTCTTCCACTTACCAACACTGCCCTGAACGCCCTCTCTGGTGCTTCCATCTTCACCAAATTGGACCTCAGGAAGGCATACAACCTCTTTCACATCAGGGGGGCCTTCATAATTCCCTCTGGCCACTATAAAACCCTGGTTATGCCACTCTGCAATAGCCCATCTGTATTTCAACACTTCATTAATGACATTCTCTAGGACATGGTGGGATGCTGGGTGTTTGCTTACCTCGACAACATCCTCATCTACTGCAAGACCTTAGAGGAGCACACCCGGCATGTGAGGGTGGTCCTAAAGAGGTTGCTGGTCCACCAACTGTTCTGTAAGTTGACCTTTCCATCAGGGCTCTACCATATTCCTAGTGTTTGTCTCTCTCATAATGGTGCGGCCATGGATCCCCAGAAGCTGTATGCTGTGCATGACTGGTCCCTGCCCAAAATGCTTAAGCAGCTTCAGTGCTTCCTGGGGTTTGCTTTTTTCTTGAATTTTTAATTTTTTATTTTTCAATCATTGCTTTATCTGGAGCTTCAGTTCGGTTGCGGCACCTTTCACTGCCCTCACCAAGCCATCCAAGAACCACTTCAATTTCACCACCGAAGCCACTTAAGCATTCCACAACCTCTGTCACCTTTTCACCACGGCACCCATCCTGCTCCATCCAGATTCATACAAGCCTTTTGTTGTGGATATGGATGCCTCCGATGTGGGCGTAGGAGCCGTCATGTCTCAATGCACCCATACAGTTTCTTCTCCAGAAAGTTCAATCCCACTCAGCAGCAATACAGGGTAGGGCACCATGAGCTGTTGGCCATGGAAGAATGGCGTCACTGGCTCCAAGTTGGCAGTCACCCATTTACGGTTTGGATGGACCACCAGAACCTCATTTCCATCCAACAAACTAAATAACTCAACCACAGGTGAGCAGGGGGCACTGTTCTTAGGACAGTTGAACTTCCAACTATCTTACTATCCAGGGTTGAATAACACCAAGGCTGATGCCCTCTCTCACCATTATGAGGCAGAGAGCTCCTGGATGGACCCCACCCCTGTCCTGCCACCTCAGCTCATTGGTCACGGACCGGAACCATGACAGGACCCCCCCCCCCAAGGGCACCACTCCGGGGTGCCCAGAGAAGACCCCCCCCAGTTCACCCAACAGCGGGGAGAGGAGGGAGAGGGCGTGCAGGTCCATCCACCACGGTGGAGGTGGGAGAGGCGGCAGAGGCCGTGGCCGTCACCCAGAGATGGAGGCCGATGCCAAGACGGGACCCCCGGCCGGGGAGGTCGAAGTAACGTCGGGTGCTGGGTTCAGCGAGTCCGGAGCGGAAACCGGAACGGAGTCGGGTGTTGGGGTCAGCGAATCCGGTGCGGAAACCGGAACGGAGTCAGGTGCTGGGGTCGGCGAGTCCGATGCGGAAACCGGAACGGAGTCGGATGCTGGGGTTGGCGGATCCATCGCAGGAGCCGGACCAGGGTCGGGAACTGGAGCTGGAGTCGGCAGATCCGGCACAGGAGCCGGGGCGGGGTCAGGGACTGGAACTGGAGTCGGAGGATTGGTGCCAAAGCTGAGGCTGGGCTCGGTGCCGGAGCTGAGGCTGGGCTCGATGGTGCTGAAGCAGCTGAAACTTGGCTTGACGGTGCTGAAGCGGCTGGGCTCGGTGCCGGAGCTGAGGCTGTGCTCGACGGTGCTGAAGCGGCTGGAACTTGGCTTGATGGTGAAGAAATGGCTAAAGAGTGACTAAAGAGCACTGGCACATGGTTGAGTGACGATGAGACAGCTGGAGTTAGACTGAGTGACACTGAGGCGACTGAAGCTTGGCTGAAGGGCACTGAGGTGGCTGAAGCTTGGCTGAGGAGCACTGAGCTGATGGCAGCGGCTGGGCTGAATACTGGAGTAGGTCCAAGTCCTGGACCAATTGCTGGATCTGAACTGGGAGTTAGAGTTGGGCCTGGACCGGGTGCTGAAACTGTAGCTGGTGCTGAGTCTGTAGCTGATGCACGGTCTGTAGTTGGTGCTGGGTCTGCAACCGGTGCGGAGACTGTAGCCGGTGTAGGACTGGAGGGAGCAGGATTGAAGATAGCAGGACTGAAGGGAGCAGGACTGAAAGGAGCAGGGCTTGACTGCGGTAGGAGGAGAGAGACAGAACTGGAAGGAGTGGGGCTAAGGAAGAGAAGCTGGGTGGAAAGATGTGAATGTGAGTCCTGGTACAGGAGCTGGTTGAGGAACTGGACTGGGAGCTGGTACTGAAAGTGGGGCTGATGTGAGAGTCAAGACTGGGGTTGAGACCGGGGTAGGGACAGAGACGGAATTTAATACCGGACAGTGATTGGCACTGGGGCTGAGTACTAGGGCTGGATGGAAAACTGGAACTGGATCTGTTAGGGACTGGGTAGAACGGGGCAGATCTGGTTGGATCTGGAGCAAAGGAAGCTGAAATGTCTGGAGCTGGGTAGGAAAGAGAAACTGGGAGGACTGAAATATGGTTACAAGGGGCTGTCCTGATTGATATGGGGCCGAGTAAGTGGTTTTCTGGCTCGGGACTGGGGTCTTTTGGTTGGTGAGTGGAGCCTCTCGTTTAAATAGAGCTCTGTGACTTGTGGGAGGAGCTGGTTGACTCAGGGTCGATACGTGAATCGGAGGTGGAGTCTCTGGAGTAGACGAACAGCGCGCGATAGCCCGTGGAAGAGGCAGATTGAGAACTGGGCTGGGTAAAGGTGAATTGAATCGAGTTGGACTTGGGGGGCAGGCTGCGCGGCTGGAGGCAACCGTGGATAGGGCGGAGCGGTTGCCGATGGTCGTCCGAGAAGCCGGACAGAGGCGGAGACTGAGCTTTATCAGTTCCGGGAGCGTTTTGGGGCACTCGTGCCAGTCTAGCTTGTCTCTTATACGGAGGTTCAGTCCCTCAAAATATGCAGTCTGTAGAGCGGAGTCCCCCCCACGAGACCTGGGCTGCCAGAGCATGGAACTCCTCCGTGTATTCGCTCACCGATCAGTTCCCCTGCCGCAGATGGTAAAGCCGGGTACCTGGATCCTCACCTGAGAATCCAATCCGTGAGCCAGCTCCGATGGAGGTGCTCCCCTACATCCATCTGGCGTCCTTCTGGAGTTCGCTGTGCTTCGGTAGACGGAAGCATGCTGTCGCACCGGACACCCGTCCGGGAGAAGGAGGTGAGGCACAGATGCGAACTTCCATGCAGGTAGGTTTTATTAACGTAAATAAACAGAACAGAAAAAAGGCTTGAGGGCCAGGTCAGACTAAACTAGGGAGAAGGGATAGAGGAGGGTAGATCGAGGGATGGAGAAATGAGGAGGTAGAGAGATAGGGAGATGAGTAAAGAGATAGCTAGAGAGAGAAGTATTTAGAGGGATAGCAGGATGGGTAGGTGGAGAGATAGAGAGAGGAGTAGAAGGATAGATAGAGAGATGAATCGAGGAGGTAGAGAAAGGAGTAGATGGACAGATAGGGAGATGAATTGAGATGAGGTGAGAAAGTAGATGAACACGAGGACTTGGTCGCATAATGCTTCCATGACTAGGTCATACCACAGTCTGATTTAAATACACCGGGGGAATGAGGGCAACCAATGAGCCCCGGGTATTCATTTAGGCTGACTCTGGTCAGCTGTGATTCAATTAGCAGTTCATTAGTCCATGGTTGCCCTCTAGTGGTCACGGACCGGAACCGTGACACTCATTATCTCTCCTCAGTGGGAGTTAGAAGACAAGGTCCGCCAGGGGCAGACCTTGGAGCCCCCTCTGGCATGCACCCCACCTGGACGCCTTTACGTACCTACCAACCTCTGCACTGAAGTCCTCCAGTGGAGCCACTCTTCGGCGGTCGCTGGACACCCTGGGTACCAAAGAACCTCACCCTGCTTCAACGAACCTTCTGGTGGTGCAGCATGACTGAAGATGTTAAGGACTTCATCCAGGTGTGTATGCTGTGCAGGGGAACCAATCGGTGAGCGAATACACGGAGGAGTTCCGTGCTGGTTGGGCCTCTCTTGCAGCAACAACTGCAATCAATTAATTGCGATAACTTGCAATGAGTCTTTTACAGTACTGTGGAGGAATTTTCGCCCACTCATCTTTGCAGAATTGTTGTAGTTTAGCCATATTGGAGGGTTTTCGAGCATGAAGCACCTTTTTAAGGTCATGCCACAGGATCTCAATAGGATTCAGGTCAGGACTTTGACTAGGCCACTCCAAAATCTTCATTTTGTTTTTTTTCAGCCAATCAGAGGTGGACTTGCTGGTGTATTTTGGATCATTGTCCTGCTGCAGAACCCCAAGTTCGTTTCAGCTTGAGGTCACAAACAGATGGCTAGACATTCTCCTTCAGGGGTTTTTGGTAGACAGCAGAATTCATGGTTCCGTTAATCAAAACAAGTCTTCCAGGTCCTGAAGCAGCAAAACAGCCCCAGACCATCACACTACCACCACCATATTTTACTGTTGGTATGATGTTCTTATTCTGAAATGTGGTGTTACTTCTATGCCAGATGTAATGGGACACACACCTTCCAAAAAGTTCAACTTTTGTCTTGTCAGTCCACAGAGAATTTTCCCAAAAGTCTTGGAGATCATCAAGATGATTTCTGGCAAAATTGAGATGAGGCTTTATGTTCTTTTTGCTCAGCAGTGGTTTTCGTCTTGGCACTCTGCCATGCAGGCTATTTTTGCCCAGTGTCTTTCTTATGGTGGAGTCATGAACACTGAACTTAACTGAGGCAAGTGAGGCCTGAAGTTCTTTGGATGTTGTTGTGGGATCTTTTGTGACCTCTTGGATGAGTTGTTGCTGCTCTCTTGGGGTAATTTTGGTCGGCCGGCCACTCCTGGGAAGGTTCACCACAGTTCCATGTTGTCGCCATTTGTGGATAATGGCTCTCACTGTAGTTCGCTGGAGTCCCAAAGCTTTAGAAATGGCTTTATAACCTTTTCCAGACTGATAGATCTCAATTTCTTTCTTTCTCATTTGTTCCTGAATTTCTTTGGATCTCGGCATGATGTCTAGCTCTTGAGGACCTCTTGGTCTACTTCACCTTGTCAGGCAAGTCTTATTTAAGTGAGTTCTTAACTGAGAACTGGTGTGGCAGTAATCAGGCCTAGGTGTGGCTAGGGATATTGAACTCAGGTGTTATGAACCACTGTTAAGTCATGTTTTAACAAGGGGGACAGTCACTTTTGACTTTTTTTCTCCCTTCATAATAAAATCCTTCACTTAAAAAATGCATTTTGTGTTTACTTGTGTGGTCTTTGACTAAAATTTAAATTTATTTGATGATCTGACACATTTAAGTGTGACAAACATGGAAAAAAAATGAGGAATCAGGAAGGGGGCAAACAATTTTTCACACCACTGTATGTATCTATGTATGTATCTATGCATGTGTGTGTGCTTATCTTCTTTTACCCCCTCACCGATGTCTTAAAAGTATGCAATACAAATGCTACCTCTCCTAAACCTAAAAGAAAAGAGCTAAAATAATTTATAGTTGGCTACTTATATAGGAAACAAGATATAAAACAGCCTTATTCACCTGTTCATTACTGTATGCCAGTCAATAGTGAACTTTCTCATCTTAGTAATAGTATGTTTTGACATCCATTTGACTGCTAATGTAGCCAGTCACAGAACCTGTAGCCTACATTGAGCAGCCTACAGCTATTACACAGCGTGCTGTTTTAGTTAGCAATATTAAGAACTGTCTAAACAAAATACAGATCTAGAATAATCTGTAAACTGCCCTCACACATTTGTATCATAGGTATTTAATAAGTTAGTCTTTCATAAATGTGTTGCATCACTTATCACTCTGGATAGTGTAGCATGATGGTCAAATCTAAACACTTTGGGCAAACCACAACTGTTCAGTGGTCACCTGAGATCCAATTGAATGGACATTCGCAACACTTTTTTGCACAGTAGGCATTTTCACCATTAAAATTCATTACTATAAGAAATAAAACGAAAAACTAAAAGTTTGGAACTCTATGTCCTTATGTCAGTTGTCTGTGTTTGTAAGACAAAGGGGAGATAATCAGATTTAATTATTCAGGTTCAGTGTCTGATGATGTTTTGTTGTGCCTGCAGTTCTTTTTTATTAACAAAAACAGTTCTTTAGCAATTGCAAACCTGATGATGCCGAATGTCACATGAATGTAAATATAATTCATTAAATTAGTAACTATGCTAACATTATGTTATGTAAGAAAGCTAATTACATTTGTATGGAATAGAACAGTATTTCTAAATACTGGTCCTGGACGGCCCAATGCTTTGCACATTTTAGTGCTCGAACACTGATCAACAGCAATAGAAAAAGACTTCAATTTTTGACCAATTTTAATAAACATCATAAGGATAACATTGATTGATTGATTGATTGGTTGGTTGGGTGGTTGACTGATTGATTGATGGTTTTGTTGTGAGATTCACATTAGGACAATCATTTGTAAATAATAGTAAAAAACACCCACAGTATTATACAACAAAATTGTTGCTATATGAAGCAGTAGACTATGTTAATATGTCATTTTCTAGCTACTTTTTGCCAGACAGTAGTTTTGTAGCTACCTGGGTCATTATTATTACTCTGCAAGTTTTCAGGTCCTTTATCAGTTTTGATCCCTACTACCCACAAAGCTGCAAAACTCCTGCCTGAGTGTAAAGTGAAATGTGAGCAGGCTTTAGCCTACTTTCTTGCTGCCCAGATGTGATTATGTGTCAGTCACATGGAACAAGTTACTCCCTCACAAATAAAGTCCATATATTCAACAGGTTTTTGCTGATTCAGAGCACCTACAGAACCTACTGGAACTTCACTGTAGGTTTTGTGGTTCTATACAGTGTTTAGATAGAAATGCATGGATCTTAAATGCACTGTAAAACAAGAATAAACAGCTCATTCTAATATCATCAGAACAATCCAGATGTTCATTTGAGTCAACCTGTTGTCCACACTTTACCATAGCTGAAGTTACAGTAAAGTCAAATATAAACTAAAAGGACTTAGGATGGCTTAAACTCAATATAATTTATCGCTTGGGTAGTGGATGCCTGGCAGGAGTTACAGTGACATTTCAGTAATATGCTTTTGGAAGTGTTTGCTTTAAACAAACAAGCAGTTGGAGCAAGATAAATGGAAGATAAATGGCCAACAAACACTTTTCTGCACAGGTTTAAACATGCATGCTCTAACACCCACTGGGCAGAAGATCAAATAATCCATTCAGGGTTCTCTTATAAGACTACAACAAAGCATATAATGAAACAAACAAGAAATAAAAGAAAACAAGCAAACAAAAAAGGGAAAAAACAGGTCAGACTTGGGCAGGATTTTGTTTTGAATTACTCTGTTCTCAGCTAATGCTGAAGGGAAAATAACTGTTACAAAAAAGAACTGCAGAAAGATTTCAGGTTGAGGTTGATAAAGAACTCTTCAGTAGTCAGTGTGTCAGACAAATTTGGAGCAAAATGTCCAGTACTTAAGTACAGTAAAGTAGCTAGAATGACTCAGTAGAGACTAAGAGAGTGTATGAGTGTTTGTATTAATCTATTTAAATACAGTCACTGTTATTTTCATACATTTGTAGTTTTCTAACAATTATAATACTCATTCCATTTACACTTGCACGGAGGAAAACCATGACTACTAGGTACTCACTTTGTATGTGCTTGTATGTATTAGTATGTACATTAATGCTGTTCAAAATCAAACACAGACATCTGAAGTTTAAAATAAGACATCCCATGTTTTCCAGTGAGTGGTTCCAGTGGGGATTTTAAACCCCATGGTTGTGCTGCTGACTACTGTCCACTTAAGAGTACAATCACACAAGTGTGATTTGGAATATTAGGAAAATTGTAATGCATTCTAACTCATGATCTAACAACTCAAGTCAATGAAAATGTCAGGGCTGGGGGTTTATGACTTGTTAAAGTTTTGTTTTCTAGTGTTTATTAGTTTCACCTGGGTGTATTTAGTGTTTAAGTGTTGGGGTTTTCTCACTGGTGCTTTGTGTTTGTGTTTTGTTATTTAAGGGTTTTGTGTATAGCTTTCTGTTGTCGGTCAACACAGTCGTTACCCTTGTTTTCTCCTGTCATCTACAGTTATAGTCAACTAGAGTTCTAGAGTTTGGCTCTCATGCTCTCATGCGTGTGTGCCTGCCCCGCATGCGAGGAGAAGGGGTTACCCAACGTGACACATTGACCGACTATGGGTACGACACCCACAGAGACGAGTCCCTTGAGCCTTACGGGGTGCTCGAGGAGGAGGAGCTCGTCTGGGACGGGGCTGACTGGGTTCAGCCCCCAGGAGGGGAGCCTGCAGTGAGTGAGCCGGCACCTAAGGAACTTGTCCTTGGGGCCACCACAATCGCCCTCCTGGAGAGGAGTGGGGCAGCGTGGATCCAGCTCGGGGGTGAGCCGATGAGTAAGAGCCAGTTTTGTACCGCCGAGCTGTTGTGTGGTGGTGGGTCGGAGGACGAGGAGATGGACCTGGGCTTCAGGTGGAGCGGGTGGATCAACGTATCCCCGATCATCGAACCAGAGCACATTGTGGACCCTCTCGCCCCTGCCGCTGCCGCGGAGGAGCTCACGCTTGGGCTCGCCAATAGGCGAGGCGGGAGATCGGCGAAGAAGAGACACGGGAGACATGGGTGTCCACGGTGCTCACGTCGTCCACCTGATCGCCAGCTGCCTGTGACGTCAGAGGCATCCTCCGTTGCTCCACCACTCTGGCTTGTGCCCGGCTCGCCTTGAAAGGCGAGCTCCCGGCTGGAACAGGGAACCTTACTCTCAGCAGGCTGGAACACAAGCACACAGTGGGAACATCTGAGTAAGGTCTCGCTCCAGTCCCTGATGCGGCAAGAAGCGCCACCCACTGTAACTACGAGGCCTGTCTGGCCTGTAGTTGAGGCCACGCTCACGAGCACAGAGGAGACCATCATGCTCGCGAGCACACAGACCAAGCTCTCAAGCGCCCAGACCATGCTCTCGAGCCTAGAGAACATGCTCACGAGCACCGTGGCATCCTGGAGGCCTGTACCAGTGCCCAGGAGATGGCTGCAGCCACCCATGCCTAAGCCCCCGCTTCGGGTACCAGCTCCAGGTAGCGTGGTCAGGGTAGCACGGAGCCCATGGCCCGTTTTAGCCCAGCAGCTTAGCCCATTCGCCCAGCAGCTTAGCCCAGTAGAGGGGCTGTTAGCCGCAGAGGGGTTTTCAGAGAGATTGTTAGCTGCAGAGGGGTCTTCAGAGGGGTTGTTAGCCACAGAGGGGCTTCCTGAGGGTTCATTAGCCGCAGAAGGGCTTCCAGAGGGTTCGTTAGCCACAGAAGGGCTTCCAGAGGGTTCGTTAGCCGCAGAAGGGCTTCCAGAGGATTTGTTAGCCACAGAGGGGCTTCCAGAGGGTTTGTTAGCTGCAGAGGGGCTTCCAGCGGGGTTGTTAGCTGCAGAGGGGCTTCCAGCAGGGTTGTTAGCCGCAGAAGAGCTTCCAGAGGGTTTGTTAGCTGCAGAGGGGCTTCCAGAGGGTTTTTTAGCTGCAGAAGGGCTTTCAGAGGATTTAGTAGCTGCAGAGGGGCCCGTGATAGTTACAGAGGGGCCCATTACAGCCACAGAGGAGTTTCTAGAGGAACCCGTTATAGTCACAAAAGGGCCTGTAGCAGCCATAGCAGGGCCCATTATAGCCACAAAGGGGCCCGTCATAGCCACAGAGGGGCCCGTCATAGCCACAGAGGGGCCCGCTTCAGCCACAGAGGGGCCCGCTTCAGCCACAGAGGGGCCCGTAGCAGGCACAGGAGACGGGGTCCTTCCCATTAATTTTTTTTTTGGGGGGGGGGTACTGGGGTCTCCGCCAGCACTGGAGGAGCGATATGTGAAAAAATAGACCCCAGAGCCAAGGAAGAGCTCTGGAAAGGGGCCTCTGCCCCCCTGGACAAAAAGGGATTAGCTGCTGAGAGACTCGGGTGCAAGGACGAGAGCTGTTTTTAATGGCCTCCACCTTGTCTACTTGTGGTCGTACCTCTCAGTTGCCGACAAGATATCCCAGGTACTTTGTTTCGGCCTTGGCCCACTCACACTTCTGGACATTCAGAGTAAGCCGAGCTTGTTGGATTCTGTGTAGAACCCTCTGAAGATGAAGGCAATGGTCTGACCAGGACTGGCTAAAGATGACCACGTCATCCAGGTAGGCAGCACAGCAGTCATCACAGCCTTCTAGGACCCTGTCCATCAACCGTTGGAATGTCGCAGGGCTCCATGAAGTCTCCCTGGACTTCTCCTCCAGTGGCACCTGCCAGTAGCCTTTACAGAGGTCCAGCGTTGTGATGTACCGGGCCCGACCAATCTTCTCCAGCA
>JBBJLS010000148.1:23506364-23528449 GCA_037577275.1 Bryconaethiops microstoma | reverse complement strand
CACACACACACACACACACACACACACACACACACACACACACACACACACACACACACACACACACACACAGGTATCCTTACTGTAGAAAAGACAAATGTCACAAAATTTGTAAAGCGTTTCACATTTGTTCATAGACAGACACAAACACACGCGTACAGACACACATATTTTTGGCCTCATACGGTAACTGTACACAGAATTTCTATTTGAAATCATGCAAACAAAACACAACTGACTTTACATCATGTGGCAAGTTTTCAGCACTGTTTTGTCAAAAGCGGAGTGAGTGTGAAAATGACAGAGGGAAAATAGAGTGCGGAAAAGTGTTGCTCTCATTATTAAAACTAACATTTACACAGCAAACATACAGCATGTTCACCCACAAGCCTTCCCTTGTGAGCTCTGTATCGTTTTGTTTAGCCTCACTCTGACACTTACAGCCGCTTTACAGAGACAATATTTAGACTGCGGTATTGATAAAAAATATGGTCACTGAATGCCTTAGTGTGAGAAGGGCAGACTAAGAGACATCCAGTAATAGTCTGGTCTGGTCAGTCATACAACAGACGAGAGCTCAAATGATAGGGCATATAAAGGCTAAGTGTGTGTGTGTGTGTGTGTGTGTACTAATGTGTGTGTTACAGTGTGTATTTGAGAGTGTATTTGTTTTTACCTTGCATGTTAATCCAAATAAATACATTTTATTCAAATAAAAATAGTATGTACATATGTGCAGGTGTGTATGTGCTTTATAGAGCCTGAACTTAACACAAAGCCAGCTAAATTTAGCCAGAACCCTACCTAAGCCTGACAGAAGTTAGTTCGACCCCAACCCAAACTTGACTAAGTTTAGTCACAAAGTAACCTGAGCTCAACTACATTTAGCTAGGACCATGAGGACCAAGTTGACCTGACCACCCTCACAGTGCCACTTTTCCCAAATCACATCACATCAAAAGGTCACAGCCATTTTCTCACAAATGACATATTTGAGAAACGATATTTGGACCTGACTAAACCCAAAGTGAATAGTGAGGTTCTAACAAATATTTCAAGCTCTGTTCTGAGTTTTCCTTTTATTCCCTTTAATGGGCCTGGTATTACTTTGATCCATGGGCTTTCAGCATTTGACCAGTGTTTAACTCCACATACTCTATTTCAACATCTTAACACAACAGTAGCTACATGGAAACCGGTGGTGGGAAAAAAAAGAGTTATTAATAAATGATTTGTGGTGGTTAAAGGGTTCATCCCACGTTATTTCTTTGGCAGGTGAGACTCTGTTCAGGAATCAGCAGCAGTGTGTATGGCAGCCTTGTTGCTCTTAATTCCAAGTAACATTAATTCTAGCTCCAGCCTCAGCAGAATCGCGCTGTGTCCGCTACAACCATGGTCATCAATCACATACTGCCCAGTCTGCAGCAGCAGCAGTGGCAAACCTGGCCCAAAGTTTGCCACAGCGCTTGGCCATGGCCTCCACTGACCTTTCCAAGCTGACTCCCATGGTCTGAAATTTTGTGGCACAAGAAAGAGCATTCATAGCCCTTTTGCAGCCGTTTTATTAACTCTCTCCATATGATTTATTTAGGTGTGACAGAACCCTTCCCCTATCCTGCTGCCCAAACATGGGTGCTATTTGTCTTTGGTTATTCGTTTTCACTTTTTCATTTGCATGTTGATTATGCTTTTCATGAAGTTCACAAACCGCAAGGCCAGTTTGGGGCTCTATACGCATAAATTGTATTAAATCAAAACAACTGTGTGTTTACACAAGTTGTTATTGATTACAAGATAGTAAATAGGTCGTCCATGAGATATTTCCCATGTTGCGCAATGCAATAAATGGACCTGACAGAAAATCACTGCTCAAAAGATATAAACTAGATCCTCAGGCTTCTGGCATATAAACTACATACAAAATAAACTTTGAGCTCTTACTCAGCTTCAGCAGAAATCATGTGGTTGTCATTAAATCACTGATGCTTTCAGCTTTGTATGACATCACAAAGAAGCATGATTAAAGTGTGTAACTATATACATGTACGTTCAATAGACACTTCATTAGAGACCTCTAACTTGTGGTGGTGGCCTAATGGGTAGGATACTCGCCTCTAGATCAAGAGGTCATGGGTTCGAATCCTGCCTTCAGCATACCACCACTGGGTTCCTGAGCAAGACCCTTAACCCCCATTTGCTCCAGGGACACAGTCCCCTGTAGTTAGGGAATGGAAGTTGCTTTGGATAAAAGTGTCTGCTAAATGCCGTAAATGTAAGTATCAATTATTGTCCAGTATCACTCTTGCATTGATACTTTTGGGGGTGCAACACTCTCAGTTACACTGATGTGTGTGAAGATCCCAGAAATCTGTTTATGAGTCACTGTATCAGCACCACACCTTGCTATGCCCGTTTTAATGTTGATAATGGTCCACCACCACAAAAAACGGGGAGCAGCTGACATATTGTTTAATTGGCCTACAGAATCCTACATATCCTACAATTGGCCTATATTATTTTTCCCTGTGGGTCCTCTTAGTATGCTTGTGTGGGTTTATGTATCAATGAACATTACTGAGATCAGGTACCAGTGTTGGATGATTACTTCACTTCAACTCATTCCAGAAGTACTGCATGGAGCTCTATCATTCCAAAGAATGCAGTTCTAGATACTATAGCTGTGTTTAAACAATGGAACACCCCTGTCAGCAATGGGGCACATTAGAGTAGCTAAATTCACAAATTAAAAGGTCTGTCGGAATTTTAAAATGCAGCGCATAACATGCTGTTTTACCAATCAAGTGATCTGGTCTGACCAATGAGGAAAGCCTCATTAAGGAGAAAGTGAGTGGAAGCACAAGGTATGTATTTCTAATACAATGAACAATGAGTGTATACTGAAACCTGATCAGACATTCACAATAAAAAAGAGTAGGGAAAAACATTCCCTCTTACAATAGCTTCACAATAGCTTGGGTTAAAAGTTCATGGATCGGACGTATGACCTTAAAATGAGAGACAAATCATTTTCCAGAAGGAGGTTCACTGAGGCCTTGGAGAGTTATTCTATGTTCATACAAGAGTACAAATTTCTGGAGAAATGAGTGAGATTACTTGTCTGGTTACTCATTGTGCTGCAAATTAGGTTCCAGGAATTCCCTTTTTTGATAGAGTGTGACATGATAATAGTCACCACGACCACATAATTATATCCCAGACGCATTAATGACATCACTGACAGAGGCTCCATTTTGATGTCTGACTGATTCTACCTGGATATCACTGACACATTCCTGCATTGCTAAATGCCACTGGTCTGAAAAATCTACATCTGGCTTGTTCAAGAAAGGAAGAAACACCCCCTAACCCACCCCCTCAAATTTCCCTTTGACTGTCAGTTTTAGTACTTCTGTTGTGCACTAGCTGCTTTTAGAGCAGGTCATGTATTAATAACCAGATAATGTACTAGAACTGTGGAAAATGACATGCACACAATTCACACTCAGCCACTGGCAGCTATATCAAAGTCAAAGTAAACTTTTGTCATCTCAACCATATACAAGTATACAAAGAGAGGAAATGGTGAGAAGTATAAATAAAAGTAAAGTTTGACTAAACCTGTCCTGAGTGTGTGGACAGCTCTATACTATATATAAATATAAGTTAAATGTGCAATGATAAGTTAAAAGTGCAATGTAGTAGACATTTGTGCAAACAGTATAAACAGTATAGACAGTATAACCATTATTAACAGTATAAACAGTATAAACAAGTATAAATAGCAGTTTAAGTATGCATTCTTAGAGTATTGTTTGTTGCTTTCAGTCTATGTCTATTGGATTAAGAGGCTGCACATAAATATAAAGTTCAATATAAACAGTTTGTGGGGGGAAAGGGGTAAGTGAGGAATGTACTGGTGGGCAGCATGGTGTTTAGGAGTCTGACAGGCTGGGGGTAGAAACTGTCCCACAGTATGGCAGATCTGGCTCTGATGCTGCAGTATTATCTCTTTGATGGCAGGAATGGGAGAGGTCCTGCACAATGCTGCAGGCCATACGAACAGTAAGAATGAAGCAGAATGTCTCTTCTAGTGAGGGGAGTGGCACCCCAATAATGTTCTCTGCCGTCCTCACTACCCTCTGCAGCTGCTTGTGGTCAGACATGTTGCAGTTGCCGTACCAGGTAGTGATGCAGCTGGTCAGAACACTCTCGATGGTTCCTCTGACGAATGTGGTGAGGAAGGGAGATGGAAGATTTTCAGCCATCTCAAGAAGTTTTCTTTGTTAGGGAGGTGTTTCTTGTCTATGTGAGGTCCTCAGTTATGTGAATGCTGAGGTGCTCCTCACATGTTCCTAACAATCTTCCCAGCAAAGCCGTGTGTGGGTCTGACATATATTTCTGAAGTTCACAATTATCTCTTTAGTCGACATAGAGAGAAAGATTATTGTCTCTGCACCACATTGACAGCTGTTTTACCTCCTCTGTGTAGGCTGACTCATCATTCCTGCTTATGAGTCCCAGCACAGTTGTGTCATTCCAGCACAGTCATGGGTCAGCAGAGTGAAGAGCAGTGGACTGAGCATGCAGCCCTGCTGCGCTCTAGTGTTCATTGTGATGGTGTTGGAGGTGTGGCAGCCCATCCATACTGACTGGGGCCTCTCTGTCAGCAAATCCAGGATCAAATTGCAGGGAGTGGTGCAACCCACTCAGTCTCACAATCAGCTTTTGTGGGATGATTGTCTTGAAGGCTGAGCTAAAGTCTATGAAAAGCATTCTGACATATGTGTCTTTCTTATCCAGATGGGTCAGGGAGAGGTGAAGAGCATAGGATATGGCATCCATGGTTGATCTGTTTGACTGTTTGATATGCAAATTGCAGGGGGTCTAGAGAGATGGGGAGACTGGACCTCATGTGTGCCATGACTAACCATTCGAAGCACTTCAAGATTATAGGAGTGAGTCCCACAGGACGGCAGTCATTCAGGCACATCACTGACTGATGACTTCTTCAGCGCTGGGATGATGGTAGTGGATTTGAAGCATGTTGGGACAACAATCTTTCTCTCAATGTCGACAAGACTAAAGAGATAATTGTGAACTTCAGAAAGACATGTCCTACCCACACACCACTTAATATCAACGGCTCTGCTGGGAAGATTGTTAGGAACATGTGAGGAGCACCTCAGCGTTAACATAAATTTTAAAGTGTCTTAAGGATATGTTGAAAATGTCTGTGAGGAAACCAACCAGTTGGTCGGCGCGTTCCCGGAGCACACAGTCAGCTATGTTGATCTCTTCTATTAGTTTGGCCTTCAGGAGCTGTACAGAAGACCTTAGACATATGTTTAACCACCAACATATCCAGGAAGTTATGAATCAAACAGTCACATATTGACTTGCAATGGGTGGGACCAATATCAACTCTATCTGTAGTCCAGCCAAATTATAGATGATTTTAAGAAACGGAACATTTTTAGCAGCTCTATGGCACGGGTCTTTACCAAAAAGAAAGTTCCAATAAAGTATAAATGTAAAATATATGTTGCAAGCTTAAGGTACAAATATGCAAATATGTAAATATGTATAAATATGCAAATATTTTACACGTTCCAAATAATACAGATTGACAAAACACCATTATTGTGTAATATGTTTTGTTTTTTAAGTAAAGTTGATTTTTATGATTATATCATAGCACAGCACACAATGTGAAATTCTTTTTCTGCATTGAACCCATTCACGTGAATTCAAGTGAAGCAGTGGGCTGCCAGCAATCCAGTGCCCTTGGACCAGTGTGTGCTCAGGGTTACCCCATGTATTACATAGTACAACCATTTTACTTACACTAAAAGTATCTATAGTATAAGTACTTATAGTAATTTGTTAGGTTAAATCTTGAGGCTAATTCTTGCTAGGTTAACTCTTGAGGCACTGATTAATTCTGTATTTTCTGTTGTTACAAGCTAATATGTCAAGTGAAAGTTTATTGTTTAACTATTTCCAAGTGCTTTTGTTCCTGTAAGGAAGCTGAGAGCTTCATCAATGTATTGCTTTTTGCTTACATTATCACCTGTTAGCTTTGCTTTTTGAGTGACTATCTGTATAACTGCCAAGGTGGTGGAAAATGCATACATTTCTAAATGTTTTCTGAGCACAGTTTAGAAACTTTTTTAACTTTAATTAAAAATGATTGATTATGTGCCTGAAGATTAAGGTAGAAGAAAAGCTGTTTGATATACTAACAATGACCTTTCCCATTGTACCTTTTCTAGGAGTGTGATTTGGAACCTGTGTCTTTGCTTTGCAAGGCTGCATAGGCTACCTGAGGTCTTGCACAACAGCCCACTGTGGAGAGTTTACACAGTCCAGATGAGCCTAGAGATAGGCAGCTTCAACTTATCGTGCACATAGGCCTGATGGCCCGAATCAACACAGCACCATGAATGAAATCTCTGGAGACCTCACAGGAATTCCCTCAAGGAAACAGGGTCGTAGGAGATCCAAGATCAGGACGACCAAGATCATAGGGGAGATCCTATCAGTACTCACACAAGATACTCTATTCATTGGCTTGCAAAAGCTGATTTATGGAACTCTGAAGATGCACATCAAAAATGTAAGGGGGTTGTGCATAAGTGTGGTCTGCAGAGGAGTCATTGTGCCACACTTCTGAATTCTTTAAAAACACATCTACAAAATCTGAGCTGCACACTTCCAAAATTTAAACCACATGCCACCAAAATTTCAAATCTGAGCTCTAAAATCTCCACTATATGGTTTCAAAATCTGAATTCCTTCACAGCTCTAAAATTTTCAGGTACACAACTCTAAAATGTCAACTGCACAGATTTAAAATCTGAATTCCTTAACATCAACAAATGTCTCCAGTGCTGCATTCAAGTAAAGATTGGCTAAACAGGAAAGTATGTCTTGTGGCACTGGAGGCAAGATGAGAACATGGACCAAATGGACCAAAATAAAATGTTAACAAAAAGCACTGTGTAAATACAGCAATACGAGAACTGGTTAGTCAAGGAGTTTCAATGATACAGCAATTATTTTAACGTTCAAATATTCAATATATATATATATATATATATATATTTCTGCACATTTCTCTCTATTACACTTACTTTTAATCTCATTGGAGTTGAAATCAGATTGCTATGTCCAACTTCCAGCAATCCCAGCAGATCTTGCTCATTACTGGGGATCGGGATGTTGTGCCAGGTGTCACACTAGAAGAAGACGGTACAGACCAGCTGTCCCTTCCATCATCAAGGGTTATGTAATATCTCTTCCCAACAAGATGGATGAGATGGCAGCAGAAACCTGGCATCAGAGGTGGACACAAACGCGGTTCCAGCCAATGAGGGTTGACATGATGAGGGGAGCGGTAAAAGGAAAGGAGAGGGACAGGTAGTGTTTGTAAACGACAGATGGTGTAACCCTGGACACATCGCTGTGAAAGAAAACCTCTGTTTTAGAGAAATTGAGCTTATAGCCGTTAGCAGTTAATTCATGCAGGTTATAGCGATAGAAGTGAGGACTCTAGCTGTCGCATTCTGGACTAGTTGAAGCTTGTTTAGGTTTTTGTTGGAGCAGCCTGACAAGAGGTTGTTACTATAATCAAGTCTGGAAGAAATAAAGGCGTGGACTAATTTTTCTGCATCATGGAGACATAATGCACTTCTTAACTTAGCAATGTTTCATAGATGAAGGAAAACTAATTTAGTAACAGTACTTATATGTGTGTCGGGATCCATGAAAGATTGGGATCCATAGTGACACCGAGATTCTTTACAGTTAACGTTGGAGAGGCTGAGGAACCAGCAAGATCAAGCATTAGACCTGACAGTTTGTTTCTAGCAACGTTCGGACCTAGAAGAAGGACCTCAGTTTAATCTGCGTTGAGTAAGAGGAAGTTATGTGACATCAAGTCTTTTATATCTTTAATACAGTCTCCAATATTATTTAATCTAGGTTTATCATCAGGATTGGCAGAGATATAAAGCTGTGTATCGTCTGCATAGCAGTGGAAGCTAAACCCATGTTTCCGGATAATCATCCCTGATGGCAGCATGTACAAAGTAAATGAAAGAGGTCCTAAAACAGAACCTTATGGGACACCATATTTTACTTTAGTAGGTGCTGAGGAATCCCCGTAAATATTACAAACTGATAGCGGTCGGTCAGGTATGATTTAAACCAGGATAAGGTGGTACAAGTGATTCCAACAAGGTTTTCTAGTCTGTCTAGTAAAATAGTGTGGTCAATCATGTCGAATGCCGCACTAAGGTAAAGCAGAACCAACAAAGACACTAATCCTTTGTCAGCGGACAGTAAAAGATCATTTACTATCTTTACTAAGGCTGTATCTGTGCTACGATGAGGCCGGAACCCAGATTGAAATTTTTCATATATATGGTTTTTGTGTAGTAATGAACATAACTTTTTGTATAGTAATGAACATAACTTTCTCTAAAATCTTAGATAGAAATGGAAAGTTAGAGATAGGTCGATAATTTGAGAGCTCGCATGGATCAAACATTTTTTTAAACAGAGGTTTAATAGCTGCTAATTTAAAGGATTTCGATATATATATAACCAAAATGAGGCATTTAATACTGACAGGAGAGGCCTGATGATTACTGGTAGGACTTCTTTAAGTAAGCTAGTAGGAATAGAGTCGATCGTCTCTGGTTACTTGAATTATGCCTCCCTGGATTCTACATTACCAACATTCACTCAGTATGAGACAAAAACATTATGGTTTGAAACCCCACTTTCTACCATTGTGTCCTTGGGCAAGACACTTAACCTACAGTTACTCCAGGAGGACTGTCCCTGTAAGTATTGATTGTAAGTTGCTGTTGATAAGGGCATCTCCCAAATGCCACTTTATTCTTTCCTTTAGGAGGATGGAATTTCAGCTGCAGCAGAACAATGTCAGTGGAGTCTAGAGCCCAGACATTGAGCTGTTATTAGTGGGGCTATGCCTATACAATCTGCCTAGAGAGTTTTGAAACATGATCGACATTGTTGTTTACATTTCTTTATCGGCCAACTTCTTCATCGGATGGCATGTGATGTCATCAACTCCACAACCGAGAGACTCCAGATAAGGCAACCTGACATGTTCATCTTAATCTCTGGGGACTTTAACCACAAGTCTCTGAACAGGAGACTGTGTACCTTCAAGCAGTTTGTAGAATGCCCCACCAGAGACAAGAAGTCACTATACTTGCTGTATGCTAATCAAAGAGGAATGCAGCTGCACAGCCATCCCAACTCTGGGAAGATCTAACCACAACTTGGTGCACCTCCTTCCCACCCACCTACCACTACTGAAGAGCCAGCCAGCTGCTGTCAGGATAGTGAGGGAGTGGTCAAAAGAGGCCAGTGCAGCCCTGCAGGACTGTCCGAAGACTACAGCCTGGGAGGCTCTGTATGAGCTTTATGGAGAGGACATTGATAACCTCACAGACTGTGTCACAGAGTACATTAACTTCTGTGTTGATAACACTGTTCCAGTGAAATCCATACACTGCTTCCCCAACAACAACCCATGGGTCACCAAAGACATCAAAACCCTACTGAATGAGAAGAAGAATCCATGCAGGTCAGATGACAGGGATGCAGCCAACATGGCATAGAGGTGTTTGTCTATGAAGTTAAAATAGGGAAGGGATAGCTACAGGAGAAAGATGAAGCAAGGGCTTTTACTTAACACCAGCAGGTATATGTGCAGGGGCATCAAGACCATCACGGGCTTCAAGACCATCCCCCAAGGGACTGATGGTGACGAGGAGAGGGCCAGTGAGTTTAACCTGTTTTTAACAGGTTCGACAGCAGGCCTCATTCCAGCGTCTCCTGCAGCTCCAGCATGACCCTCATGGCACCCAGCGCTCCTGCTTCCTTTATCAGAATCACACCTAAATGCAGCTGTGCATCCTAACTCTGTCCTTCTCCCACCATCCCACCAGCTAGAGTCTCCACCTCTCTCCTCCCAACAATGTACATCCTATATAGACTCCGATCTTTTAGAGTCTGCAAAACAATGTTGTGGATATTCTATGAGTTTTTAAACTGTAGTATGCTTTAGTGTGCTGGGGTGGCACCATGAAAGTGACAGACACTAAGAGACTTAACAAACCAATCAAGAAAGCAGGCTCGATGGTGGGTGAAGAACTTGACAACGTGGAAACCATGGTTGAAAAGAGAACATTGTCTAGACTTTAGTCCATCATGGGCAATGCTGATCACCCTCTCCACAATGTGTTGGCCTAACTGAGATGTACCCTTAGCCACAGGCTCACCAGCATAAGGTGCTCTGCTGAACACCACAGGAAATCCGTTCTTCCTTATGCCATCAGACTCTACAACTCCTTCCTCTGTCAAACATCCACTCAATAACCTGTGCAATAGTGGTTAGTGTGTTCGCCCTGCAATCAGGATAGTTTGGGGATTTGATTCCCAAGACTGCTAAGCACCTCTGAGGTACCCTTGAGCAAGGTACTATCCCCACATACAGCTCCCCGGGCGCTATGTTCCTGGCTGCCCACTGCTTCACTTGGTGAATGGGTTAAATGCAGAGGGAGAATTTTGTGCTGTTCACACTGTGTGCTGTGCTGTGGTGTGTATGACAGAATGGTCACTTTCACTTTTTCAACAGCCTGTTGGTACTTTCTTGTGCAGTTTCTTACCGAGTTAAAATTATGGCATTATTGTCCTGCTATGATGTGCAATAGGCTACCATGTGCAATATTGTGCAGTGTCCTTATCGGGTGCTAAAACATTAACATTATGTGCAATATCTTATTACGTGCCATAGTCTTACAATTTGAATATCACTACTTGTGTCATATAACTTATATACACCTTATCTCTACTTAATGTAGTAACTTACTCCTAACTACCATTTGTGTCATTAGTAAATCACGTAACTGTTAGTTACTTATCTATAGTATTTATACCCAGCATTTGTGTATATATTGTAGTATATTTCATATTGAGTTTGTTTTCTACAGATTTTTTTATCGGATTTGTTTAGTCATAACATAAGTGGTTTTCTCTGGGATCAGTTTTCTGATTCTGATTCTGATTCTCATTCTATGGAAAACCTCCCAAGGGCCTCAACAGCTACATACCAGTGGCATTGACATGCCGTCTGATTAAGACCCTGGAGTGTTTGATTCTTGCTCATCTTCTGCCCCTAATGAACTCATCACTGGACCTACTTTAGTTTGCCTGTCAGCCTGGCATTGGGGTAGATGCTGCTGTCATCCACCTCCTACATCGTTTTCTCTCCCGCATGACTGCTGGGAGCCCTGTTAAAAATAATTTTCTTTGATTTCTCCAGTGACCTCAACACCATCCTACCTACAATCCTGTGGGACAAGCTGGATTACACAGGAGTGGACCATCACCTCACCACACGGATTCTGGGACCCCACAGGGAATGGTTCTGGCTCCGTTTCTTGTCGCCATCCACACTGGAGACTTCTCCTACACCTCCACCAACTGCTCCTTGCAGAAATTCTCTGATGACTCTGCAATAGTTGGTCACATCATTGATGGGGACAACAGCGAATATAGAAAACTGACCCAGGAGTTCATGGACAGCAGAACAACCTCCACTTCAACACAGGAATAACCAAGGATCTGGTGGTAGATTTTCGCAGGCACAAACATCCTCCACTGCAACCACTGAAACCCCAAAGTATGGACATTGAGTACCCTGAGCAACAAACTGGACTGGACTCACAACACAAATGCTCATTTACAAAAAAGGGGCAGAACAGGCTGTACCTGCTGTGGAGGCTCAGGTCTTTTGGAGTGTACTGTCCACTTTGCTATTGTAATAATGCAAATTTCCCACCCATGTTATTTTATCTTATCTTATTAGTTTCTTTTTTCTGTTAAAGAGCTAGTTTGAAAGATGCCACACTGCCCCCTAGTGCACATGTGAATGTTATGTGCAAGTATGTGGGTAGACGCAGATGAATGTCTGCACACAATGACTACAAATGTTTGAAGACATAAGGACACAGAAGCATAGTACAGCTTTTGTGAGCATTGTTGAAAGACAGGAAACTGAAATGAACCCACATCAGCAGGATCTCATACATGCATGTATATTTACAGCCACATTTTGTATTTAAATAAAGTAAAATCCCAAAACCATACTACACACATTCTGAATGGCGGCATGCTAATTCACAGCAGCCTCTCTGGGTACAACAGTTTGGTGTACAAGCATGTTTTCATTTGACTTCATACCTAACTTTCACTAACATGTGCATCCAAACAGCTAGTAAACATGTCTACGACCCACAGACCATGCTTCAGATAAGATAGGAGCAAGAAACTTATTTCAGGGATGGACTGCTGCTAAAATTCTGGTACCTCAGCTTGCTACAGGGACCAAGCCCTCAGATCATGGCATTGCCTGATGCTTTTGGCTGGGGAAAGGGACATCACAAACGTGAGTAAGTCATTAATCATGCGACTCTGATCACATGTCCCTCCTACTGATCCCAGTGTACAGACTGCTTAACACTGATTATGTTACTTCATCCAACACCATCACCACACACCCCGATCAGATGTCTTTTATATAAGATGTCTTTTATATAAGGGTAGATTTGGGTAACCAGTTTTCCACAAACAAATACAACCAACAACGTTTCTAACTAGGCTACAGACCTGAATTTAAAAATATCTAAACAGCCTCAATAGAAACATTTCACAGTCAAAATGAGAGAAATCAGACTCCAAGCACCCACGTGCACCAACGCAACGCAAACATCCACAGGTTAGGTCGCCTACCACATAAAACAAACTGTAAAATGTATTCAGTGCAAATGTATACTTTATGGGAGTCCAGAGAACAATGACTTTGTCCTGCTCCTGCGAACGCATCTCTCTATTCCCACCCACTCCCGCAAGAAACTCTCAAATGTAGACTCGCTCCGCATGCATCTGCACTCTGTTCCACGGTTCCCGCAGGTGTCCCGCAGACCTCTACGCTGCACGCTGCAATGCCAGCATTTCTTAAATACAGTCAATCAGTGGCGGGAGAATGGACGGAGATGGAGATGGCGACACTTCATGCCCGCATCCATGGCCATATTTACAGTTGATGTTTAAGTTTGCAGAAAATAATTTTTTTTTAATCGTTTTAAGTGTGTGGGCCATTCCAGCTGCATTTACAGCGGTTCAGTTGTCAGCTTCATTCAAATATATAGTACATACGCATACCTTTTGTTTAGGTGTGTAGTGTACAATTAATAAAAAAGACTGGTTTTCTTTATCAATTTGGGTTGTGTTTCATTCTGTAACATTCTACCTTATTCCTTATGCTACATCTTCTACAAGCAAGTTAGTTGCATTAGATATTGTAAATGTGGTGACAATAAATCAACAATGCAGTGAAATATGTACTTTTAATACTTAAGTATTTTTGGTAAGCAAGTACTTCAGTACTTTAACTTAAATTAAAACACACAAACAGCACGGTGACCTGCACAACCTGCAAGTCGGTGTTAAAGTACAGCAACAGTACAGGCATTCTACACGGCATCTGAAACCGCATCCGCTTGCTAACATGGCTAACGCTAGCACTGCAGAGAGTCGTTCAGTCCGGAGGACACTGAGTGGCTGCGCGGCTTAAACTGTTCCCACTTTCTGGTGTGCACTTAAATGTTTTTCTTTTGGTTTTTTTTCAGTTTGTTGACTGTTAATGTTATAGAGAACTTTAATAAAAGTTGCTCAATGTTGGACACCTGTGTTCCTCCGCTGAGTCTGTGTGACATCATGAAATGACTAGTCGACTCGACTTGGACTTTGCTAACGGATAAATCGACCTGAAAAAGTCTGAAGTCGTTAATGCCCTAGTACCGAGCCAACAACCTGTCTAGTAATGTGGATAAAAGAGATGGTTGTTGATTTCAGGAGGGCATGACATTATCATTCTCCACTGAATATTAATGGCTCCTCAGTGGAGATCATCCAAAGTTTCTTGGAGAACCTTAAATGGACACTCAACATCAGCTCCATCACCAAGAAAGCACAGCAGCATCTCTACTTCCTGCGGAGACTGAGGAGAGTGCACCTCACCCCCAAATCCTCACCACATTCTACATAGGGACTATAGAGAGTATTCTCTTTAGTTGCATCACAGCTTGGTATGGGAATTGTTCTGTTTTGGATCGCAACACCCTACAGAGGATAGTGAGGACAGTTGAGAAGATCACCCCTCTCCCCAAAGGGCCCCTCTCCCCTCTGTCACAAACGTTTACATCACACGCTGAATCCACAAAACCACCAGCGTTGTGGATGAACCCACACACTGCTCACATACTCTCTTCTCCCTCCTCCCATCTGGCAAAACCTTCTTCTCTCAAGCCATCAGACTCCTCAGTCAAAACTGAAATGTAAACTGTACAACCCCCCGACCCCCCACATACACACAACCATGCACCCCTTAATTGAACTTTCCTCTACTTTTTCTTTACACAGTGCATTTTCACACTGATCTTTTCTGCCTTAAACAAACAAGTCAGACTCTAATTGGCTCTGCAAACACCCAGTTATTTATTATACTGCACATTCTCTGCTCTGTTGCTGCTATATTTGCACAATTACATTCATTACTGTCTACCTCTGCTCTTAATTTTTCCACACATAACTCTCCACTGTGTTCATTCAAACTAGTCAACTGCACTAAATGTGTTTTTCTTGCACTCTGTTTTGTTCTGTCTGCACTTGTAGTCTTCTATTGTTCTGTTTCTGTTCCTGTGTTGGACCGTGGTCTTGAAGGCATGTTGTCTATTTCTCTGTGGACAATGTAAATTCTTGAAATGATAATAAACCTTCTTGAATTGAGTTGACTATATATACATATGGACATAGGGGACTTCAGTTCTGCTGTTGTTACCGAGCAACTGCTTACTGGTGTTTTCTCTGGATCAAACTATGCTTTATCTAAGTTGTGTTGACTCCAGGGAAGTGCTACAGGAGATTAATAATGCACAGTGTTATTTTTATTTAATTGTCTAAATATTTGTATAGTGTCTTATTTGTTGATATTTCATATAAATCTTTCATTTATTTTTTATTATCTTATTCTCATTTAATGAAAGGTTTGAATGGAATTGAATGATAGGGAGAGAAACATGTTGTAAAAGGTTGGTAGGTACCATCACCTCAGACAAATGTTCATTTTCAGCAGATTTTGGGTTTATTAATCAGATTATTGATAACGCTGATGGAAAAGACAAGTCCATGAACCCTTCCATAACGCCAAACAAAAACCAGAGACCAACCCTGCAAGATTGGTTTCAATTTGGAAATGTGTACAGTTCTTTCTGTGACTTATAGTATATGTAAACAAGCAGGCCAGCGTTTCCTCTCTTGAAAAAGTCATTAACCCAAACAACAATGGTGCACTCAGTGCATGTATGTTTTCACAGAAAGTAAATTATTACAATTTATGTTCCCCCACAGCTCTCTGTTCTATGGACAACTGCACTGCTGTAGGCCTCAGACATACCCTGTTACTTGTCTTTTCTGCTATCATAAAAGAGAATCGGTGTAGATTAACATAGGCCCTTATTACAATGGCTTTTCTGCTTGGCAAAATAGAGTTTGCTTATTCAAGTATATGGACCAAGACTTATTGACTTATTCAAAAAACACATTGTCTGAAACACATTGTCATTGATAAATAGTTTGTCTTAGCTATGCTGTAGCCTTTCATTAAAGTTCCTGACCACATTGCCGTTCTTGATTGGATAGTATTGTGCGGTGGACCACTATTAACCTAGCAATAACAATTAATTGTGTAAAACTCCAGCACCACTGTTTAGTCCACCTCCCACTTAATATAGTGTTGGTGTCAAAAACTGACCAGTGTTGAATTAGGTAGAAGTAGGCTGATAAATTGTGCAGCAACAGATGGGTTACAGTCTGCAACCTGTATAGTGGACAACATATAGGATGTAGATGGAGCTCATAAATTGGCCAGTGTGTGGAAGTACATGTTACTTGTTTCTACTAAAGTTTCCAGTAAGCCTATATTCTTCAGAAATAAGAAGTACATTTGATCATTTTTACCTGTCCATGCATCAACATGCAAAAGATCAAAAATTATCCTCAACTAGACCCAGATTGGGTTTTAATAGCATAGGTCTATACTGGTCAGTTAAATTCACTCCTTTGAGGCCGTGTGGGCTGCAAAGGGGTTTCCACAGTCTCCTGAGGGTCCAGCGTGGTGTGTTTGGCTCTCTGCACAGTAGTCTTTACTGTCCTGGGGCAGCGGAGCCTTCTTGCCCTGCGTCACATCTGGAGCAGCTGAAAAAGAAAGCATTATGGGCTGTTCTAGCCATCACTCATCCGTAGTTCATAGTTTTTTTCCTCTCTCTACTTCACTGGCTCTGTTTTTATCAACTATCCTGATAAATGCTGTTTCCACTTTTTTCTTAATCTTGTTTGGCTCTTGGATTATGGTGAGTAACTACTCAGCACCTAATCACATCTGGCCTAATGCCCTTGCTGTCAACCATTCTATAAATTTCTTCTCTCTGGACAAATGAAAAAATGTATGCCTCTGCTTTTTGATCAGTCAAATAGAATGCTTAATTCCCACTTAAGAAATATCTTCAAACTGTTAATAAATGGTGATTAAATAGGAAGCAAGATTTTAGATTCAATTGATTCTCAATCATTTGAGGAAATGGAATAGCACCAGGTTTAGATTTAAGACAAGGGTTAGGTTTAGAATTAGGGAACATGATAGATATTTAATTGAATACAAGATAAGCATCCACATACAAATCTTGGGGAGGTCTAACAAAGAATCTATGCTGTGCTCACAAAGGTCTTTATTTATTTATATATTCAGGTCACTGAGTAACACTGCATAGTGAGTTGGATATGCTCAGCTATGCACTGATAAACAATTTGGACCTTTTTTATTAGTCTCAGTTTAAAGAAGTATACATAGTCATAAATACAAATCTGTTCTAAGACAAATGAGCGATGGTGCATTAAATGCATATCTGTATGAACCAACCTTCAATATCAGCTGAAGGACATAATCAGATATGTTCCGCTCAATTCCACAGTGAAAATTTTCATACTGAGAAGTGCAAGGCTCTGTTTAAACCTGGGGATCTGTGAGAGTACAAGACCAAAATTCCCTGTGGTTTCTTTGAGTGTGTATGTGTGTGGGTGTGTGTGGCGAGCACTTAGTGAAAAGAGGCAGTGCAGTTCTCTGTAGGTTCTGCCCAGTCTCCAGCTGTGTTTGTGCTGTCAGCTCAGTGTAGAGCTGCTTCACTGATCTGCACTCATCCACACAGGGGGGTAATTGGTGGGGCACGTCGTTTGTATGTGTGTGGGAGGGTGAATGTGTGTTTGGACAAGAGACAAGGTTAGGGCAGGGCAGTGAGGAATAAATTATTTTGTGTCATTGTATTGTTGGGAGGTATATTTCAAATTTTATTCATGATTTACTATCCCATATTTGAGTCTGTTTAGTATGTAATTTTAGTATTCATCACTGGTAAATAATATACATTAATTATTATTATTTTTTTTTTATCAAGATGTGATTGCCATTTTATGTATGTATTTATTTATTTTATTTACAAGACTACTAATCAGTGTCCTGTTGCGGCATGGACTCCACAAGACATCTGAAGGTGTGCTGTAATATCTGGCACCAAGACGTTAGCAAGAGATGCAGTTTGTGTTACGAGGTGAAGCCATCATAGAATGAACTAGTATGTCCAGCATAGATTGGAGAATTCAGAGGCCAAGTCAACATCTTTGCCACTTTCTGAACAAATTGTGTGGTTTGACAGGGTGCATTATCCTACTGAAAGAAGCTGCCTTTTTCCATAGTGAACCCTGGTGCTTCTCTTCCCTATGTAAGAGCCACACATGCCATTGTTCACATCATGACAAAAAATGTGATTCATCAGTCCAAGCCACCTTCTTCCTTTTTTGTGGCATAGTTCTGATGCTCACTTGCTCATTGTCTGTGCTACAGTAACTCTCCTATAGAATCAAACACATCAATCAGCCTTAGATGCTAATAACCCTGTTGCCAGTTGTTCTGTTGGAAGTTGTTCTTTCATTGGGTGTTCTTCTTTGTACCATTTTTGGTAGATACTAAACACTGCACTGTGTTTAGAACACTTTACCCACTAACCTAGTCATTACAATTTAGTCTTTGTCAATGTCGTTGGATAGCATTGCGCCGATTGATGAGGGGAGGGCACCAGACAGTTGCACCACTTGGGATCCTGGAAATGTGTTGTAATCTTTGTTGGTCTTACCAATCTATGAGCCTTGGCCACCCAACACCATGTCGCTGGTTTTGGTTACTATCGGTTTTGGTATTGCTCACCATTGCCAGCTGGGAGTGCCCTAGAGGCTTTGTTTCAAAGATATCTCAACCCATTTTTTTCAACCCATAACTTTTGGACCCTGTATGCTCCATTTTTTTTATGCTTTTCCTACTTTCATCACATTGACAATCACAACTGACTCCTTGCTTATTGTATTGTATATCACAGACTGTCAGTTGTAATGAGATAATCAAATTATTCTTAATCTGAGACTGATTATTATTTTTTCGCGCATCTTTGTATTTTTGTATAAATCAATACAGACTGATCATAATATGAAAAGTTCAAATTAAGATCATATCCTTAAGAGGAGGCCTTGCATGAGTGTGTGGATCAGTCTGGCCCACACTGAAATTTTAGAGAACATCACCTGGGGGAGAGTCTTTTAAAGCTATTGCTTAACAAAGATGTCTTAAAAGAGTTGGAAAACACCCAACAGCATATGTTTGTGTGTACGTGGTTTTGGATGACAACAGTAATGGAAAGTCCAGCACTGGTCGTTCTGTCCAGGTTTGACAGATAACATTCTGTCATGGATCGCTGGTTCCCAAAGCTGCCCTGGACCATCTCGTGTAGGTATGTGTGTCTACGTGTGTTTCTGTGTCTGCATGCAGGTGCTTCTGCCCCCAGCTACGGAACTTCAGGTGCTTCAGCAAATGAATAATAAAAACATCCACACCTGGCCATAGCCTGGAGCGGCCTGGAAAGAGACAAGAGAGAAAATATGCCAACCAAGACCAAAGCCACAGCCTCAAGAAACAGAACTTCAAACCCATGCTATAAACTCCTTTGTGTGCTGCTTTATAGATGACAGAATCCTCTGATCTGTACAAAGATGTGACAGAGTAGAGAGGCATACAAGTAGATTGAAAAAAGATGTTGCATTTGGATTTGCTTTAAAGACAAAACTGTCTTTAATCTAAACCTCCACTTCTTTACATTGAACATATGTTATGTATTTAGATATAACATAGAAAATACTATTGGCTACAAAAGATCTGATTGCACTATACTGTACTTTCCTGAATCTATTCCCTGATTATTTTCTGGTTTTCTCATTAGCATATATCTAGTGGGCTTTGCACAAGTGTGTGAGCCAAGCATGCTAGAGTAAAAATAGTTTCATGGTAATGAAAGTAGGGAGAAAAGCAAGGAAAAAAGTGAAAGCTGATTAAAATGCAGGATCAAATCTTCATTATATAGGTTTTATACAGAATTTATAAAGATAAAGTCTCTGTTAAAGTTTCCAAATGTATCAGTTTACCCCCATCTTTTTAAAATCCTTATGCACAAATTTAGTTTTAAAACCCAATTTTAAACCACTGTTTATGTGATGATGTGACGAATACCATTGCATTTACATAAACCAGCCTACAGAAGTTTGCTTCTGTCACAAAAAAATGGATCTCAGCAGAACAAATTAATGTAAAAAAAAATTTAGGCAATGGATTTTTTAAGGCGCATGCTTTTGGAAAGTCTTTTTTAGTCTCTGTTAATAAATGTACTGTTAGTTTTGTTATTGTGTGTGTACAAGATTGATTCAGAGCAAAATAGAGAAAATTGCAGTGTGTTTTTGAGTCTCTTCAAAAAGTACATATCTTCTCTCCTGTCCCCACCCTTGATTTTTCTTTCTTGCTCTCTTTTTTCTTTCATAGACCCTTTGTTTACAAGGAAAAAGTGTGAGAGAGAAAGTGTGTGCGCATGTGTGTGTGTGTGTCTGTGTGTGTGTGTGTGTGACGGGTATGTACCTGGACCACACATCTTTTTCCCTGGGGCCGTGATCAGAGTGTAAACTGTTTGAAGAGATGGATGATACCAGAATTTTGCTTCTCTTTTCCCTGCCATCGTAAAAGTGCTCAGTTACAGTGGGGGTGGCATTGTTTGGGCAGGCAGACAAATCGCCAGCCAGTCAAAGGCATGCCTTTGTTTAAAACTCCTGTGTTTCACTCCGTAAATATTTTGCTATCCTCCTGGTTACGTTTCCACGATGGTCTCATCTGATTCTGCTCCGCTGCAGTCGTCCTTGACTCTGAAGTCGTGCTATAAATTCTAAACATTTTTATGGACCTGGACTGCAACCGATCCAGTTATTTGACTCTCAGTTAGAAAAGCTCTTCTGTAGAGTTAAAAGAACAGTTCAGTGAAAAATCAAATGTACAAAATTTTCTACTCGTCCCAGATGTAGTCAGTTAGCAAAGAAATTTTTGTGTTGCTAACAAACACTAGAATTGCTACTCAAATAGCTGTCATCATTTATATAAATATACAGCATCTCTCTTAACCTTTACATACCGCATCCACCTCTTTATTAAGGTAGCAAAGACTTGTGGATGTGGTTTAGGACACGGTTTAACCACGTCTGTGCAATAAAAATGAATAAATCTTTGCTCCTAATGGCAGCTGTTTTAGAGCTGCTATTCAAAAGCAGTTATAAACCACATCCACACGTCCACACGTCCACACCTCCTTCATGAAGAGCTGGATGCAGAGGGAGCAGGTTGATAAATGTTTTGGTGATGTACTCTTACAAAAAAAAGTAAGTGATTTGGCTGACTATTGAGTGATTTGGCTGACTATTAGCCTCTTAGTCCCTGTGGTAAACTAAAGAAGCAAAAGTTGTCTTGGGCAAGTGAAAACCAGTGTAAATTCTATTCCTCAATGAACTATTTTTGTAAAGTGACTTCTAAATCACTGTATGTGGGTAATAGCATCTAAAACACCTGGAGTGCACTTTACAGCCTCTGTTTTGAGAAAAAGAAAATTAACATTATACATTAGCCATGGGTGAACAAAATGAATAGGACAAAATGAAGCCCACCACCTCACCATTGGTAACACTTTACTTGTACATCACTTGCTGAATGTTTCACAGGTTCACATCCCAAGGCTGCCACATCCTCGGTGAATATGTTAAATGCAGAGGAAGAATTTTGTGCTGTTACACTGTGTCCTGTAGTGTGTTCACATATGACAGAATGGCCACTTCACTTCAGGTTCTTCACCTGTCTCGGACTACCCCTATCTCGCACACTTTGATATTTTCCCAGGTCTAACAAATCACATCCTGAAAGTCAGTGAAGTGAATGGTGACTGATGGGCACGTGGGACTGAGTGATGGCAATGAAAGTAGTGACTGAGAGGAGCTTGCTTTGCCAAAGAGAACATTCATCACCCAGGGTGAAGTTGGGACAGGAGTGGGGGGGTACGTTGATCAGGGAGAGTTTGACTTTGCATGCACTATTGATCCCCATGATTGTGCCACCAACAGTTGAAGTCCAGCATGGTGACCAGGAACACTCTCAGCTACTGGTTTCCAGATTCTGGTGTCTGCCCACTGCAACATTTCTCATGCTTGTGCTGTTCCCACACTTGTGTTTGGATACCTACACTGCTGCACTCGATAATTTTTTTCCAGTGATAGATAAGTTAACATAACATGCCAGGGTATTCTGCTTCTTAAAAGCATGCACTTTATATAGAAAACTTTGTATATATGTATAAAGATGTTAAGATAATAAACACTGATGTATATTTGATGAACCGCATATAAAATGTTAAAAATATTCTGATTATACTTTTTAACATTCATTGCACATCTAAATCAGCTCAGTCCTTCTCTCTGTTTCTCTCTTGCCGTCCACTCTGTCTCTCTCCCGCTGTTCTTTCCCA
>JBBJLS010000148.1:23475617-23505076 GCA_037577275.1 Bryconaethiops microstoma | reverse complement strand
ACACACACACACACACACACACACACACACACACACACACACACACACACACACACACACACACACACACAGATAATCAAGTACCTATAATACACTCTATAATACATTCCATAATGGTATATTCCTAATTACTAAACCTTTACAATCTTACAATCTTACATTTATGCACTGAAAGGACTAATGCAAAGATCTAAAAATGATTTGTGTGTGAATTCTGTTAAGAATAAATAAGAAATAAGAATTTCTTATTTTTTTATTTTAAAATTTATCATTTTTTTCTTATTACATGTTTGGAGGAGAACACTAACTGGCAAACTTTGACACATCAGTCAAAAGACACCCACCTACAGAAAGCACAACTAATTACACTTTCTTGGACTCCTGGCCACTGATGGCCTTGGTATTACTCATGATCGCCCAATGATGCTTTACAGCAGTGGAAACTAAGTGGAAAATAAATGTTTTTGTTCATTTTTTAATTACATATTACATATATACAATTCCAGTTCACTGCCTTGCGTATTTTTAGGTATTCTGTGCCTCCATTAGATCTGATCCAGCTCAGGAAGACCCTGATGATTTACTGATCACCAGCAACAGGTCTTTTGGGGCAGAGAATACTCTAAATTTGCCTAAATAAAAAAAGAGTTATGTAGAAATAGTTTAGAATCTTTAATTTCTTCTTCATTTCACTTATCTTACTTTACTTAGCTTTTTAATTTTTTCAAATTCTAAAACATTCTTATTTCTGAGTTATATTAATGTGGTTTCAGACGTTTGGCTTCTGTTGTATATAGCTTTTTTTATTTTATTTTTTTAAGACAAATATATATATATATATATATATTCACTTAACGAGTTAAGGTTTATGCTGTATAGAAATTATGAAAGTGTGCATGACCATGGGTCTCCAAGACTGGAGTATAAATTCACTGCATTAATCCATCAAAGTGGCCTAGTTAATAAGGACTGAAGCTTTACACATTTTGCGGGAAGTAAAGTAATTTTAAGAGCATGAGTTGAGTCACCTCAGTTATGCCAGTGTGTCACACTCAGAAAATGAATGGAAAATGAACGGAGAAGCAGCAAATTGCCTTTGCATGCAACCTCTTCATTATGTGTAAAGAAGGAACTGACTGCACTGATGCAGAAGATTAGATTCATAGTGATCTCGCTTCCCAGTGACAAACCCCCCCCACTAATTTGAAAATGTCCACAAAAGAATTAGTTATTTGCATTCCTGTGTATGTTTCCACACAGACTGTCTCTCATCTTACTGATTTATCTGCATGTTTACATGCAAGGCTTATCATTTCTATCGCCACAGTCTCACCCTTCAAATGAATACTTGTTGGTGTTGGGCATGTCCAGGATGTCCATCAGGCCCTGGTTACCTGGACAGCATGTAGAGGAAGAACAAACACAGCCTGTTAAACCCACTGCACACACCAGCAAACAAACACAAAGCCATGCTTGTGCGAGTTTCTGATGGGAAGTGAGGCGCTCTCTGAACTTCTTTTACAGTAGTATTCCCAGCAGCTCACCTGTGGAGCCAGCAACGATGGCCTTCAGCTTTCTTTTGTGTCTATTTGAAAGCACACACAAACAAGTAATTAACTGTAACTTGAGTGGCATGATTACATTTCTTTCAGTTTAATGTTTCAAATTATACTTTAACTTCCACTTATTTCAACTCAGATGACAATAATGCAAAAAGAATGTTCTGTAAGTCTTAATCTCTTAAACCCTAAGGTGAGTCCAAAATTCAGTTCATAACTACACAGCTTACATAACAGCTTCATAGTGTTAACCAAATAATTAGTAGTAATAGTTACTACTAAAAACCTCCTGGCTCACAATCGCCTTTCATTTCATTTGTTTCCTGTGACTTCAGCTGATGCATGTACTTTGCCTGAATGAAAGAGAACAGCTCTCTGTAGCAGGAGCTACTATTCCAAGTAACCAAGTAATCTTTTGCATCTGTGTTCATTCATAATAATGTTAAATACATTCTTGGTGGGAATGTAATATTCAAATACTGTTCTTTTAAAATTTTGGACATCAGAAAAACAAAGTTAAAAGGCTCATATCCTACATTTTTCTTGTATTTTTCCCCTGAGATCTACATGTGATGTATTATCCCACAGAATTAAACAGGCTGTTTTCTGACTGTGCCTTTAAGAATAATAATGGCAAATGCCCTCTGCTCTATTTGGCTGCCTTAAAGAGGGCATCATTCCAAAACGAGTCCGGATAGTAACAGGGCTAATCTGCTGTGACAGTATTGGCAGGTATAAGTGAATGAGTTCAAGACATCACAAAAATAGTGACTTCAAAACAAGTCACTATTTTTGTGATGTCTTGAACTCAGTCACTTAAACAGGGCTGACGAAAGTCCAAAACAGGGCTGACAAAAGTCAAGTAGAGCCAACAGTGCAACTACAGCTAAGAGACAGCATGGTGTATTAGAACCCTTACAGATTAAGCATACTCTTCATGGGAATAATTCATTATTTAAAAATTAATTCACTGTTTGACTTAATAGAAGTTAAACATGAGACATTTGTTGCACAACATAATAAATGATGAGACAGATATAAGGCACACAAAGTTTTAAAAATGACTTACACTGTTCGATAATACCAGTTCATAAAGATGAAAAGCATGCCTGCTAAAAACAGTAGTACAGCCAGGATTATTATAGCCATCTGAAGAGACAGAGAGCAGAGAGAGAGAAAGAGAGAGAAAACAGTGTAAAGAAAGCATACAGTATATATGTGAGATGTATTTTTATACCACCATATGTAACAACCCACATTAAATCTTCTGCCCATTGGTTCAAGACATCTATAGATGTTTTCTGGACATGTGACCAGACACATTGTGTTTCATGTGTTTTTCCATCATTTGGAGGTGGTGGTTTTTATGTCAAAAGTTGATGCTGCACATAAATTCTAGCTTAAACATCAAGAGTCGATCCTCTAACAAAAAATAAGAGTTATTTTGAAATCAACTGCAATAAAACCACTGTATAAGGCATATACAGTCAAGAATGATTGACAAATGGTATTTTACTGCAATTTAATGCATTTAATGTATTTACCTTCAGTGAAACTGCAGTACACATCAAGATCTAATCTGATAAATGTCACCAGTTTCACACCTCCAAGGTCAGCACATGCACATCTTACTATGACAAACCAAGGCATGAAACTGGAACTATAGTCTGACCATATAAATCAGATTGGTAAACTGCAACTTGTAATCTGAACACTCAGGTTAAAGATTAAAGACAGGTTTGATTCACCCTGCAATACGAACCAAGTGTGTTTTTGCCAGTAAAATAAGTTTACATACGAATGAACACAAACAAACAATCTTCTAACAAATTGGTTAGAAGAACAAAGTTTGAGGAACACAAGAATTAATAAATTATATATTAATGCCATTCATAATGCAGAGCATATTAAAAAACCCACTCACCTGTAGTGTTGTGAGATCATCGGGGGCTCGTCCACTCACTGCAGGTTGGACATCCATGATATTATAGTTCCTGAACAGATTTCTGAGCTGTTCCTTATTCTCATCAATCATCTGAATCACCCTGCCAAAGAGTCAATCAGTTATTTTGTCAGTAGAGCTTTTTATATGACAGACAACGTTTTAGAATTTAGTTAGTATGTATAAATTCAACACTGTCCATCAAAAGTCTGGGGGCATAAAGCTTGTCAACAACAGACAAAACTGCTTCTTTAGGAAATATAACAATGCCGACCACTTTTAATCCCTTGTCAGTACTAAAACCTTTCAGGTGTTTCAGGCTTTTTTGGGCCAAAATAGTTTAAATATGTGCTTTTAACAGAAGGTAATTATACTGGAATATCAAGAAAATCACAAGTGGAAAATCACTTCTTCCAAAACACTTGAGCTCATTTATGCTTCCTTTATGTACCCATTTCAAAGGACGTGCCCTCATACCTCTTTTATGTTGGCATGGATGTTAAGCCATACCTCTAGATTGCTAGAGGGCAGACTGAAAAGTTTCTGACAACAACAAACATGGTGGAGGTTATGATAATGTACTTCCAGATGATGTAACATCTAGATGTTGAGATTTCTGTACAAACTGAATTCTAAAATGCTAATGCAACATGCTCAGCTGGCTGTTTTAAAATGTATATGTAAATATTTCCCGTCCCTACTGCATACACAAGCTTTCATAAAAATACAGATGAAATTAACCCAGACAACAGACAGAAACGCTGTCCTTATCCGTTGATGTATTTATCATTGAGGTGAATTTATCCTTTAAAGAGTTCTCTAATCCAAGTAGAAATGTCATAAGACTGCCAAGGTTGCATTCACCTACCACTCCAGTAACTCTAGATAGTTAAGTCTGCCAAATAATCTGAAATATTTACATAAAAGAATACAAATGATGAATTTTGCTGAAAAGAAATGGTGTAAATCATACATTACTCTAAAGTCTTGGTGTCCTGCAAACGTTGATAACCAACGCTGTATTAAAACTGAAAATGAATAATAAAGAGGTAATCTGACCTCTCCACATCCAGGATGCGATTAGTCTGCTTGTTGACCACGTGAATCAGCACATCTGTTTGCGCAAAGTTTACTCGGCCTTTTTTATCCACATGGAACTAAGCAAGGAAGAACAGAACAGGGAGTGAGAGACTGCTGACTGCTACTTATGCATTATGGTTACTAACTAAGATATGCAAACATACAAGCTTATTCATAGGAAATGAGGCATCTAATGCATATTTAACCAGTCTAGTGGTCAAACACACACACACACACACACACACACACACACACACACACACACACACCTGTACATCATCCATGTTGACTATAGCTCCAGTGATGTTTGAGAGCAGGTTGATAAACTCCTCCTGGAAAAGCCAGACCCGTTCGGGTATTTCATTAATGATGATCTTCACCCTCTGGTCATCCCTGAGGATGTAGATGCCCACCAGAGCCACATCACTGTGTCCAGCCAGGTCTCTAGCCAACACCTCTACCACAAAATAGCCCGGGTCGTATGCTGTGAAAAGGTCAAATGTCCGGATAATGCCATCTGTTTCACCTAGATAGAATGAAATATAACAGAGGTTTATAAAGAATACAATAGAATAGAAAAAGTTGTGTAATATTTTAAATATAAAAAGCACAGAAAAGGTGAATAGTTATAAGTCTGAAATCAGCTCCTTCATGAATAAAAGCCATTGGAAAAATCAATTTAATAAACAGTGAAAGTCGTGGTAAAAGCAATTGTAATAAAAAAAAAAAACAGAAGTACAAATCATTTTAAATGAAGAAAAACACTTAGATACATGATTGCTTATAAATCTGAAATTAGCTCCTGCATGAATTATAGCCATTTGAGAACTTAATATGAAGTAATTTCATAATGTCAACAGCAGCCTGAAATACAGTTATTCTGACTATTTTCAGTTTATATGATATTAACGACTACAGATGACAGATTACAGATTAGTATCACTGTGATGAAGTGATAGATGTGTACCTATGATGAAGACGTTGCCGATGTCCTCTGAGTCGTTGGATAGCAGTTTGATGTAGCGGATGGACAGAATGTGATATAGAATGAGACTGTTGTTGCCAATGTCATTATCAACAGCCTGAACCCGGATTAAATCAGAGCCCACCTTAGCATCCGCAGCCACACCTGCAGGCAAAGAGTTTTTTTGTTTTTGCTGTTTGGCATTTAATAAGGACAAATGGAGGAGAAGATATATTTGACCACGTATGTTGCACGCTGAGCTGCCACAGCTGTTTTCATTTCTAGCCTATTAGCTCATGCTTGTATACTGTCAGTGACATATCAAGGACTTTGACAAGGATTAGAAAGTTGTTTATTTCTCACAAAATTGGTGCCAAATCGAACTTTATTTCTCTGGTAATTATGTTAATCTAATGTATGAGACACTCCAGCTCCTTAAAGTCTAACCAATATGAGAGCCATATTGCTTGGCTGTCTTGTACTCAAATACCACCAGAGAAAGAATTTGATTCTTTACATAACTACTTCAAAGTAAAGTGAAGTGTCTGCTTGTTGTCATGCATGAACACAAAACAGCACACAGTGTGAGCAATGTAAAATTCTCTCTCAGCATTTAACCCATTCACCAAGTGAAGCAGTGGGCTGCCACTAATGAGGGGCACCCAGGGAGCAGTGTGTGGGGACAGTACCTTGCTCAACAGTACCTCAGTGATGACACTAGTAGTGTTGGGATTCAAACCCACAACCTACTGGGGCAACTCCCTAACCACTAGGCCACCAGCTGCCCCAGCTACCCTTTAAGATGTTTATTTAGGGTTTAGTAACTTAGCATATTAACACAGAACACAGTTTATGTGGGTGGTGTGTATACTGAGTACTTTACAACTCTGAATGTGACTCAATCACATTTCAAAACCACAACTAATGGCTTTTTTAAAGAAACCTGTGAAATCTGATCACATTTTGGACATTTTATGAAAGTGGGTCGAATGTAATTCAGATTAGTGTTCACACAGCTCTAAAAAAAACTGGATATGTGTATAATAAATCAGATTTATGTCATTTTCTGTTAACTCTCCAGTGTGAAAGTAACACTCACTCCCATACCTGCAGTGTACTCAAGTTTTGTGAATCTTGGAGGTTGGTCATTAATGTCCTCAAGGTAGATCCTGATCTCTTGCAACGTCGGGTCACGGCTGGGGTCAAGCGCCCGATTTCTCTGTGACCTCTGACTCCTTGGCGGGGACCAGTTCCGGTTGCTGGATGCCTTGACGATGATAGAATACATCGGGATTTCCTCACGGTCCAGGTCTTTCCTCACCCGCAGAACTCCGGCCACACTCAGAGCAAAGTTGCCCTCAGTGTCGCCCCCTACAGAATGGAGTATTGCAGTTACCAACCCTTGGCTGCTTAACATTCTAACATGCAGATATTTCTCTTTAGAAGTTACTGATTGCAAAAGCTCCATCCTAAAGGCAGCTTAAAAGAAAGACAGAAGTTCAAGTTCCTCACTTTAACTGCAGTTTTGCTCACGCAATAGCAACTCTGTCAATTACAGTAAGACACAGGAGGAACTGTCCCACTGACAAACTTGTGAAATGGTACAGAGTGTTTTTGTTAAATTAAAAACAGGTTTTTAGGTTTACACATTCTCTTTACATTTCATTCAGCTGTGAGCAAAAATGTGGGTGGCCCTAGTCAAAAAGTAAACATCCTCTGCAAAGAATGTTGCAGATTTTTAAACTTAGTGTTTATTTGCTAAAGTTACACATAGGAAGAGATAAAATATACGATGTGCCCTGTGCAGAAGATGTCACGTTTCATATTTGTCAATATGATATATTTTCTATTGTGTGATTTATTTTTTCCAATATGTTAAACTCAGAAAGAAATGCACTAAAAGTTGCGTCCTCTAAAATAT
The DNA here is from genome assembly GCA_037577275.1 of Bryconaethiops microstoma. Taxonomy (NCBI): domain Eukaryota; kingdom Metazoa; phylum Chordata; class Actinopteri; order Characiformes; family Alestidae; genus Bryconaethiops; species Bryconaethiops microstoma. The sequence goes on along the minus strand of JBBJLS010000148.1, from coordinate 23,497,610 downwards.
AAAGAGGATGTGTCAATTTTATTTATAATATTTTCTTTAATTTATAATATTATAATACTTTATTTATCTTATACTATTTAGAGAATCAACATGTAATTTGACTAAGAGCACCTCAAAGGAATTGCCCTTACAGCAGTGACCATATGTAATCTGAATGGTAAGGTTGGTTTGATACTGTATCCAAACCTGCAATGAAGTAGTAGACGATAGCATTGGAGCCTTCGTCTGCATCCACTGCTCCGGTAACATTCCCAACCACAGTGCCTGGGGAGGAGTGCTCAGGCACAGACAGCGACTGGAACAGCAGCCCACCTCTCTGAGATGTAGAGACAGGGATATTGAGAATGGAAAGAGATCACATGACACATAATAAGTGGTACTAATCCACGCTGAGCACTGTCGATGTGTAATGTGATCAAGCCTAATAAAAAAAAAAATATATATAAGTGTGATCAAGCCTAATAAAAAGTATATAAGTGTAAAGGAACTAACCGGTGGTTTAAGGAAGACAGGCTCATTATCATCTATGTCAGACAGAGCCACTTGGAGAGGCTGGGTTGTCTCATATGGGACAGGTTGGCCTAAGTCATAGGCTACCACAATCAGCTTCAGAGACACAAACACACACCGAGTTCAAAGTTATAGACAGTCGTGTGCAAAAGGTTAAATATCAAAATAATGTTAATGTGTTATTGAAAATAAGTACACATTCTCTGTAAGGAACAAACTAGAATATGGTATCTTCCTGCAATTTTAGTGTGTAATTAAGATGTTCTTGCTGAGTTTAACCAATTGTAAAAAAAATCTTATCTAAAGTAATAACACGTGCAGTAACATTTGCATGTACTTTTTCCAAATGCTAAATTCACACCGTTTGACCAGGGACACACTTTTGCAGACGCGTAGATAACTGCCTTGCCAAAGAATGCTTGAAGAGCCCCTTTGCTAAAGCTGGAGCCTAGCTTTAGAACAGCAATGATGTCAATTTTCATGTATGAAAGTTTTCATGCAGTCAGGGATGCACTAATATAAAATTTCAAACTATTTCTAGCGGATACCAAATAATTTTTTTTTGCAGTTTATAACAAGGCCACACTATAGCCCATATATTATGAACAGCAAGGATAATACAGGTTAAAACTCTAAAGAGAGTTCATTAATTTTGCAAAGTCATAGATTTTTCAGGGAATAATTGTACATTTTTACATTATTTTATAAGCAAATATTTGAAATCGTTAGTTAGACTCGCTTACGCAGAGCCATTTAGAACAGAAGCTATATTTAACCCTTAGTCTTGCTCAAGGACTTTTATTGTAGCATTCTCTTTTACGTATAGCAGTGGTGTGCTTTGCCAGAGAAGAAATGAAACTCTAACTTTCTGTGTGTGCAGCAGTGGTGTTACCCACTGAAAAGAATGAGAGAGATTACAGGTGCATCAGTGCATGCACAAGTTTAAAACAGGATGGGAAACTGTCTTCTGTAATTGCAATATTTTCCCATTTCTTACATTGGCCACTGATGGGTTGGCCATCTCTTCTGAGAGCACCACGTAATAACACTTAAACTGATCAATGTTGTTGCCAAATTATTGGCAACCATGAAAGAACTAGGGCTCAGAAGTAGGGTTCACACATGTAAGTTGAAATGAAGTATCCACAGAGTGCATTGCAAGAAAGAACAGTCAGCCTCTTGTTTTAATAATGGGTCTTGCAGATCATAGTATCCTCAGAGTGGCAACACTCACGCTGTACAAGGCCTGCTTCTCTCTGTCAAGTTTGACGGCTGTGGTGATGACGCCGGTCAGAGCATCGATATGGAAGTTTTCCCAGTCCCTGTTCCCAGCTCCAGTCTGCAGGAAGCTATAGCGCACCTCACCGTTCACGCCCTCATCCTCATCCGTCGCAAACACCTCATACACCACCAGGCCTGGGGGCTGCTCCTGCAACAGCAACACCATCGCTTACAAAACTGCACCTGTGTTTTTGTACTTTAGTCAGAATAGACCAAAGTCCTCTTTTCTCCTCCCTCATTCAACCAAAAGGCCTTAAATACATGATATGGGGAGGTACTGTCTCTGACCTCATTTCCCCTCCTACACCTTTTTTCATGGGAGTAACACATTTATAACAATTAGAATTATGCATGCTGTTTCTGCTAGTTTTAAACTGGAATGTGTAAAACCACAACAAATGCCAGATCTTCCAACACGACAATGCACACAGGAAGGGAATTTCATGTGTGATTAAATTCTTGTAAAAGCATTCATTAAAGCCTAAAAATGTGTTCTCTGTTAAAGATTTGTACTTATTTACCCTTAGAAAATAATCAACTAAACAAACATTTGTACATAATTCATGTACATTCATGTGAGCATTTCTTTCCAGCTTACGTTTATTTAACCCATAATTTACATTGACATTTACGGCATTTGGCAGATGCATTTATACAGAGTGACCTACACCAGACTTAACACTAAATCCGGACTTAAATTAACATTGCTAACAAGATAAGATACTACTAAAATATAAAATATAAAATAAAAGGATAGCGCTCCAACATGGCCCTAGAAGATCACACAGAGAAGACAGGTTTTTTTTGTTTGTTTTGTTTTGTGAAATTAAGTGTGATATTTTAGTTTATGATAAACGTGTAGCTGCTATATTAAGTGCTCGGTGAAGATGTGGGCCTTTAGTGCCTTTAGTTTAAAGGCAGCGAGAAAGTTAGTGTGAAGTGTTTTCATTGTTTCCACAGGACTTTATATATGTAAATATAAATTAGGGCTGGGCACGGTAACATGTTATTATCACGTTAATGCATTATTGCTGACAATTATTTTATTGCGCATTAACACAGTGATTTTAAAATCCTTTTATTTTGAATGTTCGTTACTTTTTTTGTGCTCATGAGTGCGCACAGCACGGAGCTCTATGAATAAATATATTCTGTGCTTATGGTCTCGGTTGGTTTTTGCGGGGGTCGGGCGTCCCATTACTTTCGTCCATATGGACAAACGTAATGGGACGCCTGACCCCAGCGAAAACAAGATAAAATGTGAATGACCTGCGTTGGCAAATAGCTTTGGTTTTATATTTAATTTGATTACATTAATGTTGAAGTTGAAACTTTAGCTGTGTAACTGTGTTAAAGGAAACACTGCTGTTAAAAAGCTCCTTATTTGTTTAAAGTGTTGGCAAACAAAATGCTCTTGCACTTTTGTTCATATAGCAGTACTTTAAAAATAAAAGTGCGCAATACACTACTCAATACACTACTTTTGAATTATTTAATTTTGCATATAACAATGCAATTAATTGAGACTTATCGCAGAAAACAATCCCGATTAAAACATTTATTCTTTGCCCAGCATTAATATATATGTATATATAGAGAGAGACAGACAGAGATAGAGGCAGCGAGAGAGAGAGAGAGAGAGAGAGAGAGAGAGATTACATAAATATAATTTTGTTTTAATGTTGTGAAATGCGGAAGGTTTTTAGATATGTGTCTAGTGACCAGATAACAGACATTTACCGCTGTATTTGCAAACATGACAGGCCTGCATCATTCCACACATGGAGCTCTGTGAATCAAGCGTAATCTGTAATTCTGTGCCAGAGCCAAGAATTCTTCCTTTGATGATCACACAACACACACACAATCAAAAGCCTACAGTATGGAAACTGGAAAGGATTCCACCACACACACACACACACACACACACACACACACACACACACACACACACACACACACGCACACCCATTTGAACCCATATGCTGCCAGAATGCCACTTGCTATCATGCTCTGTGTGGGAGAGCACCTGTGGTGGGGCTTGTTGCCTGGATCTGCTGCCTTAGGCAAGATTAATAAAAGAAAATGGTACTTCCAGAGTCATAAAATAAAAAGAAAAAAAAGGAAATAAATATATCATCTTTTGATAAAATCTGCTTTTTATGCTTTTGGTTTACTCACAGGTGACATCACGTTCATATTTGTGTGTTTTTATGCTTATAAAATTGTTCATATAGCATGTTATTCTAATCTTAATACATATGATTCCATATCACACCAGGAAAAGGGAGATTGTATTGTTTGGAATAAAATGTTCACGAAAAACCCTAATTTCTATCTACCACAAATGTAACATACAGTGAACTGCAACAAACAATGCAGAAGACACATTCTTAAGATGTCTTAATATATTATATATCATTAGACCAGAGTGCACAGGATTGGATTCAAATCGAAACAGTTTTCAATGCAACCTTTATAATATTCCTATTCTCTCTCTTTCTGCCCAGCAAGCTGGTTCATTTTTTGGTACTGTCATTCAAGGTTAAAGAGAGACACACTGGGCTTCCAAAAAGCATCAAAATGATTATCTTCCATTTAACTGTACAAAAGTTCACTATTGCATGTAATGTACTTTTTAAAAAAATGTTATGCGCAGTTGCACTTCTTTTTTGTTATGGTTATTCATATACCATGGATATACCATTTATATATTATTTATATACCATGGATACATGGAAGTGTGTTAATTTAATGTCTCACAATATTCTGTTAACCTCATTAAAGGGGATATATTGCCATTAGAATAATTATTGGGAAGATTAAATGACATTTAATTTGCTTTGACATTCACTTTGGATAAACTATGTGGTTGCTACCGATAGTCACTTCAAGACAGGAGGCAGGTGCGTTCTCAGAGTAAAACGCATGGTTTACCGGCTCTCTCGTTTGTATCCGCGACTGGGCTCTTCCACCATGCAACACTGGGCGAACTTATCAGATTATTCAGCTCAACTCTTGTGACAGAATGTGTGAGTCCCAAGTGAGCCCACCAGATTTTGCCGGCCTCGTGGACATGGTGAACTGGCAGGTGTTCGAGATTGGGAATCTTCAGCAGGAGGTTGCGATGCTGCGCATGCAGCTCGCGGCTCTGCAGAAATCACATTACGAACTGGCTGCAACAAAACCGTTGTCCTGAGAGGCAGTCCCAACCCCTGTTACTTCTATTGTGCCTAAGATGTCACTCCCAGAGAAGTGGAACGGGATGGATGGGAAGTGTGAGGTGTTTTTGACTAATCTGAATCTCATTTGCGGGTTCCAGCATGCTCATTACCTGATTGACAGGAGCACTTCTCACCTCCCTTCTAACTGGGCAGGCAGTGGAGTGTTCTACGGCGGTCCTGAGGTCCGGTTGTGAGGCCGACTTCTCCTACCTGGAGTTTTCTGCTTGGCTTAGGGCTGCCTTTCAACACCCTGAGAGCAAGGTGGAGATTGATTCCAGGCTTTATCACCTCCGACAAGGAGACCACTTCGCAAGCAAATACACGGCCAAGTTCCAGCACGCTGGCTGTGCAGACCATGTGGTCTGATGCTGCCCTCTGGACCGCCTACTATGAAGGCCTCTCCCCCCGGCTCAAGGACGAGCTTGCTGGTTGTGTGCTGCCTGAGATGCTAGATGGCATGATCCAGCTCTGTCTGCGAGTGCATTTCTGGATCTGCTCGTGAGTGAAGACCAGCTCTTACGCCTCTCTGGCCCCGAACCCCTGGATCAGACCCTTCACCGAACCCTCCACATCCACTGCCTCAGCCATCAGATCTCCACCTGCCTCAGAGGACCACTTCAGCAGAGTCGGGGAACACAAGCAACCTGGACGCACCTCCCTGACTGCGGCGGAGAAGGAGCGATGCTATTGCAAGGGCCTTTGAGCCTATTGCGCCTCCCCTGAATTCCATCGTGCCGTTTGCCCTCTTCATCCGGGAAATGGTCTGACCGGGTGAATAGGGGGATGAACTCACCCGGTCCACTGGCACTCACCTCCTGCCTACCATCCATCTCTTGGCCTACTCTTCAGGTACAGCTCCAACTGGGCCACGAACAGATCGCAGCCACCACTTTCATGGATTCGGGGGCGGCTGGTAACTTTGTCGATCGGGCTTATGCTGCTCAGTTGGGGCTGGAACTTGAGGTGTTATCTTGGCCCATTTCCACCACCTCCATTGACAGTCGGCCCCTGTCCCTCAGTCCTATCACACATCAGACCAAACCACTCACCATCCAGACTGGGGAACACACCGAGGATCTTCCCTTCCTTATCACTCAGGTCACCTCCACTCGCCTCATTCTGTGTCACCCCTGGCTCATGAGACACGACCCCATGAACTCCTGAACCCAGAACAAGATCCTGCAGTGGGGCCTGACCTGTCAGGAGCTCTGCCTCTAGGCGAGGGCTGGGATGTGCTTGGGGGAGTAAGAGGCCCCCGATGTCAACCTGGAGGCCATTCCCATCCTGTACTGCGACCTGGCGGACCTTCTGCAAGCAATGGGCCACCGAATTGCCCACTTATTGCCCCTACGACCTGGCCATCGACCTCCAGCCTGGCGCGGTACCTCTCCACGAGTGAACAGAAGGCTATGGAGGAGTACATCATGCAGGGTCTTTGTCAGGGCACCATCCGGCCTTCCAGTTCTCCCGCGGCCACAGGGTTCTTCTTTGTGAAGAAGAAAGACGGGTGTCTCCGTCTCTGTGTCGGCTATCGGGGATCAACCGCATCACCATCCGGAACCATCATCCACTCCCGCTCATCAACACCGCCCTGGACGCTCTCTCTGGTGTCCGTCACTTCACTAAGCTGGACCTCCAAAGTGCCTACAATCTGGTCTGCATCAGCAAGGGCGACGAGGGGAAAACGGCCTTCATAACCACCACCGGCCATGACAAAACCCTTGTGATGCTGTTCAGATTGTGCAACAGTCTGGCGGCCTTCCAACAATTCCTGGAGTCGGGGACTGTCACACACACCAGCCATGTGATGTCTGGTAGGCACAGGAATTGACTCATGTCTCAAGGTATATAAAGAGGAAATAGGTAAGCACTCAGCACTCAGACATTGGGTCCCATGCTGGCTTCAACCATGCCTTCACCTCAGCTCACTGGTTACGTGAGTACTCAGGTTCCTTGGAACCATTTATATACCTTGCTGTGTGCGTGTGAGAACGTAGGTTCCTCGTGGGAATCTCATCTCCTTGGATGGGAGTGTTCTCAGAGTAAAACGCATGGTTTACCAGCTCTCTCGTTGGTATCCTTGACTGGGCTCTTCCACCACGCAACACTGGGCAAACTTATCAGATTATTCAGCTCATCTCGTGTGACAACAGCTAAGTAATCAATTCATTGAATTAATTCACATTGAGTCAATGGGTAGCGTACAAACACTCACCTCAAGAATGTGCATGATAGTGCCATTGGCTGGTCTAACAAACACAGGTCTGTTGTCATTGACGTCAATGACAGTGATTTGGAGGCTGGCGGTGCCCCAAAGTGGAGGTCTCCCGTGATCCGTGGCTACTACAGTCAGATTAAACCTCTCAAAGCTGTGCAGCAGACGCAAAGAACGAATCAAACCAGTGTCAGGGTCCAGAGAGAATGCATCTAAAAAAGAAAGAGATTTGCCCAATTGTTATTAAAAACTACAATGGAATGTGGATCCAAATTTCAGTTCAAACTCAGAACTGCTTTTTGCAGCTTTATGGTTCAATTTTTACTGAATCCTCTAATGTAATGCCCTTTTGCTGCTTGCAGAGGTGCAGCACCATTTCATGATACTTCCATTTGCATACTGAATTGTAAGCATGGTGTTTTGGCCAAACAATGCTATTTTGCTTTGTCTGACTAAGTGTTTTTCTTAAAAATAGTTCTGATTCATGCAAATGCTGATGCCCTCCTTTTTAGAAGAGGAGTTTTACATGGGAACAAAGATAACTGCAGTGCAGTTCATTGTTCAGCTGTGGCTCCTGGTTTAAGTTTGTTCTGTAAATATTTTGAGTGATTGCTGGCTTCGCTCTTATCTTCTTTATCACAAGTCTTGGGCAGAACACCTTTTTTGGGGAAGACTAGCTGTTCTCTATGAACTTTTGTAATGAAATTATTGAACCAATGGCGTGGACAGAGATGTTCAAGGTCTTTGCTAGGGTTCTGTTGAATTTTCCATTATAATGTTCCTGAGAACTTTAGAAAGTTCCTTCATCTTCACCATGTTTTCCAACTGTGACATGAAATTTGCCAAATGAAAGCCTGTTTTTACACACACACACAGACACACACAGAAAAATATCTAAATATTGTTCAAAACTTTATCAATTTTGTTTTCCAAACATATCTTTGTTTATGCATATGAGTATATACTTTCTTCGTTCATATTTATAGTAGACTAATAAAAGTGTATGAATATTTATTTTCACTCCCTGTAAACCTCATGTAAAAATAATCGGATATGGTTTATTGCTTATGAACAAATTCATTTTTCTTTCTATTATTTGTCAAGAGAGGCTGGGAACAATGTAACATCACTGTGTGTGTGTGTGTGTGTGTGTGTGTGTGTGTTTGTGTGCACTACCTGCTCCAGGACCCTTCAGGCTATATGTGAGCAGAGCATTTTCACCCTCATCCAAGTCAGTGGCAGTCAGTGTTATGACAGATGTCCCACTGGGCTCGTTCTCAAACACATTTGTATTGAACACACTCGCAGTAAACCGCGGGCGGAAATCATTCACGTCCAGTACCGTGACCAGGACCTATAACAGAAATAAAAGGAAAGAGGAGGCAGGGGTTGTAAATAAAGAATGACAAAAAGCTAAAAATAATCTTACTCTTACATCTTTCCTCCAGAAACTTAAGGCTTTTTTAAGAACATGTAAAGAAAAGAAAGTTCATCGCCCTATTTAGGATTGACACATGTTAGAGTGAATAAAAATAAACCTGACAGTTGAAATTAACACCTTAAACCTTATGTAAGAACATTTCAGCCCTTCACCTATATAATTATATATTGTATTTCACAAAACAAAACATAAAATTAAGATTTTTTTCCAAGTCTGTTATTAAGCAAATTCACAGATATGCTCTCTGTAGAGGATAAGTAATAAGAAACTCCATAAAAGAAACCTATCTTTTGCATATGACTATCTACACTTTATTTTTTACATAATTAGAAAATTCCAGCCATCGCTTCATCATACTAATTTTTATGATGGTAAGACCAATAGAAATGGACCAAAATGCCAAAATTTGTTTTGTTTGTTGACCAGATTATTCCACTTTGGTGCTGCACTGGAGCTACTAATATAACCAGCAATCTCAGTTACACTTGCTTATGTGGATTATGGCACTACATGACAAACTGTTATCTGGACAACCATACATCACATCGCCACAAACAGCAGACTTGCAGATTAAGGCTTGCAGATTTAGGCCTGCAGTTTGCGCAGTGGTTATAAGCTTCAATTACTTGCTAATTGAAGGCCTCTGAGCTCCAGTACAAAACTGAAGAAGCAAACTTCAGACACTAAACATGTCTTGGCTGACTGAGCATGTTTGAGGCATGCAAATTAAGGCAAATTATGCCTACAGTTAACGCTACAGCGAAAATGCAAAACTGAGTAAACACATGTTTTTATGCACACGTACAGCTGTTTTAACCTAGTCAGGCTGATCCTTTCATTTCCGAAGGGCTTTCTTTTCCGCTCCTCATTTGAGGGTTGAACGCATGTGCGCTTCACCCACTGGGTATGTTGTAAGATTTCAGCTGATATTCTACAAACATCCTCTCGAAAATGCAGCAGGAAACGAAGACTAGCCAAGTTGAACTCCTTCTCAAGTGTTTTTAGTCTCTCTTGGAGGAACTCGTGCCTCTGTTGTCCTCCTTTAATTACTAGTGAGTGTTGCACGCATAAGGCGAAAGATGGAACATTTGTCTCTATAATACAGATCTTTAACAAACCTTTATTTTTATGTTAAAGAAAATATGAAATGACTGTAAATAACTGTAATAACTGTGTAGTAACACTTTGAAAATGCACAGAACAACAGTGTAACTACTGGTGATGTATTCATGGTTACAGATGGATTACAGTGGTTTAGCTTCTGTAAATACATTTGTATAAATGTATTAACTTCAGTTTTTACATGTTATCACAATAGGATATGCTTTACTGTAATTCAGCTGTAACAGTGAACACAAAGAGGTTAAATTATTGTAGCATGCATTATTAAAGTGTAAACACACGTTTAATGTAAAGTGGGACCTAATGTAAAGTGGGACCTAGGAATGAAATCTTTTAGCATGGTAAAAATTATTCAAGTTCTCATAAAGCCCATAATACTATTCTCCAAAGCACATCACATTTACTGAGATGGAGGGGTCCGTGCTGTAGTCACCCTAAAAGCTGGTCCAGTAAAATACCTGAACTGAATTTTCTCTGCGGTTGCTGGGGCTGCCCCCGGGGTTGTCCCGGGCGATGGCAGTGAGGGTGTAGTGATCTTTAGTCTCTCGATCCAGTGGAGACAGGATGTAGATGTCACCCTGCGTGGAAGAAAAGATATGAGGAGGATGAATGTCATGTGACAGCTTTAACAGCTTTTGCAGCTCAATGAAACAAGTGGAAAACATTTGTCAAAAGTATTCATTTTAAACTACATTTGTTTTTGTAAGTACAGGCTGTAATAAGTGCTGTAAAATGCACTTTAGTTTATTGGCAGTCAAGCATTGTAAATATACAGTTTTGGGCTTTAAGAAACTTTATAGCCCAAAACTTTACTAGTAAAAGTATTTGTATATCAACAGCAATTCCATGCAATATCATCAATTATTATATCATATATTATATTATACTACACTATACATCAATAATAAAATGATTGAATTGTTGTGTAGGTCAGTTGCCTGGACAGGGCACAACTATGGCTAATGTATACTACCACAGCACAATCAGTGAACCTTTATTAGTGTTTTCTCCCAATGACCTTTGAGGGATACAAGTATTGCCCTACCCCAAGTGCCAAATTACTGATTTTATACACTCTGCCTTTTATACACAGACCATCATAGCCATACCAGTCCTCCAAAACCACTTCATGGTTTTCCACTATGTCAGATACATTTAAATTATAAATTTACATGTATTTAAAAATAAATCAGTTTTTGTCAGTTTTACATCTGACATACACATACGCACACATACACCCTGCATACACACAAACACTGACCGTAGAGGGGGTGATTCCAAACTTGCCCTCTCCATCCACCAGCAAGTACTCAATCACTGCAAAGAGGCCTGAGTCTGCATCTGTTGCACTCACTCGCACGATAATAGTGCCTAGAGCCACATTCTCAAACACTGGTTTCTACACACACATACACACACAGTCTATTAGATAATCAGCTGATTCTTACTATGTTCATAATACCTCAGAAGATATAAGAACAATGATTTGAATGAAGAGAGAAGTACACAAGGCTGCCAAGTCCCAAACAAGTGTAAAATAGGTTAATAATGAGGAGGGACATAGTCCCAAACATATCCACCACATGTCTAACGTGTCTAGACTGTGTTTTGTCTGCACTGTGTGTATGTACCTGGTATGAGGGCTGTGTGAATATGGGGTTGTTGTCATTGACATCGACGATGCGTAGGTACACGGGAAGTTCCGAAAATCGCGGTGGGCTGCCCCGGTCCTGAGTGCGCACTGTGAAGTTAAGCCACTGCACCTGCTCATAATCCACTGTTCGGTTGGCTATAATCTTACCTTAAAAATAGAACAGACAGAAACCTTGCTTTCTGTTTTTTAAAAACTTGCTCTATTTTGACTGAACACATAATAGACTGATAAATCAAATCCAGTTATTTATCTCAGTGCTCCTGAATTCTTTTGAGGGACTAACAGAAATATATCCCCAGTACTGGATATATTCAGTGATAATTTCAGCACTGAAACACTGCTCTTAGCTTAGGGACTTGTGGGAGCAGCAGTGGAGTAAAGTAGGTGATAAGAGGACAAAACCAGGCATGAAATGATCATGAGTCCTAACATCTGGAAAACGAGCAGTTTTAGAGTTTAGATTTTAGAGTTACTAAATTCTGTCTTCATGGATTCACAGATTAAGTAGTAATCAAATGATCATTAAATGAACTGAATCATCGTTCAAATCCAAAAGGCAGATTTATTTGTTCTTTTTTTCCAACACAACAGCATAGCAGATAACCTCCTACAAGTAGTGGTACTTCTAGTAATATTTGTGTGATAGACCCTGTCTAGCTGGTAAATCCACCAGAGACTGCAGGTAGATGGACCACTCCACGCATAACGCACAGAGATTCTTATATTTGGTACCGTAAACACGTACAGATGATGGTGGTCCGGTAAATAGGTTAATATATTATGTAGCACTTTACTGAAAGGTGTAATTTACAAGCTACAGGACACGACACAACTGACATGAACTTCTTAAGCAGCCTTTAAGACAATTGACACTTGCTATTTATGAAACAAGCCTTAATTAATTATTATGTGGGTTTATATTTGTTGACATTTGAGGCTTATTATTATGTACCCTTCAGTAAAGAGTTACTTAACATTTAAAACTGATGGAAAAAACAGCTGTTTCTGTCATTTAATCAGACGGTCTCAGTTAATAACTTGATTTTTCTGCATTGCTGTTGCACTTATTTGATATGTAAAGAATGTGCCAAAGAAAAAAATTTTTCTTTGTAAATTTTAAAAAAAGTTTTTATTTGGTTTGTGTCACAGACAATCTATTACTAGGTATAAAATATTACAGTGCATCCAACAATAAAGGTAGCATGGAGTGTCTTTTATATATACAAGAACACCAGGATCATTATGTCTCTGGGGCCACACTGGCTTTTATGTTCTTGAAAACAGTGATTTCAAACGTTTGACCTGTAGTGTAATCTAAAGAGCAGAAATGCTATTTATGAGTGGGTGTCATGTCTTTACCTGTCGAGGGGTCTTCTAGTCTGACATAATTTCCTCTGGGCAGATGGAGAAGCTCGTAGAAGATCTGCCCATTGGGGCCTTTGTCTGGATCTACAGCAGACACTGAGAGTAAAGTAGTACCAGGCTGAGCTCCTTCCAGAATACTCTCTGAGAAATTAGTGACACCGAATGGCCGAAACCGTGGTGCGTTATCGTTTACATCCAGCACACTGATGGTCAGCCTGGCTGTCAGGATTGGAGGAGAGAGGCAGGGCAGGGAGAAAGTTAGGGACAGGAACAGGTTAAACATCAAATAGAAAAAAATATTTGTGTGAAAAGAGAAAAAGACAGACAAAGTATAAACCATGGGGTCTTAACATTTCAATTGATCACCTGTTTTCAAATGGTACAAATGAAAAAAACATTACGCACAATGTTTTCATATGACATGGTGACATTTTTGAGAAAAGTTTGAGAAAAGCATGAACAGACATTACATACCAGTTCATCTCAGGCCAGGTTAAATATTACCCTTACCTTATTTTATACTTCGTATTTGCAGTGTTTTGTTTGTTTCACAATGTCTTACGTCTATTGCACTATATGTACACTGTAGAACCTGAGCTTCACCATTTCATCTCTCTGTATACTTGTATATGGTTCAGATGACAGTAAAGTCCACTTTGACTTTGATACCATTTCATACTTACCATTTGGAACACTGACAGACATGTCAATGACATCACTGGCATTATCGTGCACTGACACTATGATCTCAAAAGTAGCAACCAGCTCTCTGTTCAAAAGGTTTCGCACAAATACAGCACCTGAGGACACACACAACCAAATTACTGTTTTCAAGAATATAAAGCCAGTTTTGTTGCAGATACAGTTTATATCCTCCAATATCCAGCTCCATCCAAAACCCTTAGGATAAGTTGGAGCCACAACTAATAATCAAAAAACAAGTACCTGATCTCACTAGTGCTCTGATAGCTGAATGCAATCAAATTCTCACTGCAATGATCCAACAGTGCGAAGAGACAATCTTCCTATTGATACCCTTGGATGAGTAGGTGTCCACAAACTTTTGTACATGTAGCATATTTTTCTAAAAATTACACAAGGCAGTTTCTAAAAATAACAGTATGTGTAACATGGATTTCTGTGTCTGTTGGGGTTAGGAGTGAGTTAGGCTTTACTTTAGCATTTTTACTGTTCCGTTTATAAAAACAGGATCAAAAGAGGTATAATGAGTACATGTATAACTCCAGTGTTCAATCTGAGCCAAGCCTTCTCATCCAGCATCAGTGCCTGACCTCATAAATGTTCTTTTTACTGGGCAAATATTTCACATATACACTCCAAATTTTGTTGAAAGCTTTCCTAGAAGAATGAAAGGCTGTCACATCTGCCAAGGGGCAATGGGGTGGGGGGTTAGGTTTGAGGGTGAGAGCACTACATATTAATACCCATGGATGCAGTAGGTGCGATGGTCAGGTGTTCATAAAGTGACAGAGTGTACAGAAGCCTTTCATTACAGCCTAAATAAACACTACATAAAGGCACAAAAAAGTGTAGCCAATCAAAACATAGATCATTTGATATCAATGTTAAGGACACAGGTACAAAACAAAACTTGTTTTATTGTTTAAAGGATTCAGAAAGGCTGGAAAATGTAACATAAGAAGTGGACGCCAGAGGAAAGAAGTAAAATACAAGAAAAATGTGTAAGCCTTTTAAGTCTATAATTTATTAAGTTTTTGCTGAACGCTGTACATGCTTTTACTTTTAAAAATAATTAATAATAAAAAGATAATACAATAATAAAATAATTAAAATGTGTTGAATTTACTTGATTAATGTAATACATTTTGTTTGTGTAAAACAAACAGCACCATCCTTTATGCCTGAAGCTCCACACCTGTTCAGACCCACCTGTGTGAAAGTCAATCCCAAATGACTCTTGCAGCCCACTGACTGGTTTATTCCCATCATCCTTGGCTTCCACAGAGATGATGTAATACTCCAGGCGGGGTCGGAGGTCAGGGTCCTCTGCAGTGAGGGTGGCCACCACCTCCCCGGGCGGTGTGGACTCATTCACACTGATGGTCTGCACTGGCTGCAAGAAGCGGGGTCGAGAGTCGTTCACGTCATCCAGCACCACGGTCAGAGTGGCTGTACCTGACAGGGGGGGTGTGCCCCGGTCTGTTGCTGCAACCACCAGCCGGTAGGACGCACGCTCCTCGCGGTCCAGCGTGGCGTTCCCTACCAGTACGGCCCCGGATAGGGGATCCACCACAAAGCGGTCCTGAGCACCACTCTCCAGACGATACTGCAGCCAGCCATTAGAGCCAGCGTCTGCATCTGTAGCTGACAGCTGGGTCACTACCACACCTGAGGGAAAAACACACACAGTTACATGACTCTAGAGGCCGATACGGATGTCAGCACTTCAATTTACACTCTCACTACTACAAAATGTACACAGTAGTAACACACATTTCTCATTCACTATTAAGTTATGTGGGGACATTCTGCAAAATGTCAATTCTCTTAATACTTTATGAACTGTTTTTCGTGTGTTTTTTGTGCTTAATAAGTCGATATTATTACTTGTAGAAACTCTTTTTCTAAGGGTGAACCAGTGTCAGTTTATGTCTGTCTATTTCTTCTTTATTTCTTTCTCTCTGTCTCTCTTTCTCTGCCTATTTCTTTATTTCTCTCTCTCTCTCTCTCTCACAAACACACGCACACACACACACACACACACACACACACACACACACACACACACACACACACACACACCTGTTGGGCTGTTTTCAGGCAGGCGTACAGTAAAGCTGGAGGGACTAAACACTGGGGGGTTGTCATTTCTGTCCAGAATGGTGACAGTGAGTGGAACACTGCTGTTAAGCCCCCCAATATCCTCCCCAACCAGAAGTAACTCCACCCGTGGGTCAGAAAATGCCTCTCTGTCCAACATTGCACCCTCACGCACTGAGACCACAGCTATAACACAGACAGAGAGTGATAGAAGGGGGAAAGAGAGAGATGGAGAAAAAATTGATTAGCACAAATTTGACAGTATAAACAGATAGACAGTGTCACCATATAGAAAGTCAAACATTAAAAGCTGCATGCTTAATGGAACAATAATTACTTTATATTCCAGATATCTTTGTAGAATTACTTGTTTTATCTGCTGGAAAGGATAGCTTTTCCATAAATGTCACCAAAAAAAGACACAAAAAGTGACTCAAACAGATCCATCAGAAGACTGTCATAACTTTATCTTTGATTAGTCCAAGAGCTGATTGTGATCACCAAACCTGAACTTAACCTGCACTGGAGCATGACAAATGTGTGCATGTTACCACTGCATGTTGTTCCATCTCAATAACTACTTGTACACAGCTGTTTATAACAATGAAGGTCAGCAGAAGCAAAGGATTCCACCTACTCTCCAGTCATAGCTGCATGGGGTCATACATTTTGCACATTTTCGTTCAGTGGTAGAATTCTTGCCTGCCACGCATTCTTCTAGGGTTCAATTCCCGGCCAATGCAGAGATGCACGTTATCAACAATGATAATGCTTGCTTATGCAAAACCGATAGGTGTTAAACTGACCTGAAACAGTCTGCACTTCAATTCACTGTCCTCACACATGCACACACTATGCTCTTAACAATACTATTTAAATTGTTACAACTGTAAAATATTGTAAGAGTGTGCTGTAGTTTAACATTTCCAAGGTATAATAAATGCATATGTACTATGTTTCTGTTTGAAATTTTGAATCAAGTGTGGTCAGTAGTGTATAAAAGAATAGTGACATGCACATTTTACATAGACACACTCTGACAAATTGCAAAAGCAATGACCAGGGGAAAAAAATGATGCGGTCTCATTTTTTTCCATGGCTGTATGTCCTACTCTTGCAAACATAAAGAAAAGTTCCTTAAAAAGCGGGGTTTAATGGCTGATAGCCATATCTGACCTGTGGTGGAGTTGATGGTGAAAAGATCCACTCTGGGGCCCAGCAGGCCATATTTCACCACAGCATTAACACCAATGTCCTTGTCTAAAGCCAGGACAGGCCCGTTCATTATTGACACAGTGGTACCTGTGGGGTAAAATAGGTAAGTGGTCATAGGTAAAGATGAAAGTAAAAACAGTTATTCAAACACTTACTGTGTTCCTTTACAGCCAAAGTCAGTTTCAAATATGAATTGGTTTTCACACAAATAATAGTGTTAAGAGCATTACCTGTGGGGGAGTTCTCACTGATCTCCCCTCTGTAGCTGGGGGATGTGAAGATGGGCCTGTTGTCATTCACATCTAAAATGGCGACCACTAGCAAATCTGAGTCCTGTAAAGGGATGGGTGGATGGAAGAAATTGAAAAAGGAAATCGCAGACCTGCATCAGGTCCTTAGATTGTGGGGAGTACAATGTAGAATTGTGCAAAACATACGGCCTTTCTGCTTACTTTGTTATAGAGCATAGGTATGATTACTAATGTAGTTTTCGGCAGGGTTTACCATACCTCAAAATTTTGGTACACAAAGAATGCAGTATTATCTAGTAAAGGACAACAAATACCCTTTCTGACCACTTTATTAGAAACACCTACGAAGACGAACCTTACTGGTGCACAGTTAAAGAGGATAATTTAAATTTTCTGCATAATTGGGGCAGCTGATGGCCTAGTGGTTAGGGAGTTGCCCCTGTGATCAGAAGGTCGTGGATCCGAGGCGCTGGCTGCCCACTGCTTCACTTGGTGATTGGGTAAAATGCAGAGAAAGAATTTCCCATTGTTCACACGGTGTGCTGTGCTGTGGTGTGTTCAAATGTGATTATAAGTGGCCACTTTACTTTAATTGATCACATCGATAGGAAATAGTTCGGTGTAGAGAAATTTACCAAATCTGATTTCTTTACTGTGGTAGTGATAGGAAAAGGTGCAATGTGTCCAGTATAAATATAACCATTTTATTCACCAGCCAAAATGACCACATAACCTACACAGAGCTGTTCTATGTTTGTTGTACAGCAACAGCAAACTCTATGGCAGCAGACGGGTTACAGCATGTAATTATACACCTACAATGTTTATAAGTGGGGCTCATAAAATGACCTGTGGGTGGGAGTACAAGGTTTGTAATCAAGTGGATGATGACTATAGTGCTATTCTACACAAACCGCAGTATGATGAAGTAAGGTGGTATTATATAGTGTGGAAAAAACATGCACGGTAGTTACCCTGCGGGCAATGCGGGGGTTCTCCGGGTTGTCTTTGACTGTGATAGTCAGTGTGTATTCGGCAACTCTCTCTCTGTCTAATGGCCTGTTCACCTGAACCACTCCTGACTAAGAGAAAAAGGATCAAAGACAGAAAAACATGAACTCCTTAAACTGTATGTTTATTGTTCAGTTATAAATGTAAACTGATAAACTAACATATAAGTTCAATAGTGAGACAAATCTTTATCTGCTGTTTCCAGCCTGCCTACTTTCTATGAACAACAACAACAATCATTTCTAGCAATCATTTCTCAAAGTGAGAAATTTTAATCGTTCTGTAAACCTTATCCCACCTTGCAGCGGTTGCAACAAAAGAATGCATTTGTGGGCGGAACATGGAAAGATCAGTTGGGGTCAGCTGCACTTTACTATTACAGCTAAACCAAAAGGAACATTTTTTAATCCGAAACCGCCCCTTCCTTCCCTTCTCACAGTTTCATTAATGTAGAAGGCTCCATCCGGGTTGCCCGCTGTGATGCTGTAGGTAAGGAGAGCATTGCGTCCGCTGTCCGCGTCCTGTGCTTGGATGCGGGTGATCGATGTCTGTACAGTTGCCCCCTCGCTTACACTGGTGCTCAATGGTAGGTTCAGCAGTACAGGGTCATTGTCATTAATGTCCAACACCTGAACCCCCACCACCACCTAATTTAAAATACAGCCACAATCAGATCACATGTGATGATCAAAATGGTGCCCCAATTGATATTGCCTACATTATTCAGGACCATTTTACAGAACAGTAATACAGGACAAAAGCAGCTACATGTCATTGTGTACAACATGCACTATGTATTTTATATTACTGTATTGCATTATGGTTATTCTGTGTCAATTTGCTGATTATGCCTTGGAATTATTATTAAATTACATTTTCTTAATAATGAACAAGTATTCAGTTAATATGTCAAGAAAAACAAGCTTGTGGAACACATGCTGAGCATGTGTTTTGGTGTTGTCAAGGAAGGGTTTTTTTGGAAGTAAATGGACATTTGCTGGCTTTTTTGACTGACAGCAATTTGTCTAATTACTGTAGCTGTAACTGATAGGGGATAGTGCTAAACAAAAACAACATTAGACTCCGTAGAGAAACATGGAGAATTAGATTATTCACAGTGGGCATGTAAGCTTTAGTAAGGCTTATAAAAGACTTTGTGTCTGAAAATGTCCTGCATATTAAAGACTATCCGTTGCAGATCCAAAGCCCATTGGCCTCTGTTCGACAAGATTATAAATGCTGTGCTTTTGTAACTGGAGCAGTATTTGTAGATTTGTGACTGTGTATATATGTGCATATGTGTATGTACCATGCTGCTCCGTGGTGGTGTTCCCAAGTCTCTAGCTGTGATAGTAATGTTGTAGTAGGTTGTAGTCTCTCTGTCAAGTTCAACATCTCTCCTCACTCTCAGCTCACCCTCCACAGGAGAGACTATGAACTCATCTAACACACATGGCATGGCAGGGAAAAAATGAAAATAAAGGAAAAAATTCCAATATATTAAATGTTTTTGTTGAATAAAATGCACATATTTAATCAATTTCCATAAGAATAAATGACATTACCATAACTAAAAGATAACAGGCATATGCACATTTTTGAAGATTTTAGCCTAGAAATCAGCCTAGAAAGGCCCTGCATCAGACATTGGAACATTGCAGTAAGGATTTGATTGCTTTCAGCCAGAAAAGCATTTGAGAGAACAGCTATGCACCTTGGGTGCAACTTATATAGAACGGATAGATACAGTTGAGAATTTTCTTTATATGGAAGCCTCCACTGTGTTTTGGTACCACACCCACATAAACACTGTTCTCACTATTTGGGTCTCCAGCAGTGATTCTGTACTCCACTTTTCCATTGAGGCCTGAGTCCTCATCGCTAGCTTTAACAGTGCAGACTCTGGGTCCAGGCTGACCCTCTGTAATCTCAAACGGACCCTCAAATGGCCGGGGGAACTGTGGGGTCACATCATTCACATCTATCACATTTACCAGCACCTATAAGACATAGACATAGGTAGCAATGATTAGGGCCAAGAACAAGAAAATATTTTGTTGCTGACTTAACATAACAACAACAGCAACACATAACATGATTTACAACATTTTGTGGTAAATGGACCAATAGAAATGGCCTCAAATTACATGGAAAATAATTTTGTTTAAACTTAATAGCATTTTTCCCCATTCTCTTATAATTCTGTGAGACGATACTCACAGTGGCACTAGATGTCAATCTAAGTTGTAGTATTGGGCATTGGTCAGTAGCAGTGATGACCAGGGTGTAGCGTCCAGCACTGATCTCAAAATCCAGCTCCTTCATCACCACTATCCGGCCCTGGGGGTGGGACATACACACACACACACACACACACACACACACACACACACACCACAGTTTCATATTACCTATAACTTACTTGCAACACTACAAGCTGCTCTCAATATTTGGCTGGTCAGTGTTCTAAATTACCGTAGTAGGACTAATATTGAACGCCTGGGCCAGGTTGCCAGAGGTGATGGCATAGCGCAGTGTGCCATTCAGACCCTCATCAGGGTCAGTGGCCGTAACCGTGGCGATGGTGGACCCCACTGTGTCTGGACCCTCAGTGAGGACAGTAACATATTCCTTTGCAGTAAACACTGGGGCGTTGTCATTCTCATCTATAATCCGCACCCACACCATTGTTGAGGCCTGCAAGGAAATAGGAAAAAATACAAACAATGTTTTGCAAACATGGCTGAAAATGGAATGAAAGTTTTGAATTTTCAACAGTATTTCTCTGCTTGTTTCAATAAGCTTTGAGGATGAAATAATTTATGCTGCACCACGGCCAGTGTCCAGGATGTTTTTCCGTCCCTCACCCTACAGCACCCCCTGCAATCCTGGTTAAAGATAAGCAGTTCAGACAATGGATGGATGGGTGGATGTTACACAATGTTTTTGTTATCACAGGAGGTTATTGTGAGGGGTAAAGGCTGCTAAAAATGTATCTACTCAAGCACAAAATTATAATTAAGCACAAAAGTACACATTTTTAATTAAGACAAACAGCAGATTTCATTTCTAAGAATACTCAGAAGAGGTGCCGCATCTCTCCATTCCTGTAATGACATGACAGCTGTGTTGTAAGACTAATTAGCCATATGTGTTGCTGTTGTTTACAGCAAAGGTCTTTAGAAAATGTTGAATGCTTTCGAGATGCATAAAAAAACCCAGAAGAAAAGACAAGGAGACCCAAAAAAGCCCAGCATATCTCCCCATGGACCACCCACTGTAAAGTGATGCCATAGAAGAACCACTTCTGGTTCCCTAAAATAGCCTTCAGTTGCACATTGGTAAATAAGATGTGTGAGTATGAAGAACTGCAAGGTTAAAGAACCTCCACATACTGTCAAATAACAAATCTCAGACAAGACAAATTACTAAAATTAAAAATATGTACAAACTGGCATCAAATCTAGCATTTTCCTGCGGAGCTAAGTTTAACATTACGGAGCTCATATGAAACTGTACCATAACTTTTGCACAGGCCACATTTAATGTTTTATGTGTTTTTATCAGTATGTTAAACTGAACAAATAAAGATTAATTATACATTCAAATGTTACTGTGCATAGAAAAACAAAACTTTTTTTCACAAAAAAAACCAGTTCATCAGACAACCCATTAATACAACTTCATTCCCTTTACACAGGAAAAGCTGCCATGTACTGTATGTTAAGTCTATGTGTAAGTCTATGTGTCTATCTCTAAAGCATAATGAAATAAGCAATTATTTTGTTTTACTTGAATCAAATTAATTTCCACATGAAAAATGTAACAATGTAGGTATATTTGTGTATATATATATATATATATATATATATATATATATATATATGTGTGTGTGTGTGTGT
>JBBJLS010000148.1:23452655-23475517 GCA_037577275.1 Bryconaethiops microstoma | reverse complement strand
CCATTTCAGTTTTTCATTTGTAAAAGGAGATGAGGCAGATAGTTTGCCTCCCTAAATCATTTGCTTTATCTCATGGTGACACACACACACACACACACACACACACACACACACGCGCGCGCGCGCGCATGCACACGTTACCAGACAGAAACACACATGGCGCCATGGAGCTCACACAAAGGCGTACACACACAGAAATACACAGAAACTAAGAAATGCATGTTAACAAACAGAAACATACATGCAGCTTACACCACACACACACACATACACACACACACACACACACACACACACACACACACACACACACACACTTGTTAGCCGACAGTTAACATACATGGTGCCTACATACAGATACACAAACTCACACATGCATGTTAACAAACAGAAACATACACACAGCTTACACAGCATACACACACACACACACACACACACACACACACACACACACACACACACACTCACACACACGCAGGCACACACTCAGCATCAAAGGTGCCCACTTTTGACAGAAAGATAACTCTGATCTGCCCTCCTTTTAATCTCTTTCTCTTTTGCACTTTAATGCCTCTGAATTGTTCTTCCTGTGTGTATTTCACTATCTCCTCAGTCTAGACTCTCACTAATGTGAAGGAGATTCACAGAGGGTTTACCCTCAACTAGAATGATAAAACACAATATGCTGCTATACAGTAAGAAATGATTTACATTTATTATAATTTATATTTCACATTACATTGACATCTGTAAATAGCCAGAATTGTTTATTTGGAAAGAAAATGAAAAAGATTGCTAAAACTCTGCAGTTTTTAAATTCACAATTCATTCAATATCGTTTCACGCTGTTCTATTCCCAAATCAATCCACTTGAATCTTCAGCTCATCAATACATTTTTACACCCCATACTGAGGGGTTAAACAGCTTAAGAAGACAAAGACTTTGAAATGAAGGGATTAAGGATGATGGGTTGAGCTTATCTGGAGTCGAGGTAATGTTGCTTTAAAGTTGCTGGAGGGTATATTGAAGGAGAGCCAAAATATTCAGGAGTAAACATTTAGTTTTCAGCTATAATGAAACCCTAGTTGTGGTCATTTTTAATAAAAAGGTTAAGAATGGATGCATATCAAAGGAAATAATATCTGGTAAAAAAAAAAGAAGAAAGAAATATTAATTAAATAAATAAAGAGTGTGAGCAAAATATCATCAGCAGGCAACACATCTGTCACCTCAGGCTGTTTACTGACTAAACCTATTACTGCAATTAGATAAACACACACACACACACACACACACACACACAAACACACACACACACATTAACTGACAGAAAAACACATGCAGCTTACATACAGACACATAGATACACAGAAACACGTGTGCACACACATACAAACACAAGCCTATAGACAGCATGCAAAATGTGATAAAAATATGCATAAAAGCAGAAACACAAACTTGCAAAAATCCGCCCAAACAGTCGCAAGCATACACATATTAGTGGGTGAGAGATGAGCATTTTACCAGACTGTGAGAGAGTGATAAGAAAATGAGTCAAACAAAGTGATTGGAGGAGAAGGAGGGAGGATAAGAAGAGAATGAGTAAACATATGGACAGAGGGAAAGAGAGAGATTAAGAAAGAGAGAGGCAAAAAGAAAGGAGTGACTCTAAACATATTTCATTTTGCAACAGACAGCAAAAGATTGGAGAAACAACAAAAAACATAAGAGAGAGAGAGAAGAAAGAAAATTTTAGATGTAAAGAAGAAAAAAATGAGAGGAGGAGAGCAATCGTCAAGAGAGTTAAGAAAGAGGGAGAGAAAACAGCGATGGAGAGACAAAGAAAGAGAAGGAGAGACTGAGAGAGAAAGAGAATGTTATGGTGTAACGTTGGTCTGTGAATAGCCATATGAAAGGACAGAGTAGTCAAACTTTCATCACCTTCCATCCTCCTCCTCACCTCCTCACTCTCTCCTCCTAATGATTAAAGGATGGAGGGCAGGGAGGAGGGCAGATATAGTGAGAGAGTGAGAGAGAGAAAGAGAGAGTGAAAGAGACAGAGAAAGACAAAGAAAGAGTAAGTGTAGAAGGAATGAATCAATGGCACACGAATATTCCTAAACCAGTGCAAAACCGAGACATTTCTTTATTTGGTTTGAGCAAGTCTATTAAATTCATCTGTCTGAATAGCACAGCTCAAGGCTTTCTCCAATACCCAATCGTCTAAGTGGCGCAATATGCCTCTGACTTTAAGCACACTTCAGTGTGGCTTATACACCAACACATCAACACAAGATGTCCTCTTTATTCTACAGTGCACCTCCTGTTGCCACTCGTTTGCAGGATCCCTCTACCCACCTCCATCTTTCTCTTTTCTAGTCCTGTCAGTCTGCACACGGTGCCATGTTAACAGTGGGGTGGATGACTGCAGCAGGAGTTAAAAATTAGCTTACCAGGTCTTCACCCTCTGTGAAACATGAGTGTTTGAGATATTTTCATCATCATCATTGTTTTGCTTTGCTTTAAATCAAACATAAGCTATTATTCAAAATTTTGCGATCTATGTTTTCAATAAAATGAAAGTAATTTGATTGCAAATGATGTGAATATTCAAATGAATGTTGAAATGAATGTTTTATATCTCATGGTGATCCATACTATAGTGCACCTATTTTATGTGTATCTGTAAGTGCACCTATATGACCAATATTAATCCTGACCAATACTAAAGGGGCTAACAAACAATGCAAAGGAAAAAATGGAGTACAGTCTATAATACAGTCTGTAATGGAATACAGTCTGTAATTAATCCTGCTGCTAACGTCCAGATACCACAGCACACCTTCAGAGATCTTGTGAAGTCCAGGGTTTGGTGCCATGAGCTGCACTACACTGTATTACACTATAGTCTTGAAGAAAGGCCAACAGCTCAATTAATGTAAAGCTTTCAGATATTAAATGTTTAGAATAGCTTAAAATATGAACACAAAAGATCAGGCACCACCCGCACTACACACAAACTGATCAAGATCCCACAAACACACACACACACGCACATACACACATTCTTTCTCGGCCCAAAATCCATCAGCAATATAATAGGTAACGGAAAAAGAGAAACTGAAAAAGCAATTGAAGGTAATAAATAAGAAATGGACGAATGCAAACAAAGCCAAGCCAGGGGAAAGAAAGGAAAGAAGGGGGCAATTTAGAAGATATGAGGAGATTCAGGCTTTTGCCGTCTCCAGAGAGACAATGGGAGACACACACACACACACGTACGCACACACGCACGCACACATACACACATCCCCTTCCTGCCACAAATGCACACATGCACAGTAAATCACTATGAATATTTATAATAATTGGTAATGACATCAGTGATAAACACAAACACAAACAGGCTGCACTAGAGTCAAAGCGTGAAAAAGCTTAACTTTCCCAAAGAGTGAAATGTACTAATATTGAACCTTGAAGCACACCCAGAAGCCAGTAACCACATGTATACATATCTTAATAAAAGCAAAGTCTATAACTACAACTCTTTGTTAGCTCTTCCGGTCTTCATATGAAAGAAGTCTCAATTCATATGAAAAGTATGAAAACTATGAAAACACATAAAGAGGTAAAATCTTTGATAACCAATAATATCAGCTCATATACTGTGATTTAGAATGGCTGCAAATTCAACATAATCCAGTACTTTTAATTAAATCTTACATGATTGTCAGTGCTCAGCTGTGAACTGTTCACAATGATTTCTCTGCAAACAGCTAAATATTCTATTGAGAGCAGTATAAAACAATGACACTATAAAATCTTTAGAAACTAACAATTACCCAATTTTTTGGGGTTTTGTATTCATAATAATATAACCAATCTACACTGACTGACACAGCATTAAAACCACTGACAGGTGAAGTGAAGGAGGCAGTGTGTTAATCTGTGTAACTTTGTATCCTGGCATTATTTGAACACATACCACCTGTCTATCCATTGTTGCTGACCACGTACATACCTCAATAGCAACGGTATTCCCTAATGGTAGTGTGCTCCTTCAGCATTATAATGCTCCGTGCCAAACTGCATGAACTGGTCAAGAATGGTTGGAAGAACATACCCGAGAGTTTAAGGTGTTGACTTGGCCTCCAAATTTCCTAGAGCTCACTTAATCAAGCATTTGTGGGATGTGCTGGACAAATTAGTGCAATCCATGGAGGCGACAGAACTTAAAGACTGCTAACATTCAGATCACACAGCGCTCCTTCAGAGGTCTTGTGAACTCCATGCCACAATAGGGATTGGTGCCATGAGGAGGGCTACACAATATAACTCAGGTGGCTTTAATGTAACGAATGATCAATGTAAACAATATACATCTAAAAAAAAAAACAACTTCGAAGCAATACCACAGGTATCTTGATTTAATCCGTGAAATTGAATTTTAAAATGCAGCACTCCAAACATCCTGTTCTGAAACTGCTATGGCAAGTAGACACCTTGCTTTCTTTCTTTGTGTGTGTGTGTGTTTGCAAGCGGCCTCATTTCTATATCAGCGCAGAGTGGGTGTACATACTGAGTGTGTGATGCGAAAGCCCTTGAGTGTGGGTTGTGCGTGACCATATGGTTCAGCCGTACTGAGAGATGTCTCTGTTATGTGCTAATGTTAGTCATAATGAAGCTCTCAGACTGCTCAGACTTGGACAATTTGTAAATATTTAAAACACCCCAACACTGCACCAATAACTGGAATCAAGACGGATCGCAAACAAAACACGAATCACGTAAGTGTAACAAATCACGGCTTATTATTCTCATTGGAAACCAAGTAGAAGAATGTATGTTGCATCCAAAATTTAGTCAAAAGTTTGCAGTAGTTTCAACTGAAGAACTGTCTGAGGACACAAAAGACTGAAGTCTTTGTTTGATATATGTGTAGAGGGTATGGCGTCTGAGAAAGATCGTCCACACATGGTGAGATGCAGTGATAAAGTAATGCCTTAATGATAAAGTCGGTTTGGTGGGATGAACAAGAGTCAAAGTATGAAAATCTTCAACTGTACCTAATAAGTGAAATGTACTTATATCATATCCGTAGGGTGAAGGTTTAAAAAGTCAGTATGCACATGTATACACATTTGCAGGAAGGCAAAGAAAACCACAACTAACTAACCAGTGAATACAAAAGAGAAGGCACTTTACAAAGCCATATTAAGAACTATATTAAGTCAGACTGAGCTAAGAAGAAATATTTATGAGATTACTGAATCGAGGAGTGGTCTCATTTTTGACTTCCAAAGCAGCTACATGTATACATGTTGGGTAAAACTATTAACACACACGTAACTTATAAGCTTCTCTTGGGGTCAAAAGTGATGTTTCAGTACTGCTTCAGTGTACACCCTCCCTATTTAGAAATCTTATAACTGTATATGGTTGGCTTAATATGACTTTATTTATTAAGCTATATTAGGCACCTTACTGAGTCATTCTTTGCGAACAAAAGCCAACTGTAAGATTACTGAATGGGGAGCTGTCCACTGCTGTGGTGCTGACTCCTCATGTTTGACCTCAAGAGCAGCTACACGTATGCATGTGGGCTTGGTGTGTTAATGACTCCGGTTATTATGGGCCTCTATTAAGACACGATAGCTATGCAGTTGGTGAGACATATAAAGCCATTAAAAGCCCCCATAATGAAAGCACAAGGTACACCTGTCCGAACAATATCTGCCTTGTGTGGTTTAATAGCTTCCTTAATAGCCACAAGCCACAAAACCAGTCAATCATAAAAGCACCACTGCCTTTATGAGCTTTTCACTCAGTAGAATAGGGTCTCAACCACCAGCTCAGACATGAAATTCACTTTAAGCGATTAATAAAAGTAAAAGAGACCTATATTAACAAGATGTTAAAATGATGAACAACTTGTGAGCCGAACAGGAAACAGATTAAAACATCTGATTAATAGGGAAAAAGCACTAATTAAACATCATTAAGCACTAACAAGGCTTTGCTGGTTTTGTGGCTGATAAGGTGTCAATGCGAACACTGATGAATTAATGTCTTTGTTCTACATGTACATATATACCTAGCAAAAGCTAAAATAAATACAACTAACCAAGCAAGAACTCCTTATAGAAGAGCAGCAATCAGTATATGTCAGCAGAAAAAAAACTAAATGACTTCACTTCACTTTTCATGAACATTTTTTGTCAAAAATTAATGCTACGATGTGTGAACATCAGCAAGACAGTTCAGGTGCTGACAGGCAAAATTATGTTACTTTCAACGTATAATTAGAAATTAAATGAACTGAGAGTCTTTTCGCATCTTTACACACATATAGTTCCTTGCTAAAGTATTAAGTGCATAAGTAATTTGAGCAGTTATAGAGTTTTTGCTTATTAAAAAAACATATAACAAAGTATACTTAAACAATAATCAGTTAATTAAAATATAACAGTAATTTCTGCACAGCACTATATTCTATAAATGTAGTAAACAGTCATATGCAAAAGCTTTGGCTCTTTATGTTTAACTCTTTATAACAAGGAGATTTGGCAAGACTAAATTCCTGAAGATTGAGTGGGCAGATATACAGCTGTGTGCAAAAATTTGGACACCCAGGTCAAATTACACTTCTTCTTTCTACTGATTATGTGCTAAATTTAACATGCTGGTTTAAAGTTAACTGACCATTCTGTCATTCGTGAACACACCACAGCACAGAATTCTTCCTCTGGGCAGCCAGGAACACAGCACCCAGAGAGCAGTGTGTGGGGACGGCACCTTGCTCAAGGGTACCTCAGATGTGCCACTAGCAGTGCTGGGATTCAAACCCATGACTTTCTGATCGCACGGCAAACGCCCTAACCACTAGGCCCCCAGCTGGTGTAAACCAAAATGTAAACCAATGCTTCTTGTAATGATGTAACTGGACGGGGCCCGGCCTTATTGCTAGTCAGTCTTAGGGGACAGAACAGTCTGCATTAAAATAAATTGGGCCTACTGATGCGCATGATTCACATGCAAGAATGCACACTTTGTATGTATGTGTATGTGTGTGTGTGTGTGTGTGTGTGTGTGTGTGTGTGTATGTGTGCGCGCACATATATGTAAATCTCCCAACAGATTCATGAATTCATGAAAATGATCAATTAGTATCATTCCAAAGACATTAAAAATTAATAATTTCATTACTCTAACAGACCGGATTTTCTGACTGTATGTAGCCATATTGATTCACTCATAAGATGGACAGCAGGCAGCAGTGGAGGGAACATGTGATTACTACAAAACTTTGTTCATTATTAATAAGGCGGTCTATGCATCTGTTTCTTTGTAACTGTGGCCTGCTTTATATGATACAATGGCTTTGTGCCACATCAACGATCAAATGAAGGTTTGTCTCCACATTATGGCCATATGATGGATACAAAAAAATTAGCATAGCAAGTAATATTGCTGCAAACAAAATAACTTAATTCAACATAGAGAAACCCAAACAAACATGTATCTGCAGCTGTGACTGGTCAGGAAGGTCCCGTAACACAGTAAAACACATTGTGGTTTCTAAACATTTGTTCTGTTATGTTAAGTTTGAGATAATTGTGTTGGTACTAGCAGTTTGTTTCGAGATCCAGCACCTATTAGAGTTCCATCGATAATCACATAAAGAAAGAGGTTCCAGAAGGGAGAAAAATTACACTGTATGATTTTCATATTGCTTTTGTCCAACAAAAGCCACAGATGTCCATTTTTCCTAATTTTATCTTTTAAATAATTTGAAAAGAGCCACTCTTTATATTGTAAGAAACTTTCATGATCAACATAGCAGACAATATGCAAAAAGAACTCCAGACAGTCATCATGTTTCCTTTCTTCCAAGCACTGCAAACAGGCGCACACTCAGACTTCCATGCTTAGGTCTATTTATTTAAACTCAAAATAACAGGCACGAGGGCCAGAGTTAACAAACAAAAGGAAGAACGGAAAAGCCTCTTCAATTCCAGGGCTTCAATTCAACTTAATTAACATGAAAACTCAAAACAAACACACTTCAACAAGGGTGGCCTCTAGCGGCCACCCACCGTCACTGCCTCCAGGCCTGACAGTACCCCCCCTCCTACAGCACACCACCGGGACGCCCAGGAAACACCCAAAGGCGGAGGAGGGAGAGGTAGAGGCAAAGAGCAGCGTCCCACGTGCCCCACCTGGCCGTCTCTCCGAGGGTTACATCCTGGCGCTCCGCACGGCCAGGGCGGTCCCGATGGGTCTCCTGGGATGCTCTCCTTTAAGAGTCCCAACCCGTGTCCCCTACCGGGGAGCCCCTCTTTGTCCTCGGGGGTGGAGCTCCCCACCGGGAAGACCCCCAGCTTCTGTGGCTGCTACAGGCCCCTCTGCTGTGGCTACAGGCCCTTCTCAGGCCTCTGCTGCGCTATCCGCCCCCTCTGCGGCTAACGGACACTCTACTGGGCTGAGCTGTTGGCCTAACGGGGTAAGCTGCTGGGCTAACGTAGGCTCTAATGGCTCCACTAAAGAGCCTAATGGCACTAGTAAAGGGCCTAGAAAGTCCATGGTCTCTGGGCTGCCCGCTCTCGCTCCTACACTAACTCTGGTCATGCTACCTGGCACTGGGTGCCAGCACAGGTCTCTGGAGTGTTGTCTCGGCGCTTGGAAGCGTGGTCTTTCTCTCTTGCTCCCACTCTTGACCTCTCTCGGCGGCTGCGAAACTCTCTTGCTCTGTGGCGGATGCGGCAACCTCTCGCTCTGTGGCGGCGCCTGCGTGGAGCAATGAGGCATGTTGCCTGGTCTCAGGGGGAGGCAAGACTGGCTGTGTGTCCTCAAGGAGCAGCAAGATGGGCTGCGCATCCTCGAGGATCGGCAAAATGGGCTGCTGTTGAGAGATGGCCTTCTGCCATCATAGCGACCAACTCCCCGAACAGATCCTCCTCGCTATCCCACGCCATGTCTGTGGCACCTGCAGTTGGAGGGTCAAACCATCTATCATGACCGACCACCCGGGTCCACCCAAACCAAACTTAAATACCCAACTTAATTACTCCTGAGCACACGGGCAGCTGAACTAATTACATACGCAAATTCACGCCCGGTTAAACACCGTCACTGCCTCCAGGCCTGACAACAGTCTCATAGACTGGCAGTGTAGCCTGGAGTCCTGACAAGGCCCAAAATTACACTGTAATGGGGCATGTATGTCAGTCTGTCACAATCTCCCACTAAAGTCTAGATTCAGCAGGTTTCTGTGAGCTCCGGTTCCACTGGCATCCACAGACAGATTCATGCATACTATACTTTTTTTTCTCAAATACAGCTTGCATTAACAAATAAAATTGATTTTTTATACTTTGTAACAGTACCCAAATGCAGATTGAGTGAACCATACAGATGCATGGTTAACTATTTCCATGCCACACTATAATGAAATTTGAGGGTAAGCCTGGTAGTCTTCAAGCAACCGCCACTGCTATGGCATCGCTGTCTTTTACTGTCAGTACTTAAATGAGGAGAATCAATTTACTGTTCAAAATCCCCTATTAAACATTTTAGAGATGCCATTTTGAAATGAACCACTACTCTTTATGAATGATCCAGAGGGGAAAGATAAAGCTAAGGGAGAACAGCAGATAGCAGAGAACAGGAGAGAGCCTAAGTGAATGAGCATGTGTGTGTGAGAGAGAGAGAGAGAGAGAGAGAGAGAGAGAGAGAGAGAAACAGACTGAAAGAGGGCAGATGAAAAGCCGCTGCTACACACTTGTCTCTGTCAGTACGTCTCCAGGGCGCTGCGGGAAGAGACATGGATTTACAAGCCTTTTGCATGTAGTGAGCCCGGTGCAAACCGATACTACAGCACTGCGACTCATTACTCGTCCAGCACAGAAACACAGAAACAGCAGTCTAAGGCAGAAAACATTGGAAGAGAAGCGTGGCGGGCAGAAAGAAGTATGGCTTGTGTTCACCACAGGGCAGACTCACGTAGATATATTCATCTATAAAAATCTATAAAGCTTAGAAGTCTAGAACTTTTACTATTGTTTTGTGATACTGTTCAAGTGCAATTATATAATTACATTATTTTAAGCTAGTTATTTTAAGCTAATGAATACCATTTACATTTTGTACAGACATTTAAATGTTTTTTGTTTGTATTTTTTCTGAGGTTAAAACCATAGTTTTTCTGCAAAACAAGACTTTGAATCATAATAAAATATGTTTTCTTCTTACAAACACACATGTGAAGGAACAATTTAGAATCTGCACTTTCAGAATTGTATTGCTGGTTTGAAAGAGCTCTGACATCTGAGGTACAG
Source organism: Bryconaethiops microstoma (assembly GCA_037577275.1). Classification (NCBI taxonomy): domain Eukaryota; kingdom Metazoa; phylum Chordata; class Actinopteri; order Characiformes; family Alestidae; genus Bryconaethiops; species Bryconaethiops microstoma. The sequence continues at coordinate 23,465,176 of JBBJLS010000148.1, read as the reverse complement.
TGGTGCTGTGAGTGGTGCTGTGAGTGGTGCTGGTTCTCCATTGCAAGAAGGGTTTGATTCCCAGCCGGGGCAGCTGAGTCATTTCTGTGTGTCGTTTGTTCTCCCTGTATCTGCATGGGTTTCTGAAGGGTACTCCTGTTTCTGGTTTCAGTCTCAATGTTACAATTTTTAAATTTTTTTTTTCAATTATTACGTTGTATTCCACAGCTCTCTTTAGGATTCAGAACACATGAAAAAATAATAGGCTGCACTTCCAGTCTATGAGACAGTCTGGAGTTCTTTTTGCATATCATCTGCAATGTTCATCATGAAAGTTTCCCACAACGTAAAGAGTGGCTGTTTTCAAATTATGTACAAAGATAAAAATAGAAAAAAATGGACATCTGTGGCTTTTGTTGGAAAACAACAATACGAAAATCATAGAGTGTAATTTTTCTCCCATCTGGAACCTCAGTTTCTGAATGTGATTATCGATGGAGCTCTAAATGGAGCTGGATCTCAAAACAAACTGCCATTACCAATACAGCAATGAGTGTAATAGACATTGTGTCAAACTTAAGATAACAGGATAAATGTTTAGAAACATTTGCAATACTGATATTGAAAATGAAACCACAATGATTTTCACTGTGTGCTGGGACCTTCCCAACCAATCACAGCTGCAGATACAGGTTCCTCTGGGCATTATGTTGAATACATTTCTTGTATATTTATTCTACACATTAAATATTCATTAATGAGTCATTTTATATAACAGCACATACTTCTGAAAGTAGTACAAATGGAACTGTTAAGGACAGATAGGGGTTAGAGTCCAAAAGGAGAGAGAGATATCACATATCTGAAATACATTTTCTATCATTTATTTAAAAAAAATGAAGAAATAAAAAATAATTTAATTAGAGATATAATAAATATCTCTAATTAATGTAATTAGAGATATAATAACTATAATATGACAAACATATATTTGCAAAAATTGCTCACAGGCAACAAAAGTATACTGGATTATGAGTTATTACTGTAACATTTAAATGATCAGAACTTGATCTTCATGGATTTGTCTTCACCATAATGTGTCCAGGTTAACTAAACGCTCTGCTCTCTTCTGATTCCTAAGCACACAAAGCCTGTTCTTACCACACTGTATAAGGACAAGTAGAGGAATTAATGAAGGAAAGTGATAAGTTGAAGTTATGAGCTGCGGAGCAGTACGCATTGCCATTTTCCATTATTTATGGTTCACCCGGCCGATATTAAAAAGTGACCTTTAATTTACTGAGCACAATCCATACAGACTAATGAAAGAAATTCCAGCAGGCTAGTAAAATGCAGATGAGATGTATGGTGGATAGTTACTGATGAGTTTAAATACCATAGAACATTACACAATTTTCCAGTTTTTCTGTAAATAAAGGAACGGTGAAAAATGTTTCTGTGTTTTAGTGATCAAATGTACTCACATGTTCTATTAAAAAAGTGTCTCAAAAATGTCAATATTCTATATAGATAGGAAAAGATGTGTTTTTCATTATTGGAATTTGATACAAAAATCTTCGATGACAGTTTTAGAGATACACTCTTCGATGACAGGAAAACACAAATGCATTTATTTGCTATGTAAAGAAAACATATCAGGTAGAACAGTACAGATGTGGTAATGTTTTGAAATTCAAATATTTTAGCTGCTGACTACCTGTAACTTAAGTGGGAAATTTAAACAGTGTAAGTGTGAAGCATTAGAACAGAGAAGCAGTTTCTTCACATAATTTAAAAACTATAAATGAAATGCTGCTGAAAAGTTTTTGACACAAATTACCTATTTGCATGAGCAAGAGTATAATTTGCATTTGCATGTTTAGATTATTATTATCACTATGATAAACAGATTTATAATGAGATTTTTTTGTGAAAAGACCTTTCATGATTTGGTGCAAAGGAAGTCATCATAGTAGGGAAAACATTATAGAAGTGTTTACAAATGAAAATGTAGAAAGCACACATTTTTTAGAATTCAGTAAGATTTAGTTCATTTTGAGCAACAAAAGAGCAACCCTCACAAGGGTTTTGAGAATTACTGGCTCATGTAAAGGACTCCTGAAAAATGACCCAAAGAGGTTAGCAAACTTTAGCTGTTGACTAGATGCTCTAGCGGGAGGTTTAAACAATTTAAAGGGAATACAGCCAAAGTCTGTTTCAGGAGAGTAGGCATTATAGAATTACGCTAATGTTCGCTGCCCTGCTGCATTACAATTTAATTTTAAAAAGTGCACATTTTGCAACCAAGCCCCATGCTGCTCAGACACTCCTGCAGTGCCTTTTTTCCCCACATTACAGTGATGTGCTTATATAAGCGTAAGTTGTATATTCACATTCATAAATGTGTGTTCACCTGTATCTGCAGCAGAGATGTTCCAGTTGGAGTGCTCTCCAGTAAACTGATGTTGTAGAGTGTCTGACTGAACATGGGTCTGTTGTCATTCTCGTTGATCAGGTCGATGAAGACTCTCGCGAAGCCCACATGTTCAGATAGAGACTCGTTGGCGTACAGCTGGAAGCCAAAATAGCAGGGGAGAAATTCACTTTTGCAAAAAAGTCTCAGCAGCTACTTACTATCAATAATTCATTTGTTTATATTGCTGATTTCATTATGATGGTGCTTGCTCTATGCTAAGCTGTCATCATAATGAATGATTCCATTTATTATGTGACCAGTGACTTTGGGGGGTGGGGGGACCATATGATGGAATGCTTCTGGAGAAATCACTTTGAAATTAGTGTACACAGAAATGTATTACATTCCATGAGTTCTGATACTTTTATTTGTTTTTGCTACACATACTGTTTGCATTAATATATGTAAAAGGTCCTCTTATCAAGTACTACAGATTTATAATAAAGTGAGTAGTTGAAGCGTGCAGGATTAGCATAGAGAAGCAGTTTTATATTCATATAGTTTCAAAACGTATAAATTATTCAAGCGCAGTGAGTGAAATTTCATTGCGACATTTGTTGAATTCCATGTGCTGTTTAAATCCAGTCAGGGAAGGGTTAGGAACTTGTAGCTTCAACTCAGCCCAAGGTTTTGTATAACATCTCAGGCAACCAAGCACAAAAAAAACCTCATTGTGTGCTGTGTTTAGCCTGGGGACCAGACATGTTTTAAATGTATTTCTCTGTTTCTGCCCAACAGCGGTGAGGGCAGTATTGTGTCAGTTCAAACAAGAGGAACAGTTGCTCCAGGCTGTGCTCCATTCAGACTAAATAAGTGTAAGTACAATACTTTATTTATTTGGATTACATTAAGTTCCAAATATGTCAAATATGCAAAGTATTCAGATCTTTGGAGATCTTTCAAATTATAGTTGTATTGTAAAAGTATTGATTTGTCAAAATCTGTCTCAGGGGTTTGAGTCTGAGTTTAGTCTCTAGTCTCTGTGGTCTGAATCTAAGTCAATCCTCAAGTGTCTGAGGTGTGAGTATAAATCAGATCCTGAGTCTCTGGTGTGAGAATCCTGGTCTGACTTGAATCATGTGTCTATGGGGTACAAGACCAAATCAAGTTCTGAGTCTCTGGGGTGTGAGTCAAAATCGAGTCACTGGGGTGTGAGGGTAAGTTAATTCTTGAATCTCTGAAGAGTGAGACTGAGTACAAGTTGAGTCTCTGCAGTGTGAGTATAAGTTGAGTATGGGGTCTGAGTGTGAGGATTAGTCAAGTCTTGAACCTCTGGGGTCGTTGCATTTGGTCTCAGGGTGAGGGTCTTAGTCGGTACTTGAGTTACTGATTTAATTAATGATTGTCTATAATTTTTTAAAATGGACTTTACTGAATAATTTTAACAGTAAGTCTTAAGAGAAATGGAACATGTTGGAGAGAAACTTTCCATGAGCAAATTATCAAATGTATTTCTTACATCAGCAACAAAACTCTTCAAATGAACACATGGTGTTTTAGCTATTACAACAGCTTTGACTATGATCTGAGTAAGTGTCTACTGCCTTTGGATGTGATATTTATTCATTATGATTAAATTGTTTAGTGAAGTTGCATCCAGAATATTGCTAGCAATATTCAAGCTGCACAACAGATTTCAAATTAAGTTGAGCTGTGGTGTGTCAGGCCCTGAGTGACATGATCTTTTTAATTTTTGAGCCACAGCAATAAAGCTTTGCATTTAGGCCTATCATCCCTATGTAAGATGAAAATTTTCCCTGAGGTCAGGTTTTTAAGCAAAGTGAAAGAAGTTAGCTCGTAATGTAGCTCCTCTGCCTTCATGTAAAAAAGGCATCTGGAGCTACTACAATGCACTTCTGTGCAGAAACAGAATCACATAAAGACCGGCTAACAATAAACAATAAACACTAAATGCTTATTTCACCACCAAGTTGATAAATGCCCGCATTTATGCAATTTGAATCCATGCAAGTCCCAATAATATTTACCAGTAAACAGGGACTATAGGTTAAACTTTTTGCACTTTGGTGAGTTACTAAGCTGCAGTAAAGCTGCATGTTGTGTACTTACAAAGAAATCTGATTACTGAATGACTCATTTAGAGGTTTCTCATCATCAGATAACTGAAGTGCTTCCTAATGTGTTGAAGGGATTATTGCCAAAATCTGATTTTCTACAGTTTATTTTTATGCAAGTAAATGCACTTTGTGCAAGCAAACTCACTCTATGATGTGCTGAAACCACACACAACACTCAAAATATAAAATACCTGCTGTGATCTAGTCAAACTCAACACTCAGTTCCATTAACAGCTGAACTCCCTCTCAACCCATTATCTTACTGAAGTCCGTTGAAGTTGAAATAAGATAACAACAAAAGTGCTATTATAAAGCAAGCATTTGACAGAACAGTGGTAAAAATCCCATTCAACCTAATGAGCAATTGTAATAATCTACATAATAGGGGCACTACATAATATTTTGTTTGTATTTTGAAATGCTACACTATTGAGCTAAACTTTGTTGTTGTAGTTACTTAAAGATAGACAGGTTGGAAATAAGCACAGCATTTGCTACCATACTAACATCCATCTCTTCATCAAGTGGAGTAGACTTGGATACGGTTTTAGAGCACAGATTGGCTATAACAAATAACAAAACGACAGTCAGACATTTAAGATAACACCAGGACTGGAGATGTTTTTCTTGGATCAGATTACCACATTTTTATGATGTCTGTTGTGACAAAAACTGAATCTAGATTAACATGCTCGTGATGTTGTAGTTTGTGAAATCAGACCCTGTTGTCTAAATAGACTGCCCCCAGCATTTAGCTATGTGGTGATGTTTTGTCCATTATTTTTGCTTACAGCAAGTCATACCGTGTCCTATACCACATTCACAATTCTGCTTCACGTTAAGGAAGAGCTGGATGTGGTTTGAACAGGATGAGAGGTTTTGGGGATACATTTATGGAAACAGTTTAGGTGACTATTGAATTCTAGTGTTTGTTAGCAACATAAGCCAGGTAGCTTCAGTGCTGTACTAAAGCAGCAATCAATATCTTGGCTGATTGTGTCTGGAAAAAGTAGATAATTGTGTAAATTAGATTATTCACCAAGCCATTTCTTTAATAACACATTATAAATGTATTTATGCACTTCAGTTTCTCATTAATGTGAACTGAGATTTTTTTCAACTGTAAAATGTGATAATGGATTCTACTTAAAAATGCTTCTGTATCTGAGACAGTTTAGCCTGTGAATTATCAGCAGGTCCACACTTCCATTCCTCAGTCTCATGACTACATAACTTACACTTTAGAATAATAGTAGTTTGTAAATATTTTTATTCTAATAAAAGAATTCTGTTAAAATAATTCTAAGCAGTGGTTAATGATAATAATAATAATGATAATTGTTCCTGCCAAGGATCTGCAGTTCACTTACCGAAAAGCTGTAGCTCCTGATTGTCTCAAAGTCCAGAGGCACAGCTACACGCACACGGATATCAGCCCTGCCTTGCACTGACGTGGGGGAGATGGTGAAGTGGTCTGAATTATTGCCCATTAGAATGACCTCAAACATACTGTTTACTCCCTGCAGAGAGAGAGCGAGAGCAAGAGCGAGCGAGAGAGAGAGAGAGAGAGAGAGAGAGAGAGAGAGAGAGAGAGAGAGAGAGGCGATGGTTATTTTTGGTACATGGTTAAAATATGGGTACTTCTTTTCATAAAAAGATACAGTTTCCTCCGGTTCCTTCAAGAATAGCAATGATGGCTTTAGATCTGTACAGCAGATTTCACTGTATACACTTTTGATAATGCATACACTTTTGATATGGTGAAATAAAATCACACTTTATTCTCACATTTTTCGTTTTTTTTTTTATTTTTTTTTTAAATTTAATTTCACAAGCTGGGACTTCAATCACAGGAGGCTCAAATGACAGGGGTTAACACACATTGCCTCCTCATGGGCTCCCAGTTTGGCTGTGGCTTCACCAGGTCTTGAACTCATAATCTTCTGAGCAAATATTTATGAGAGCTGTCCAAGAGCATTTCCGTGCCTAAAACTGTCTAATACACTAGATTTTTTTTAACTCAGAAAAAAAAATCATGATTGAATTCACAGTAGTTTTGATAGAAGAGTTCAAAGAGGTGATGATAGGAACAAGATATCTGACCAGATTGCCTCCAAACGTTCCTTCACAAAGAGTTATAACATGAAATCATTACAAATAAACTGAGATGCTGTGTATATTAATTTTGCGTACTTTAATATTTAGTATTTTTAATGATAGGACATGGAGAAGGATGTGAATGCAAATATAGATTTAATACTAGAAAATAGATAATTAGAAACAAAATGAGAAACAAACAGAACACAGAACCAACACAGAGTAATTACCAAGAACAAGATAAAACAAAACAAGACGAAGTTGGTCTAAAATGTAATGGAAATTAAAAAGAATGGACCAGGGCTGAATTTTGACATGCAGAAAACAAAAACGAACAGAGAAACACAAAGGCAGAACGCTGTGACAAAACATACATCAAAAATGAGTCATTAAACACTGGGTGTGTTGGACCCTGACGAAAACACCTGGGTATATATACTAACAAGGGAATGGAAAACACCTGAGCTGGGGATGACACAGGAACAATATGCAACATTAAGGAAGAGGCAGGACAACAAACTCACATGACAAACATATGGCAGGGTAAACAAAAACAGGCATATGGAACAGGGAGGACATAAACAACAACATAGACAACAGGTAAAATAGTGAAAAATACAGGGGTCATTACAAAAGGACAAGAAACAGGTAAAAAAGAAAGGGTGAACGTTACAAGTACTTAATGTGTTTAAGTATTTTATGTGTTTCCAGTACTGAGGCAGATGGATTTAGTTAGTTCAAGTTCCATATAAAATTAACATTAAATTAACTTCAAGGTACACCATGCAATCCTAAAGCAAGTCTACATGGCATTAATAAAGATGATTTAAAAGAGTAAAGAGAAGTACTGGTAGTGTATTTTATGGAAACAGTTGGTTGACTACTAAGTTCTATTGTTTGTTAGCATTGTTAGCTTTGTAGCCCCAGTTGTAAACTAAGGAAACAAAATGTGGACTCAAAACATGTCCTGAATGAGCAACTACATCTATGGTAAGTGCAAAAACTGTGCAAATTTGATTTTTTTCCTTTTCAGCAGAAAAATTCAGAATTCTGCATCAAAAGAGCAGATACTGGTCCACAGAACTTTAAATGCATACCACAGTTGTGTAAGGAAGATTTTTGGTCATTGCTAGCTTGGGTAGAAATGAGAAAGTATCTTTTATACTGTTGGATTATGCTGACCATGGGTTAAAACTGCACTGGCTTGTGGCCTGGGGGAAGATAGGGAGTTGCTGGGAGCAGACAGTGAAGCCAAAATAAACCTCTCAGATAAGGGTTTCCATAGGTTCCTGATTTAGTTTAGCTACAGCAATTATTCTCACATCCCATAGCATAGTCCTCATTTCTGCAAATCCCTGTAATTGTATCATGTCATGTGGAGCTAGTTAGTTAGCTTGTTGGACCTGAGCTAACTAAGCTCAGAATTAGATAGTCTAGCTTAGTGGCTAGACCGTCGCAAAATACACACGCTTACACTGGAGCTGCTGTCAGAGGAGCTGAAAGAGATTCCATCAAATGAAGATGTGTCAGAAAGACACTCATTAGTGTCATTCTCTCTCCGCGTCTCCAGTGCAGGAGACTGAGGGAACAGAGTGTATGGGCCTTCAGGGAGAGAGGAGAAAACATATGGCAGCATGAAGAGCCTCTACACATGACTCATCAGATTCCTGACTGCATTCACACACTCTGATTTAGCACAACAGAAAAAGGTGGAAGTGAAAGTGTAAGAGCGCGAGTATCACGGATGCTCACAGGCTAGCCTGCTAATCTGTGTTTTGCCTCGCCTGCGGCTTAAAAAGGTAAAAGAATAAAAGTTGAAATCAAAATTTCAACAAATATACAATTAAGATGCTACAAAACCTCATTTTTTCCAAAAACAAATTTGACTTATATCTACATTCTTTCTGCCAAAAGGACTAAAAACGTGTTTCTACAGCACACCACACATTTAAACGTCCCTTTTTATGATGAATGTTTAAAAAATGCAGATGAACAGAGAATGATGATACAGAAGTTAGTTAAAACATATACCTTTTAAAGGGTCTTTTTATGTGACCATTTCCTGACTTATCTATCATTTAACTAGGCTGTTTCTGTTATTGCCTTTAAGACAGATATATGTAATTACTGCTGTTCTAATTAGTTGGCCTAGGTGCAATATTCCAAAAACGAGGCTAAAACAAGGCAAAACATTTTTGGCATCACAAAAACATTAATTCAAATTATACTGTTTTTGGAGTTTAATATTTATACTCGGACAGTAAGGACTGGGGAGATAAAGATTTGTTCAAATTATCCAAGAATGCATATTTAAAAAAATAATCAGCATAATACATTCAACATTTTTCATGATCTGGGTTCTTTAAAATCTGAGATTGGCAATGTGTTATCACAGCCAGTTTTGCTGCTTTACTTAATGTAATGTTCATAGTCCACTGCTAATTCAGTGGTCCAAGTTAATTTTCACCTTCCTCAGCTGACTGTCCTTCAACAAATGAATATATATTTGGTTATCGCTCTTTGTTCAAATATGGATAAAACAAACTTAAGGCTCAAAAAAGGGGGTGAGACTATCCTAGTGGTCAATGGACAAAAGGCAGAGAAACACTCTGGCAAGGTCAGTACCATGAACCCTAATATCTATATAAGAACAATACTTGAGTATTAAATTATTCAGGCCTAGTTTTTGCATAATAATATCATGAAGCTATTTTTATTCTAAATATTGTAACGATCTCCCTGTCCTTTTCCTGTTTTTTTTTTTTGGCTTTTTGAAAATGTTCTGTCTGCTCCATTTTCTCGCCAGTTGTTATTTACATTCCCCATGTACCTTTGTGTATCTGTCTGTTCCATATGAGTATGTTTTGGTCCTAGGCCCGCCTTAGCCCTGACCCCGTGTTATCCTGTTCACCTGTGTCTACTTTCTGTCTCCTCCTCTGCCCAGGTGTTTTCATTTATTTAGTTAGTATACATTTTGTATTTTGGTCTGTTTGAAGGATTCTTTGGAAATTCTTTTTGCACTGGACAAGTGTTGTGTACTACTAACTTACACAAGACAGGCACTACTGGACATTGGTAACTCACATAATCGCCTGGACTTTACTGGTTTTATACCACCAGAGCTTCAAGTCATTGTCCGCCCCAGTAGCCACCGCCACCACTCCCAGGAAGGCCCCAAAGCACCAAGCCCGAGTGAGCCAGCTGACCCCAGGAGAGCGCTCCGGAGACGGCGACGCAAGTGAGACAAGAGGGGGGACTCCATGCTAGGCTAAAGACCCGAGCTAGCTGACCACCACTACCCAGCCTCTTAATGGCCAATGTGCAGTAAACTACAAGCCAGGATCACAACACAGCGGTAAATAAGAGAGTGCTGCGCTATTATTTTCACTGAGACCTGGCTTTTGGACAAAGTACCAGAATGCGCCGTTCAGCTACGGACTCCCTTAGTACACTGTGGAGACTGGACCGCAGCTTCTGGTAAGGCTGACGGGGGGGGGCAATTATCAACAACTCGTGGTGTGGAGATGTACAGAATGTCCACAAGTACTGTTCACCAGATGTGGAGTTTTTAATGCTAAAATGCCGCCCCTACTATCTACCAAGGGAATTCTCAGCTGTGTTGTTGGCCAGCTAACTCGGCAAACTCCATGCATTTAGATGCTGTTTTCATCATCGCCAGTGACTTTAACCAGTGCAACTTACGGACTGTACTTCCCAAATATCACCAACACGTGGACATTCCCACCCGTGACAAGAACACCTTGGACCATGTTTACAGTAACATACGCGGTGCATACAGGGTGGCACTGCATCACCACTTCGGACAGTCAGACCACATCTCTCTGTTCATATACCTGACTTACAGACAGAGACTGAAGCAATCAAACCTTGTCACCAAACCTGTCAAACTCTGGACCCCAGAGACTGAGAGCATCCTGCAGGACTGTTTTGCCCAGACAGACTGGGATGTGTTCAAAACTGCAGCCACTATGGAGGACTGTTCTGTCAACATACAGGACTATGCAGCATTTGTGCTGACAATATTGTGCCCACCACACAGGTCAGAAAGCTCTCCAACCAGAAGCCTTGGATCAACAGTCAGGTATAACACATGCTGTGTGTTTGCTCCCTTGCATTCAGATCAGGCAATGAGATGGAGTACAAGGCTGCAAAGTACGGATTGAGGAAAGCCGTCAGAGCAGCCAAAAGGCAGAATAGAGAGAAGCTGGATGGCTTTTATTCTTCTGCTGACCCCAGGTGGATGTGGCAAGGCCTGCAGCACATTACAAAGTATAGGGCCACCACCAGCACTATCAGTTTTGCAGGCAGCCTGCTGGATTATCTAAACATGTTCTACACCTGCTTTGAGACCTCCCTGGACCTCCCAGACCTCCATAACCCTCCAGACCTCGCAGACCTCCGAGACCTTCCTAACCCAAACCCCCCCACCAGCAGTTTCAATAGACCAGAAAGCACTAAAGAAGATCAACCCCTGCAAAGCAGCAGGACCAGACAAAATCCCGGCCGTGCCCTTAAAGCATGTGCAAACAAGCTGGCTAATGTTCTCACATCTTTGGCCTTTCCCTCAGCCAGAGCACCGTTCCCACCTGCTTCAAGACCAAAGTCATTGTACCTCTCCTCAAGAAAAGCCCAGCCACCTGCCTGAATGACTACAGACCAGCTTGAGAGAGTGGTGCTGGCCCACATCCAGAGCAACATCCCAGACACTCTGGACCCCCTGCACTGTGCCCAAAAGGTCCACATCAGATGCCACCGCTGCTGCCCTTCACTATTCCCTCTCCCACCTGGAAAACAAAGACTCCTATATCAGGATGCCCTTTGTTGATTACAGCTTTGCCTTCAACATGGTAATCCCCACAAACTCACCCAGAAACTGACCACACTTGGCCTGCACCCCACCCTCTGTGACTGGATCCTGGACTTTTTGACTGGCAGGCCTCAGTCTGTCAGGATCGGTAACAGGACTTTAGCCAGCATCAAACACTGGCGTCCCACAGGGTTGTGTCCTCAGCCCCATCCTCTACACCCTGTTCACCCACGACTATGTCACCTCCAACAAAGACAACATCATCCTAAAGTTTGCGGATGACACCGCAGTGATAGGTCGCATCACTGGAGGGGACAAAGCAGCCTACAGGGGATTGGTGGCCAGCCTGGTGTCCTCCTGGTGTGTCAGCCAAGATCCTCAACAGCTTTTACAGCTGTATTGTGGAGAACACAGTGACCAGCTGCATCACTGCATAGTACAGCAGCACTACTGCTATGGACTGCAAACGCCTGCAGAGAGTGATACCAACTGCGGAGAAGATCATCAGGACTCTGCTGCCCTCTTTGTAGAGTATGTACCACTGCAGAGTCCAGAGGAGAGCTGCATCCATCCTCAAAGACCCCACACACCCCAACATGCACTGTTCACACTTCTGTCCTCTGGACGAAGGTTCAGAAGTGTGAAATCTAGAACCTCCCAATTCAACAACTCCTTCTTCCCCACTGCCATCAGACTCCTTAACAGCTGACAGGAGTATAATTAATGGATTAATGAATTTATAATCACATACCTCATACTGTAATTTTTGCATTAAGCTCCTTTGCACATCCCCTTCATCTACCTCATACTGTAATTTTGCACATTAAGCTCTTTTCAGAATCAGAACCACATTTATATTTATAAATATAAAAATAAATGTTAACAAATGTATATAAGTTTATACTATGTTTATAAATATATGTATGAATATACATGTGTGTATACACACACACACACATATATATATATATATATATATATGCCTATATTCATACCCCTGGCAAATTTTGACTTAGTAATTTTGGCTTAGTTACAAGCAAGTTTCTTCTTGATTGGAAATGAC
>JBBJLS010000148.1:23415961-23437758 GCA_037577275.1 Bryconaethiops microstoma | reverse complement strand
TGTGTATATGCGTGTGTATATGCGTGTGTATATGCGTGTGTATATGCGTGTGTATATGCGTGTGTATATGCGTGTGTGTTTGAACTCTTTTTCCCTTCAGGGAACATCGTTACTCCACACCAGTAGAGAGTGGCAGCACCACACACACTTAGACACTATGGATACAGTTATGTACATGTGTACCCACTTAGGTTCTGGGATTAGAACAACTTCCTCACAGCTTTTGCGCAAAACACAACGATGTGTTGAACTGAATATACAGAGGTCAATTTATCAGAAACACCTACCCATAGCTCTGTGTATCTGCTGTGAATTGGGTTGGAGCAAAAATCTGGACCATTTGGTGGTTCCTAATGAATGGTCACAAGCCAACTTGCCTCTGCCACACCCCTCTATATCATACTCCTATTTCAATTATACAATCTGAATCTGGCTTGGATTACACATAGTGCATTTTTAAGACTGGAAAATAGATAACTTATGGAGATAAGAAACGGAGAAAATAAAAACAATTTTCAGTTCCTTTCATTAGGGAATATAATTGTATCATCTTTGGCTGCAATTATTTTTTTTTAATGATTCCATATTGTCTATCTTGACTCTAGTTTTTTAATTTATAATTATATTTAAAATTATGTTATAAAAAGTTAGAAATATGTCCCTTTCCACTGAGAAAGTGAATTTAGTGTACTTTTAAATCTCATTTAACGAGTATAATTGGACATAAGTGTGCACTAGTCTTTTGACAATAGCATGCATCATCTCCGCCTCACATCTACCAGAGTCTCACTCTGGTACCATGTTTCACCTGGATACAGCAATACATTCTGGCACACATTCCCCTTATGCAGAGTTTTGTATGAATTTGCAGTACACTCGAATAAATGAATAAAATAAAACATAAATATAACGTCTGGCTGTGGTTTTTCTACTTTTTCTTGTGCAGTGGGTGCTTTGCAAGAGGAAGCATGAAGTAATTGCAAAGGTAGTTTGTGCTTGATCAATAGCTTGTTAACAGTCAGCAGCATATCTCCATGGAAAGTGGGTGGGTGTGGGTGTGTGTTTCTGAACACAATGAGATAACATAAGCCAGCACACTACTGTCAGTGTAAGCTTGTGACACCGGGACAGACACATCTAATTACTCACAGATGCTCATGATAAAATGCTTTGGAAACAAATGCTGGACTAGGATTTAAACAAGTCATCTATATAGAGCACCCTTCAGAAATCTGGAACCACTTGTCATATTAATAGTTTCGTTTGCAAATATTGTATTTTATACATAATGGTAAAATGTATTTGAACATTACTGACTAGATGTTACGTATATTTATAAAATAAAATACATGAACACAAGAACCAATCATCTCTTAAAATTAAAATGTAATTTAATAATAATTGTAGTAATAATTTACCTATTCCACTAGGTAAACAGAAGACACACATGCTTTTTCTGTAAACTTACTATTACAAGATCAGTGATCTCAAAATGTTAGAGCGAGTAGAATTTTAGACTTATATAGATTTTAGACATTTATGTGCAACCAAATTGGTTTTATATTACTGAAAACATTTATTCCAAAGTTTGGTAAGATGAATCCAGACTTCCAAAGGTTGTGACCGGTAGTGTGCCTCAGCCTGTAAGAAGTCCATGGTGAGCACAGTGACCCCAGGAAGAAAAGTTACAAGACACACAAACAATGAAACAATAGCCACTTGTATCTGTGTATCTTACCTCATCCTTGTCCTCCACCTGTATGGACAAGGGCAGGGCGAAGCCCACCTGGGCCAATTCAGTAATGCGCACACGGTATTCAGAACTGTTAAACTTGGGTGCGTTATCATTCTTATCGATGAGGAGGATCGTGAAGGTAGTGAGGACAGTGGCAGCGGAGGGAGTGCGATCATCATTCAGCTCGGTACCCTGCAGAGAGGGAGAGAAGGGTGGCAAATATAAACTGATATTTATTTTACTTATAACAAAACAGAAATGGCAGTCCCTTACTGTGGCACAGCAAAGGTTGATTCTCTTAAAACTGTGATTACACAGAAGATAATAGACTTGCAAAAGAAAGTCAAATGAAAATAACTGAAAAACATTAGTTTTTTTCTAAATCGGGAGTTAAAAATAAAGAGGGAGCTCTCTTTTGGAGCATTGTCTAAGCACTGCCCCTATCACTGATAGATCACCAACGGCTGTGATTGCAAGAGCGGTAGCCTAGCTCTTACTGGGAAGGATAGGACTGAAAATGCAGGCACCTGTTAGGCAAATGACAGTGTTGTTCTCTCAGCATGCTGATATGTCCAGTAATGCCGCATTAGCATCTATATTAGTAGTAGTAGTAGTAGTATAAATGCATAAAGTTTTTAATTAATTTAGAATTATATGGGATTCTTATTGGGATAACATTGGTGTTCCTAATGAAAAGGAGTAAAATTACTATGTGAGAAATATATTGGCAAGCGGTAGAGTGGTTAAATCAGTGCGGATTTATTTGAAACATCCATTAATTTCTTAATTCTGACACACTACATCTGCCATTATATCACAGATGACATACTCAATAGCAAATCTAACCAATAGTATAAAATGATCACAATAATATAATATTGAATAACAGCTATGTGTGTTATAGCTAAATTGGAACTTTTTGCCTTTTTTTTTTAACTTTTAACCATGCAAGCATTAGCCTAGGTGTATTTTGTAAAGTTATGTAACCAGCTACAGTGCCTGGTGAGTAAAGCAAATTTCCCTTAGGTGCAAAAATGTAGCCAGAAAAATATGTGATTTGCGGGCCAGATTTAAAGATGAATTATAAATACTTGATGAGCTGTATGGTCTTGTGCCAGTACTGACTCTGTGCCAGTACTGACTCTGTATGGTCTTGTGCCAGTACTGAGTCCCCTGACTCAAATTATAGTGACTCCACTGTCCAAATTGATAACCTTTTAAAATCCAAGGTTTACAACCTAAGGCTTATTATTCATTTAGAAGTTTTTATCATCAACTAAACAGTCATATAAGTGTTTCCCATCTGTTAAGAGTAACCTGAACATTTGGTGTTCGCACTCCTATCCACAACAATACCCAAGGCCATAAATCTTCTGAATGTGGTCCGCACTCGAGATGAGTGATACAGTAGGTAAATGAGAGTGACTGAGGCTGACAGAAACAATGATCTAATGAAAGGATGGAATAGTCACAAGAGTGCATAAATTGCCCACTTATCCACAGCCACTCTTCACCACAGAGCAATCAAAACTAAATGGGGGCACTCTGTGGCCCGATATGGAAAACACACACGTGCAGTAAGATTTAAGCAGTGCAAAGAGAGTCATGGTTGACCAGAATCTAAACTTAAAACATCAAAAGGGTAGCATCACTTTGATCAGTATCACAACGATATTATACGAAACACATTATTTACATTGTTTTATTATTATTCAAACATATTAAAACATATTCAAGTTATTACATTATGAGATATATATATATATATAATATTCTGTTAGGTATGGTACATTATTAAAGTTTTCAGTTGTCACCATGCCGTGGTTGGGTGAGCATCGAGGCTTTGTAGTGGAGGCTTTTTTCAAAAATGATGAATCTGCACCCGAAAAGAGTATGGGGAAGAACACAACCTAGAGGACTTCTGGTTCCAACAGGATGGAGCTATGGCCCATACACTACGTCGTCCACGTGAAATTTTTCAGGAGATGTTCTTGGGTCAAGTGGTCTCCCTACGCGAGCCAGTTCCGTGGCCACTGCGCTCGCCTGATTTAAGTCCCTGTGACTTTTATATATATATATATTTATTTATTTTTTGATTATTCAAATAATTATACAGTACACAATTTTAGGAATTATTTTTATATCTCATGTGGGCCCACCACCTGCGGGAGAAGCCGTAAGGTTCTGGCTGACGAAACTGGCTTTTGGGACTTGGAATGTCATCTCTCTGGTGAGAAAGGAGCCTGTGCTTGTGTGCAAGGTTGAGATATACCAGCTAGATACAGTCAGGCTCACCTCACCTTCTGGAACCAATCTCCTGGAGAAGAGTTGGATGCTCGTCTTTTCTGGAGTTGCCATGCGTGAGCGGGGCCGGGCAGGGGTGGGGCTACTGCATTAACATCTGTGTTTATCCCTGCGCCTTCAGGTTGCTGAAAGGTCTCTGACTGTCATCTGTGGCTACGGGCCAAATGACAGTCTGGGGTACCTGGCCTTATTGGAGTCCTTAAGTGGGGTGCTGGACAGCACTCCACAGGGGGAGCTCATTGTTTTGCTGGGAGACTTCAACGCTCGCATGGGCAATGACAGTGTGGCCTGGAAGGGAGTGACTCGGAGGAATGGCCTCCTCGATCTGAACCCGAGCGGTGTTCTGTTGTTGGACTTCTGCGCAGTGCGTGGGTTGTCCTTACCGAACACCATGTTCGAGCATAAGTGTGTCCATAAATGCACATACCATTAGGATGCACGTGACCGCAGGTCAATGATCAATTTTGTAGTCGTGTCGTCTGATCTGTGGTCATGAAGAGAGGGTTAGAGCTGTCAACTGATCACCACCTGGTAGCGAGTTGGATCAAGTGGCAGTGGAGAAAGCCGGACATGCCTGGCAGGCCCAAGGGTGTAGTGAGGGTTTGCTGGGAGCATCTGGTAGTGGCCCTTGTTCACCAGATCTTTAACTCGCACCTCTGTCAGAACACCAACTGCATGCTGCGGGAGGAGGGGGACACTGAGTTCAAGTGGACTTTGTACCGTTCCTCCATTGTGGTGGTATCCCCCAAACCCAATTGACACCAGAGGTGAGAAGAGTCATCAAGCTGAAGGAGGAGAAATACCAGACATGGCTAGCCTATATGTCACCGAAGGCAAATGACTGATGTTTGGTTTTCTGTATGATCAGTATTAGGATTTCTTTTTCATTTTGCAGTATAAAGCTGGATATATAACAAATTTTCATCAAATTTAAATCATAAAAATATTTTTACATAAAACCACTCTGAACGACTGTTAACAATAAAAACTCAAATTTGAAATTAATAAAATTAAATAAGTGCGCCATGGAGCAAGTAACAGACGAGGTTTTACTCTACAGCGTTCGTCACATTGTATTATGGTTTATACTTCTATGAGTATAAGGTCACATTATTGAACAAACCTCTTCACCCGCATGTTGTACAAATGCTAATGGGTGAAACACTGCACGGTAAATTGTGCAATTTTGCTTGCCTATAGATAGAACAGTGTTTGATTAAATCAATAATACTACTTACAGATACAGCACTGAACTGCAATGTTATAGTACTAAAAACATTTCATACATTGTGCAGCACTAACATGGAGACAATTACCCTCTCTCCCACCCTTTCACACTCTGGTTCTCTGGCAGTTGTGGTCGAAAGAAAGGAATGCAGTCTCTATTCGAGTACCAATAATGGTAATTTTTGGGGAGATTAGATGGAGCTTGTAAGTTACAGGCAATCACAGACTTTTATCATTTAAACCTCTCCCTTCTGATTCCACCCCATACAAAAAGCCTCTGAATGTGCTGACCTTGAGTATTCCTGCACTTATCCAAGCTTTTGTGAAGTTGAGAAATTAGTTTTATTACTCTCACACTCAAAATCGATAGCTTCACCGTCAAGAGCATGGAGAGAAAAAGACCGGGAAAGAGAAGAGAAGTGGAAGAAAATCCATAACTTATGAATATGTTTTTTGGAGATGTTCCTTCACCTCCACTTCGTTCCGCGTGGAGTTCAGGCCATTTTGGAGAAGATCATTGATTTTAATTAAAGAGACGCTGACCCATGAGTGTGCAGGAGAACTAGAAATCAACAAAACAAATACTCTAATTCCACACCCACATAAACACACACACACACACACAAACAAACACACACACAAACATGCCTTGAGTACAGGTATGTGTGATCAGTTATACACCGATTAGACTTTGTAGGCACCTGCTCATTATTATAGACATGCAAACAATGAGCAGTGAAAAAGCATTCTGATGAGAACAAGGCACAGTAATCACTTGTTTCAACAACTCACTGTCTTAACAATCATGACTTGACAAATAAAAGTCATGTCAAAATCTGAACAGGGTTTTAGGTATTTTATTAGTTTAAAATACCTATTAGTTTAAAATAGTTTACCGAAGCAAGGCCAAAGGCTCAATCTGTTTGAATTTAGACAGATTTTGAGACTTGTCCTCAGTCATTATTATAGGGGCTTTTCTAAAAACCTTTGCTCATCCTTTGTGTTCTGCTAAAAGGCCTGTGCTCGCTTCATTAGGTGTTTTGTGAACTGCTTCACCATTGAGTTAATTTGGCAAGTTCACTTTAGCAAATGTTACATAGTCAGGTATTGACGGACTATTAGATTTGAATCCATTCCAAAAACTTGATGGAGTTCTATTACACCAGAGAATGCAGTTCCATTGCTCCGTAGCCCAATGCTGGGGGATTCCATGGCCTTCCCGTTGTGTCCATTTTTGCCATCATTGGCAAGTACTCTGATAACACAGTAACGTAAAAAGCTTTGGATACTCATTACAATGACTTTTTATCTAACACTTACAGTGGGGCAAAAAAGTATTTAGTCAGCCACCAATTGTGGAAGTTCTCCTACTTAAAAAGATGAGAGAGGCCTGTAATTTTCATCATAGGTTTAACTCAACTATGACAGACAAAATGAGAAAAAAAAAATCCAGAAAATGTATATATAACAAAGTATTGAAATGAACTTTTGTTATTGACCAAGGACTTATTTTCCTCCATAATTTGCAAATAAATTCTTTAAAAATCAGACAATGTGATTTTCTGGATTTTTTTTTCTCATTTTGTCTGTCATAGTTGAGGTACACCTATGATGAAAATTACAGGCCTCTCTCATCTTTTTAAGTGGTGGAATTTACACAATTGGTGGCTGACTAAATACTTTTTTGCCCCACTGTATATTACATAAATATGAACATGTGCACATATTTTTAACAGTTTAATGTACAGACCTTCGATTATAAGATAATCAAACAATATATTTTTATGTACCTGTTTTATTGGCAATGCATATCTGTGGAGATAACATCAGATGTGTGCGTGTGCAGCTGAATATCTGTGAGTAGATATCCTCAGAGTGGATATTTTTGCACATACTGGAAATATTTAATATCTTTGCTCCTACCTATTTTATGAGCAAGGGATGCTTGAACAAAGTCTAAAAAGATTAATATGAAAAGCATATATGCCATGGAGGACAGGGGGTTGAATAAGGAGACTTTGTCAGTTTGCTTCCATTTATATTTCCTATTGAACTCCTGGGTTTAGTGAGCAGTATGGTTTTGATCACAGTGTTATTGCATCATGAGTTTGGACATAAGACAACAATATTTTTTTGTACACTAAGGATTGGATTCTGCTGCTATTGTCATCACTTAAACCATCAATAAGGCCCTAAGTGCTCTTCCCATCACTTTGATGAATGTTTATTTTGATCTGTCTATACAGCTTCGCTTTTTTGGCTCAGCTTTTTGCAAATTCCAGCCTTGATTTGTTCTTGGTGCTGATGAGAGGTTTACATCTTGCAGGCTAGTGCCAATAGTTTTCATCTTTGAATGGTTAATAATCAGCCCTAAACTCTTCAGACTGTATGTGCTTGAAAGGTTTCTGCACAGTTCTAATGATTTCTCCGCCATCAGATATCATGTTCCTTCTTAAACTAAGTGGTTGTGGCTTTTCTTTCTTTTTGAAGATTCTGTACTGTTGATCCCATGCTCTGTGGTTCTAATTGGCTCTAACTGGTTTTTGTTTTGGTCTATGACTTTTACCTCAAAACCTCAAAAATAACACTGGCTGCAACCAATTCACTGCTGCAGCATGCTTCAACCTAAAAAAATGATTAGACCGAAATAAAAGACTAATATTGAGGGTCAACCAATTAAAAGCTCCTTTAATTGGGATCCAATCTATAATTGGGATCCAATATTCCCGCTAATCAGAATAATCTTTTCTCTTGTTAATAAAAGATTATGAATGTTAGTTCATGTTTCTAGCACACTCATGACGGAAATATCCTGTCCACAGCCTTACTTATGTCATGTCCACAGCCTTACTGTATTGGATGAAGTAAGTGTGATATGTTGAGTATAGCCAATCAAAAATTCAGTATCCTGTTTCAAAACCTCAGAAAAAATAATTCACGGTAATAATGAGAGAGCTTTATATGCTTTATAAATATATGAAAATTGATCACACCTCAGAGCTTGAATAAGTGCTCATGTGTTCCTGATACTCTTGATTTTGTGGAGCCATTCATTTAAAAAATTTTTTCATTGCTTTAGTTTTGTTTTTAAATATGTATTTTTACTTTTAAAATATAAAAAATATATTAAATTCTTTCAAAACGTTCAAATCTTCATACTGTTCAAAAGCTCCATGTATTTAACTTTTAATGTTTACTGAACATGTATCTTCCTCTACACGTATGTTTTACTTAGATATAATAGTCTTGTAAAAGTTTACACTATAAACTTTACATTTATAGCAAATGATTTCAGCCCCGTAGAAGAGTTATACTCAGCAATTATGGCATTCAGGTAATGGCACACACTTCTGAGCTCCTATATGGACAGTTGTGCGTAAAAGTTTGGGCAGCCCTGGTCAAATTACATGTTTTTGCTTATTTTCTAAGTGAAATGAGACTGTGCAATAGTTCTGGTACATTATATTTGGGGTTTTTTTCCCCAGTAAATTAATTTTGCAATAACATTTGCAACGCTAGGTTTAAGAGTGTTCTCAGTAGAACATGTGTACTTATTTTCACCTTGGAAATCAAGAGAACATTTGATCAAAGGTGTTAAAATTTTTTTGTACATGACTGTACACTGTTTAAATGTAATTACATACTTAATTACCTAATAAGTTACACAATTAATTTTATTTAAATTTGAGTTACATTCTGCATCAACAGGTTTGAATCTTTGTTCCTGGCTTTTTAAGTTTGTTTTAATAGCAGGGAATGACAAAACATCTCTGTTTTTTACTTCTGCAAAATAACACTACAACAGTAACAGTTCCCAAGTAATAACTTCAGGTTCAAATTTAATGTATCTTAATAACTGTAATGCAGTACCAGCTGAAAGTTTCAAATCTGCACTTTCAACAGAATTTATTTGCTTATTTCAATGAGCTGAATGTAAGAAATTATTCACATAATATTACACCATGCTTTTGAGAGCACCAGTGATAACGGCGACTTCTATGGGTTAAGACTCAAGGGTACTTCAGAGGTGCTTAGTAGTTTTGGAAAATGAACCCACGACTTCCTGATCGCAGGGCAAACATCCTAACCACTTGGCTACCAGCTGCCCCATATATTCATATTATGGAGCTTCTATAGTGGTTACATTATACTTCAGCTCTGAAGCATATATTGCATTTCATTTTGTAATGTTCTGTTTTCATTTCATGTTTTTATATTAATACCATATTGTCCCATTCACACCCAAAATACAATCATGATGCATAAATTGGTCTTTTGTAAATGGTTCTTTAACATGACAATATTGCACCAAAGTTGTTAAAAGTCAATTAACCATTTTTGCTAAGAGTGCATATAAAAAAAAAATGTTTTTGTTTGATTACATATTTTAGGAATGCCATATCCTTGGCGAGTGACCCTGTTATCGGGTGATCACATTTTCCATTCTCCAATGCATTAGCGACAGTTTGAAAATATGAACTGGTGCTAAATGTGTCTCTGAGGAAGCACATGCTAGCTTTCACCCTCCTAATATTGGTGGTATAGCATGATGGGAGGAGTCCTAGCTAGTGGATTGAACTGGAGACAACTAAATTTGGCAGAAAATCTGGGAAAAAAGTAAACAACAACATCCCACTTTGTAGCTGCCACTGAACTGCCTTGTCCTCTACCAACCCTGACTACTCTGCCCAGGGGGGCCCTTCTGGGAAAGCCCCCAAGGGCAGTTAGATGCTCCTGATAAATCACCTGGACCACGAAACATGGGTGGTGAAGATCCTTTTGTGGAACCTTTTAAGGAGACGGTACAGCTAGTCACAGAAACTGCAGTGACTAGGCAGATGGGCCGCCATGTATCATCTGTGAAAGACTCCAGCATGTTGGAGTCATCATGGGTTGCGCGAAAGTATGGAGGCACCCCTAGGGGAGGACCACACATTTGTGTCTATGAAGTTGATTGAGGAATGGTCTTTATAGCAGAGACTCACCTGCATGAACACACACACACACACACACACACTCCCACACACACACACACACACATACACACACACACACACACACACACACACACAGACACACATGCACATACACAGCAACAGACACAAATTTGTGTCGTTGTTATTTTCATTCTATCGTCACCTATTGTCATTGTTAGCCCCATCAGGGGTCATTTTCTTGAGAAAATTACAGGCTGATTTACCTGTTGTTTTTCCCCAAAATCAGTGGTGATCTGGTAATTTCCTGTCTGGATACAAATCTCTGTGACTGTCCTGGCAGATGTTGCCTTGTATTGCATTTAGCCTCCTAGAATATGTATTCATATTGGATGCTCACTGAATTGCAAAACAGTGGATGCTTTGGAAAACTATTTGCTATGAGTAGCAGAACCGGTCTGAGTTGATCTAACCTCTCTAACCTGGGAGAACATCAGTAGGTTGTTTAAATACGTGATTGTGATGGCAGTTTTAAGACAGTGGAAGTGTAAGACAATACTTAATATTAATATTTTAGAAAATATAACCCACTTCAAATTCACTCAAACAGATGCTTTTTTTACGTCCTAATGTGAGTGTTTTACCACTGAGGAGAGGTAATATTAAAATAATGATAATAATCATTAAAAGTTTAATAAATTAATTCACCTGAACAGAACTAGTCATTGTTGTCTCTATTACTGTTACAGTCACTGTAATCATTTACGCCCTGCTTTGGTTACTGTTATTACTGGAATTACTTGAAAAGAACAAAGAAAGAAAATGCTGGCTGTAAGCACTTCAGAATGAACAAACCAGACGTTAAACCTAGTTTATACCATAGTGGTGTTTGTAGGTAGAAGAGCCTTTTTGCTAGGTTTCGGTCATTGTTTGACAATGAAACAAACTGAAGACTAGGAATGTAAATAGAATGTATTTTAAATATTAAATGTAAATAAGCAAGTACATATATATAGTGTGTAATGTCAACAATATAACAAAGTAACAGGTAACTCTATATTGATGGTCTGTCCTCCTGCAAAGTAACCATTTTCTCTTGACAGAGTTGTTATATTGTACTGAGAATGTATTCAGAATTCAATATTAACTTCTCTAAACTCTCTCTTATTCCATATATTATTTGTGACCTTCACCAGCTGTAATGCTGTCCTAACCACCCGCATACCTTCACTGTGAGCGTGAATCCTGCAGAGTACAGTGGGTTCTCTCGGTCCAGACGGCCATTTACAGTCAGGGATCCACTGATGTAGTCCAGAGCAAATACACTGTTGGTGTTCCCTAATGGGAAGAAACGAATATACACAAAGGAAAGCAGTGAAAGGAGGGCAGAGAGGAGAATCTTACAAGCAGGATGCTAACTATTAACATTCTAAAATTCACCATGATAAAAAATTGGTACTTTACTTTAATTTGTTAAGTGTCTTTGTATTACTTTTACCCCTACCTGTTACTCTGACTTACTTTCCTGCTTAAACATGTGATTATGAGATATTTAATTGTCTATTACTGCATTTACGTAATTAGGAAATATTTTACCATCCTTTACTGTATTTATGTAATTATGAGATAATTTAATGACCATTGCAGTATTTATGAAACTATCAGATAGTGTACTGTCCTTAACTGTATTTTTGTAATCATGAGATATTTTATTGTTCACTGTGAGGTCCATTATAAGCATAATTCTTGTAATTCAGCTGATATTCATTAAATGTTTTGGTTGCAGTGTGCTGTCATCTTTAATTTGGCAAAAGGGTTTGATTAATGTAGCATTAACGTTTTTACATAAATTTAGCATCAGAAGCTATGGTCTCTGCAGCCACTTAGCTCCATTAGCCTCACTGTATGACCTGAAGCTTTGTTCTGAAAGTGTCCTAAAACATAACACTGTAACACTGTTTTGTTGTCCAGCCAAGATATTTGAAGCACCAAGTATGTTCAGCCAGTGCAGTTATACATACACACTTCTTTGTATGTCTAGTGTTAAGGGCAATTAAAGCTGCAGTCAGTAGGAATGAGGAAGCTGTTGTACATGCAGTTACAGAGTTTGGTATTCTTTTTACACACACTAAACAAGAAATAAACTCCACATAGCTTGACATGCGTTACAGAGACTTCCACCTGGCTGCACTTCAGTAAGAAACTTGGTGAAGCAGAAATGTGGCACACTCAGCATTGGTTTTAAATCCTTTCAGGTGTACCTACCACTGTCAGGACATAGTAACAGTTATAGAAATCTTATTTTATATAATTTACCCATTGCAGCTTTAATACAGTACATGTAGGACATATTTAGTATATCACACAATGCTTAAAAGTTCAGATATTTTCAATTTGACCAGTATGTTTTACAAGAATTAACTCAACAGACTGACTCCTTCAAAACTCCTTCAAAAAAATGAAGCTCCAGATAGGTTTCCTTTACTATATAAATACACAATATAAAATATACATCCTGCCATGTTCTGTGGTATGTACACAACTGCTGAACAGGCTCAGCTGTCCTTGATATTGGCTGAAAATGATGAGGAAAAGATCTGAAACAGGGCTCAAAATCAGGTCATAAACGGTAGGCGCTTCAGTCACATAGATATCTTAACAGACATGTGTTTTAACAGGGGGCAAGTGTGGTGTATGCCAAGAGAAAGGTATAAGGAGGTCTGACGGGAGGTCTCATTTAAGATTATAATGCCCCCATTCTCAGGATAAAAGGGGTCGCTGAATGGTTTGAGGATCATGAAAATTGTGCAAACCATATGCCATGGTCTTTAAAGTCACCAGTTCTCAAACTACCATCAGCACAACACAAACTAGGTGAATCTTTTGGGCTTGCAGAATTTAAGATAAGACAAAGTGTCCTGGTAGCTCACGACTGCTTAGAAAAAGACTTTTTTTTCTTTGTCACCCATATGCATCTGCTCTGCTACTTGTGATAGTGGTATCATTTTAAATTTTAGAATTTTAGAATTTATCGGGATTCTATGAAAGTACTAACATGCTTTTGTAATCTCTGGTAATAACCCTCTCTAACCTCTAAGCAAGATAACCCATAATGCATGTTGACGGATCTTCTTACTTTGTTCAGGGCATAATCAGTTAGCCATGAAAAGATTTCAGTAGATTGCAGTTCTACTGTGTGAAAGGCCTAGAAGTGTATCTCTGGTCTGGAATACCAAGGTCTAATGTAGTCCAGTCCAGCAAATGAGCAGTTTACTCGACATTATCACTCCTGGATGTTCCAGGCAATTAGAGTGGTGACACAAAACAAACTGTGAAGCTCCAGTGGTAGTGTTATATTACTGTTATATTGGTTTGTCTTATGTTTCTCCTTTTCCCCCATTAATTTCCTACTTGAGTGTGCATCTTTTCAATATTTCATGTATCATTTAAATTTTTCACAAAATATGATACTTAAACAGGTCTCCATTTTCTATGCTCTATGTCAAGAGACAAATCAGAATTATTTTCCAACAATAAGTTAAGAAATGAACAAGAACAAGTGTGATATGTCCAACGCACATTCCCACCACTCCCAACATTTCTTAGTTTCCCATTCCTTTTTTTCTTATTTTCCACTTTTTTTCTTTCACTCATCTCTCTCCTTCCTTCCATTTCTCTTATCTTTTTCTCTCCTCCTCTCCTTTCTTCACCTCTCTCGTCCCCTGTCTTCTCTTCTCACTATCTCTCCTTCAATCATTTACTCTCTTTGTCTCCTGGTCCTGCCTCTCCTCTGTTGCTCTTATCACTTCATCCTCTCATCACTCCGCTTGCATCTCAGAATGTAGCTATTGTTGTGCTAAATTGGACATGACAAAATCTTTTGCTGCTGAATTGAGATTGAGCATGTCAGCGCATGCACCAGTGCTCTGGCCTGCTCCTCTCAGATGCCACACATTCATGCATTTCAACACAAACCTCAGCCGTCGTACAGGGGGGATTCAAGAATAGAGTCACCTTCAGCAGATTGAGGATGCTTGAAATGGCTCTATGTAACACAAAAAAACCTGTTTGCTCTCTACAATAGCACCATGCGAAAAACATACATATGTTATGATCACTCCTGACTTGTTTTAGCTGAAAAAGTAGCAATTTTACCTAAGGAGGCTATACACAGGGGAGGCTTGACTGATTTGAAAACAAAGATAATAATCTCTGAGTAGAAATAGAAACATATTCCGAAGGGGACAGGGGAGAATATTGGTTTATTGCTGAATGCTGTGTGGTGAGGCATGGCATTGATTAAACATTAACATTATCATGGAGGATGCTAGCATGCATTTATTTTTTACAGTGGCTAAGAAAGTGTTTAATAACTCAGCATGTGAGTGGCAACATGAATAAAATTAATATTAGACAGCAGCCAGGTTTGACAGTGTGTGCAGAGTGCCAAAATTAAGAGCATATTTCTAATAATAAACATTATTTTATTAGAAATGCCTAGTACGTACTTCCACTGCTTGGACACTTATTAGAAACACCTAACTGGTACAGTTACAGACTTGTAACAGACTTGTACAGACTAGTACAGTTACAGTTTCTGACCAGATATTATTTGGCTGGTGGTCCACTGTCAGTACAGCAGGGGCACTGTTATGGTAGAAGGTTTTTATAGACATCAGTTTTACTACTTAGTTGAGAGTGGTCCTCCATCCATAAATATACAGCCATTGGTGTCTCTGTGGTCAGAAATTTACCACTGATAAAGAGCTAGAGAATGACTAATTGTTCAGCAACATATAATCTACAGTCTCAAAGTGAACACCTTAAAGGTAGTGTAAAAGCAAGAATAAAAGGCTACAAGCCTGCTATTAATGTGTTGAGATCATAATAACTATTACTGAATAGATAAATATGTATTAACTTAATAAATGGGACACACTGTTTCTAATTCCAAACTCCAAGTTCAGACAGAAATACTGTTGCCCCGCCTTCACTCTCCCAGACTCCCAGACTGCTCTTGTACACATGCTGTCCATCTCGTAGCTGTGAAATCAACCCTGGTCACAGTACATCATCTCCATTGCCGAGGCTAGCTCATCTTTACCCCAGCCCTTAGCCTCCCTCCTCAGCTATCTCTGTGTAGCAGACCAATTTACTACACCAGCCACTCCATCAACCCTGAGAACCCTGAGCGCATCCACACTAGCAGAGCAACGCAAATTAGCCTACAGTTACGGGTAGGCAAATGTGCATAGCAGATAGCAATGCTTGGTTATATCTATCAAGGCAGCCGAGCACCAAATTAGTGGACACAGGACGAGCTAGTGAATAATTTCATTGCGCTGTCGCCGGAGAGCAGAACTGTTTAAGCTGTGAAACCACAAAACAACATGAAATGAGGGAGAAAACAGGAGATTGGAAGTCACGTAATAGGTTCTTGAATTTACTGGCACTAAGATGATCATTTCAGTGACACACACTTGAAATTAAAAGTGACAAAAAGCGTTTCTGCAGCCATGACTTTGATTCCCTTAAGAATTTTTCCGGGATGATTCTTTGAAGGACAATTGTTACAAAAGATGTGTGAGTGTGAAGATTTTTAACTCTAAAGAAGTAACACATAATGTAAATATTCTAGGCCAATTATATGTTTTCCCAATAGTCTAGGCCAATTAAATATTTTCCCCTGACACAGAATATCCATGTACAAATCAGTGAACTCCCAATGACCGTAAGCATTAGTGCTCTGTGTTGAATCTGACATCATGTCCAAACATGATACAGCCCAATTCAATTCAATGTCCACACTTTCAGCCTGGATTTTCTTCAATTGAGTTTACTTTAGTTTCTTCTCATTCATGTTGGCTAACATTTGCGAGCTAGCAATATGGTGAGTGATGAAGGAAAAGGGAGGACCATCGAACCCATGCAGAGAGAGATGCCAGTTTTGCTATCTCGGGCTCCTA
The DNA here is from genome assembly GCA_037577275.1 of Bryconaethiops microstoma. Classification (NCBI taxonomy): domain Eukaryota; kingdom Metazoa; phylum Chordata; class Actinopteri; order Characiformes; family Alestidae; genus Bryconaethiops; species Bryconaethiops microstoma. The sequence continues at coordinate 23,421,592 of JBBJLS010000148.1, read as the reverse complement.
GGAATAGATAGCTGGCATGTCGCTGGGCATGATATGGCCAATACTTAGGAGACCTCCAGACTCTATACACATTACCATTCAATAACTCAGAAACAATTTCATCTTAACTGCTGCTATTTTATTCAACAATACCTTAAACACTGTGCGCTGTGTGTAGCAAAGGGAGTAATAACACTGTCCTCCATATAGAAGACTAGGATTTGATTCTGCATCCAGACAAGCACACCAACCATTGTTCTTCCTATTTTGTATTTTTATTAATATTATTCTTTTCATAGCCAAACTAGGCACCACTTCTCATTAACGCTCGTACTGAAATTTGGGGCCGCTACAGTGTGAAAACGTCCATTAGTATCTGGTGCAGTGTGCTTGTATACAACGTTGTGATTGGTGGACCGTGTTCAAAATGTGACGCATTCTGGATTCTTTGTTAATCAGCTAAATAACTGGTTTATATTATTCAAAACAAAAGGGTAATGTAATATTCATAACAGTGATGGCATCATGAAGCATAATGCACTAAGTGGAGCTGTCACCTTGTCTTCTGATAGTACTGAGCCTTGTGGCCTCTTTAAACTCTCCCCAGTAGGAGTCAAGCGCAGCAGTGTTTGAACGTTTAGGACAACAGAGTAATCAGCATTGGCTAAGTGTGGACAGGGAAGATTAACCCTGGGGCATGGCAGTCTGTGGTCACTGCACACAGGAGCCTGGCTGGGCAATTGTTGGCTGTAGAGTGGGGTGACTGAGGGACAGCAGCGGCCAGCCAAGACTGGCAAAAGGACAGACCTTCTGGGTAATTATTGAGGATTGAGGGCAAAAGGTGGCAGCAAGAGGGGAAAAGGGAAGGTGGGAAAGGAGACACACTACAAATTGAGTCCTGACGTGTGTGTATGTGTGTGAGTGTGTGTGTGTGTGTGTGTGTGTGTGTGTGTGTTTGTGTCAGTGTATTCTAATAGCTTGTTACCAGTAACTGACATTTTACATTATTTATCAAACCTTAAATTTCCTTTGTGTGTGGGATCACGGTTAAGTAAACTGAGTGAAAGCGAATGGTCACCTTTAATGACTGCACATGTGTATCACTGGCTGTAATTCCAGTATTAGGCCAACCATAAAAAAAGCCCATTTATCGACCAGAACCTACAGCTACTGACATTTTGTGCACCCTCAGAGAATAACCATCCACAGTTTTGCAGCACTTTATACGAACTTTAACTTTATATATGCATATAAAAGAAATGAAAAAAGGAGTAAAAGGATTTTGGCACCAGGCAATAAAAGACTGACAGGAAAAATATCTGCTGAGTAATTGTTACAGTCGTTGTTGGATTTGACCCTGAAAGTAATCATGGGGTTGCTCTTTCTCCCCACCCCTTCTGGACTTCACAGGTCCAATCAGATTAAAATAGAAAGTTGAGTGGCACCTGCTTTGTGACTGGTCATGCAGGGTGGATCAGTGTGGCCATGATGGCTCTAAATTGCTTTGTTTGCTTCAGCAGCCTGACCAGAATGCCAAAACAGTGTAACAGCCGTTTACTGATCGCCCCACTGCCCCTCACCTGTCGCTCACACCTGTGGAAGTGGGAACTCTACAATAACACGCGCAAACACACACACACACACACACACACACACACACACACACACACACACACAATGGGAATTCTATTCTTTCTTAGTCCACAGTAATCTCAGAACACTACCTCATTACGTATGAGCTTCATCTAAATCATAATGTAAGCACATCCTACTGCTTTTGTATTAGTTGTACAATAGCTTTCGTCACAGCTCATAAATTTATTGAAAACCTCCCAGAAATATCAACCCCATCTGGTATTCCATCTTGCCCAGCAGACTTGGATAACCTAACTGAATGCTTATAGAACTCTCTTCAATCCGTACTAAATTACGTCAGACCTTTAAAATGTAAAAAAGTCATACAGAAAAAGCAAATTGTTCGAAGACTTGAATGTAAATGCCAAACTGGAATCATTCCATTCCATCTGGAAGGGGAGCTTTAGAGACTACAACACGGCATGCTAAGCCTATTTATTGTCCCTCATTGAAGCTATCAAAAATAATTCCAGGTTTCTGTTTGGTACAATTTCCAGGTATCTGCAAACTATAGTAGTGACGGTTTAATAAATTTGATGTAATTAGATACAAAATTCAAACCAGAAGTTTTACTCCACGACAGTTGCTGTCTGATTCAGCAGACGGAGGTACCGTTCAAAATTTAGCCATAGTCGAGAGGCTGACATCTTTTTAATACAGTTTACATCTTTTAATCCAGATTACATTTGGCAGGCAGCCTTATCCAGAGCGACTTACAATCATTAGTTACAGGGAAAGTCCCCCTGGAGCAACTGAGTGTTAAGTGTCTTGCTCAAGAACACAGTGGTATAAAATGGGCGTTTGGACCTGCAACTCTGTGATCATCGGGTTCACAGGCAAGTGTTTAACCCACTAGGCTACTACCACCCCCAAGCACATCTCGCTGCAATTATTCTCTCTTCAAAATCTTCTATAGTGCCTGTACACCCAATTCTATTCCCACAAGCCTGTTTAAAGAGGTCCTGCCAGTAATTATCGGACCGCTTCTATCAGTATTAAGCTCCTCACTTAATATTTTACAGGTTTTTCAATATCTACCAAAAACCTATAAACTAGCAGTTATTAAGCCCCTGTTAAAAAAAAGGATCTTGATCCATGCAATCTCTCAAATTATCGAACTACTTCTAATCTACCTTTTCTATCTAGGTTCTGTCTTAGCACCTCTTTTATTTACTTTTTACATGCTGCCATTAGGTTTGATTATCCAGAAACATGGGATTAGTTTACTCAGCTACACAATGACACAACATTATACCTCTGACAACCCCGACAATAAACATAGATTAAATAATATTGAGGACTGCATTGAAGATATAAAAGACTGGATGTCACATAACTTTCTCTTGCTCAACACAGACAAAACAGAGGTCCTTCTTCTAGGTCTAAAAACTGCTAGAAACAAACTGTCCGGTCTAATGCTTGATCTTGCTGGTTCCTCAGCTTCCCCAATGTCAATGGTAAAAAAATCTTAGTGTCATATGATCTTTCTTTCGACACACATATAATACTGTTAAAGAGCTTTCCTTCATCTATAAAATATTGCTAAGTTAAGACATTCACTATCCCGCCATGATGCAGTCCATGCCTTTATTATTTCCAGACTCAATTGTTGTAACAGCTTGCTATCAGGCTGCTCCAACAAGAACCTAAATAAACTAGTCCAGAATGAGTCCTCACTAGAATCATAAAAATCAACCACATTAGTCCAATATTATCAAGAATGGCTTCCGATTAAATTTCGCATTGACTATAAAATTCTGCTATTGACATATAAAGCTTTGAGTGGCCTTGCACCTGAATACCTCCGAGAACTTATTTATTACTATGAACCTTCGTGTTCACTCAGATGCTGACTATTTGCTCGTCCCCAGAATTATGAAAGCTAGAGCAGGGGGTCAGGGTGCTCTCATGTCTATCATACCCCTCGGCTCTGCCCTTTCTAGCTAGGCTGCTACAGCGGGGTATGCCAGAGTCTCAATTTGCACTCCTTGTAGTTATAAATAATACCTTGTAAACTTAAGCAGAATTAACTCTGTGCTCTGTTTTTTCCGAGGGGAACCGCTGCACATTTGTCTACCGCAACTGACAGGTCACCACCTTCCCAGGTCTGCAATCGCTGGGGCCCCATGCCAAAGTGTCCTTGACTGGTTCGGCTGCTTATGACTCTCCATATGCTCTTCAACCATCCAAGGGCAACTGCTGTATAAAGCTCCGGCGAAGATTGTTGTTCCTGTTCCTGTTGTTATTGACAAGAGACTCACAGCTACACTCTACTGACTCTTAACTGTACCAACTCTGTTAGCCTTAGATGGCCAATCTGTCTAATAGGGATTAGGTTCGCCTTCTTTTGTTAGTTTTCTCCCCAGAAGTTCACTTTCACTCCACATTTGTGTGTCTGTTGTAATACTGAAATGCCTACTCTTTTATAGAGGCTGACAATCCACATTACTATGTTTAAAAAAATTTAATAAATCACGTTTTTGCAAGCTGCTTTGAATGAGAGGAAAACAGTCATGAATTTTATCATCCAAGGTCAAGGGTCAAACAAGAAAAATGCATTAACAACACTGCACACCAGTTAGTTATTGTGACACAAACTGACTGGCTTTTTGTTTATTATTATTAAATATATAATGTTGCAACTTAAGATTAATTTAATATTATTTAAATATGTCTTATTTATTTAATTATGTCTTTAACTGCGGCACAATTTATATCAGTATTTATTTCAAATTTGGCTCTTAAACATTAATTCTGAATGATATCTTTAAAAAATTACCACATCGACAGTCACAGAAGGTTGCAATAATCAATGAAAGGCCTTCTCATGTGAAGTGAATCTGAACCATCTGAACCATGAATCATGTGAATGTGGTAGTGAGAAAATCTTTTGATTAATTTCATTTTGTTTTATCATAACAGTTTGTGGTCTCTCTTGTTTATGCGTTCTAGGCATTCTCAAGCTTGCTTCAACATGCTGAAATTTCAAGATGTTTGAGCCAAATCCATGGAAACCCTGCGGTAAAACTGCTGGTTTGGAGATTCTGTGTGACTGTGACAATATGTTTGCTTATGATGAAGTACAGAAGTTCCTCTGAGCTCCTGAGGCACTTAAAAAGGAGTGTTCAGAAAATATAAATGCATGGAATCATAGGGTTGGATGTGTGCCAAGCTAAAACGGGCCTTAAAAATATACCTACTGTTCCAGCTTGTTGTTGCTGTTTTTTTAGTTTGTAGTTGAAGCTCAAGAAGGGATGTTTTGGACTGAAGGCTCTAAGTAGAATGTAAAATAGCAAGAAAGGCTTTTTAAGTTACCTTTTCTCATGCTGTAGTTTCATTTTATTCTGCTAGCTGTTAATGTGGGGTAATTTTAGGTAAGGTTATGTTAGGTAGCATTTCCTAACTATCCAGCAATTTACTATTGAATACTAAATATGGTCTAGAAAACACTAATCTAATAAGTTAGCTCGCTAAATACGTTAGCTGAGGGGTTGTTTCAAACAAATGTTACAGTTTCTATTTATCATCTATTTCACCTCATTAAGGCTAGATATGTTAGCTAGCTGGTTAATCCAGGGTCTTTTTTTTCTCTAAAGTTACTGAGCTAGGTACTGTTATCTCTCTAGTTGGTTATCTATCATCTATAAGTACTATCACATCTCTGTAACAGCAAATTACAAATTCAAACAATAGTATTACTATAAAGTGTGTGATTGGGACTAATCTAATGAGTAGCTAGATATGCAAACTAGGTAGTAAGTGCAGAATATCTTTTAGTTTAGGCATGCTAGTTTTTGCCAGTTGCATGAAACTTCTATGATGCTACACTGTGCTATAATAAGAAAAGATTAATAAGAAACCTAAAACTGAAGGAAGATGGTAAAAATCCATTCACACACTCAGCTTTGCTCCCCCACAAAATCAGGTGCCTGTGTGTGTGTGTATGTGTGTGTGTGTGTGTGTGTGTGTGTGTGTGTGTGTGTGTGTGTATGTGTGTTTGTGTGTGTATGTACAAAG
>JBBJLS010000148.1:23399355-23414355 GCA_037577275.1 Bryconaethiops microstoma | reverse complement strand
AATGTGCATTTTGGCAGCTTTTTCAGTGATGTGAATAAATTTTGCCTTAATTCTTCAACTTGACGTTTGAAAATAATTATTGTCAAATTTTACTGACTGTATTATAGTCAATTAGAACTTAACCATTTCACATTCAATCATTCGATGGGTTTCATATTAATGAAAAAATAATATCTACTATTTACTGAATGATGCCTTATAATTACAATTAAACAATGAGTTCGCAGTCTAAAATGAACCCTTGCCCAACACACTCCTTCAAAAAATCATGATCATTCCTGTAGGTGCTTTAGAGCCCCCCGAGTCTCTCACCAACAACCTCTCATTAATGTCAAATAGTGCATTTTTTGTAAGCCCTACAAGGTCAGTCGAACCCGTGAAACAATAACCTGATGAAGGACTAATCTAGAGCAAAGACAGGGATAGTGTGTGTATGTGTGCGTGTGTGTGTGTGTGTGTTTGTGTGTGTGTGTGTGAGAGAGTGCACGTCAAGAAGTAGATTAAAAATGAAAGACTGTTCTGTGCGCCCACTTCAGTCGTCAGGATTAGAAGCAGTATGTGATCCCACACACACACACACACGTCAACCAGGACAGGGTCATGCAATATACACATCCCTGCCCTCATCTGAAATTAAACACTTCACCTATACATGCACACAGACTTAGACAATGGAGTCTTATATGTTAAATATATTTTCTTTTTACATTCAGATAATACATACACAAGTTTCACAAATTCAATTAACATATACAAAACAACAATACACTAACACTGAGTCAAAGGCAAAACAGAAATGTAAAATAATCCAACTAGGTAAATTAAATGACATAGGTCAGGGCTAGGGTAACTACTGGTACTATATTCTACCTAAACAATGTGCACTCCAGGGCAGAGACAAAAACAAGACACAGGTGAGCAAGATAGCTAGAGGGCAGGGTTAAGGCGGGGCTAGGACCAAAATAACTACAGGGGGACACATTAGAATAATATATTTTTTAAGCCTAGAACTCAAACACTGAGCTTTTGTCAAAAAAGGTTTTACCCTTTTTAATTAGGTAAACCTTGTTTATACCAAAACATCAAAAAATGTATGCTGTAAATGTATGAAACCAAATACACACATACACAGACAGACAGACAGACAAGCACCCACACACACAATCACACATTCAGACAATTCTAAAGTGTGTCATAAGGCCCTCTATTGATCCACGGCCTTGAGATCCCAAGAGGAATACTCAAACCTGGAGAAAGAGATTGCAATCTTTGATCTTTCTGCCAAAAAAGCTGTATTCTTTACAATAGGTCTTCACATGATCATCAAGCACAATGTAGGCATATACATCTGTGAACACGTACAGGAGTGATGTGCATGTCATATAATATAAATAGTTATAGAGGAAAATCGTCAATGCTTGAACAAAACTGCACATAGAAAGTTTAGAGGACAAATAAATACATTTGTTTTGGTCCAGTGGTCATGAAATCTCCTCATAAAGCAAAGAGCAGCTAATGTCTTCAAATGATGTCAAAAAAATAAAACTCCTCAGAAACAATAATGTTTATGATGTGTTTGCTGCTCTGTATCATGGAGAAGTCTTTGTTTGGGGATAAAGCAGACAAAGTAGTGAGATTCCATTAAAAATAGGGGAAATAGAAGGGGAAAAAAGCAAGAACATTGTCCTTTCATTACGCACGGGCGCTCTGTGAGAAAGTCTGAGAAAGCGGATTTTCCAGGTCGCTCGCGCTGCTGTTGTGGGCAACAGTCACAGGTTAGTGAGTTTAAATAAGTTGCACAAAGCATGAGCAAGTTGTGTGCCAAATGAGTGTCCATAAGTGTTTGAGTGTGAGTGTGTGTGTTCCCTCTGTAAGATTAGTGTGGCTAGTGGGACAGGGTCAAGCCCTGATGTAGCTAATTGAAAAGCTGTAGAGTGAGGGAGTGCTAAGAGGCTAGATAAAGATCCTATGGAACAACATGACTAAGCTAAAGCTGTATTACACCTTTCTGGCAGCCATCCGGGCATGAGGGTGAAACGACACAGGCAAAGGATAATGTGTGTGTGTGTGTGTGTGTGAAACAGGAAATAATCGCCTTTTCTGCTTATCTAGCCGTCCAGCCAGGCCGACCTGCAATGTCTCTAAGTCTAGGATGAGGCACATGAGGGTGTCAGTGTGTGTGTGTGTGTGTGTGTGTTCTTCAACTATCTCACGGTATAGACTCCAAAAAAATAAAATAAAAAAGATTAACAGGATGGTATTTGTGACCCTACTTAAAGGAAAGATCTATGTAAACTAATATTAGATCTGTTTTTTGATCACACACATGCTTTAGGTCACAGTAAGTTAAAGGTGCATTCCAACATAAAACTAGCATTTGTCGTGATTTTCAAAGTTTAATGTTACATTCCGTAGTACAGTATAGCTCATAGATTTTTTTGGCTACAGTGCCCATTTAACAAATGTCAAATATACTTGCTTGTGTGATTTCTGTATTAGCTGCTTTAGTCTTGTAGCTCCAGTGCAATGTCTTGGACTATGTAATGGACTTCATTTAGGATGAGAGGACAACCATGGCAGTTTTGCAGTTTTACAGTTTGAACTTTCACTTTAACTATAGGACAGAGATGGAGAGGGACTATGTAAATGTGTTCCCAATGGGTGTTTGATAGCTAAAATCCTATTATCTCTTTCTGTATGTCTGTGGTGACTTCATGGGGTTTTAAGGCTGGTCCTTAAGGGCCACCGGAGCTGGAGGGGGATGGGGTGATGTGTGCGTGTATGTGTGTGTGTACGTGGGGGGAGTTCTATCTGTCATTATGGGGGTCACAGTGTCCATCTCCCTCCGAGCCAGAGATCCATTTAAAACTGGCCTCGAGAAGATTGGCTCTCTCATGTGGCAAGAAATGTATTCAGTAGACAAGAGTGTGCTTTGAAGGCTTTTCTGTAGAAAAGTCCCACCCTTTGGCACACAAATCACACACATTCCATGTATCTTATTCTTTCTGTCTCACACACATGCACACATACACACAAACACACACACACACCTAAATATGCATTTTCTTCATTTTCAAACATGTGGAGGACAGTTTTAAAGAGGTTCAGAGGTTCACATCTGTAATACTGTAGTACTGTAGAGTGAGAGCAGGAATAAGAGAAGCACCTCTGAAGTCATCAGTGTAATGACTCCCTGTCCACTCCTGTGCTGTATTCAACATGCCCACAAACTTTGTTTTATGCTTTGGTGTGTACCATTGAAGACCCCATCCACACATTACAACATCAGAAGAATCTGACATTTTCTCGCCACTGAAGCCACACAGTTACTCGTCCAGTCTCTGGTCATCTCTAAACTGGACTACTGCAACTCTCTACTGGCTGGACTTCCACTGAAGGTAACGAGACACTTCAGCTGATTCAGAATGCAGCTGCGAGGTTAGTCTTCAATCTTCCTAAATTCTCACACACCACACCTCTGCTACAGAACCTTCCCTGGCTCCCTGTGGCCGCTCGCATTAAGTTCAAAACCTTAACACTTGCCTTCAAGGCTAAGAATGGACTTGCACCTCCTTGCTTGTCTGCACTGATCAAGCAGCGTGTCACTTCTCGTCCTCTCAGAGCTTCAAGCACCGCTCATCTTGAACCAAAAGAAGAGGAAGACATGGAACAAGACACTTTTTAGTCTTGGCTCCCCAGAGGTTGAACAAACTCCCTCTTGCAATCAAATCTGCGGAGTCCTTCGCTGTCTTCAAGCGTCATCTGAAGACACCTCTTTAAGGAGCATCTTGGTGACTAACCATTCCTCTCGCTTATCTCTTAAACATCTTTTTTATATAATGTCTCAGGCACTTACCCTCATAACTGTTTTTCCTTACTTGTGCATTAGCCTCTGACTTGTTTTTTCTCTTTGACAGGGTTTGTTAAGGTGTGTAACTTAGCTAGATTTAAGTTTAGCTTTACAGATATAAAGAACAGTTGTGGACTACTAAAGCACTGATGCACATCGCTCTGGATAAGAGTGTCTGCTAAATGCCATAAACATAAACAGTACATTAGCCATGTAGCTGGCTAATGGGGAGGAGAGCCAGGGAAAGCCATTTCTAGCATTTTAATGTGGACGGGCAAAACACCGTTTTTGAAAACGCCAACATCATGCCGTTACCTTGTTTGACATCTAATTTTATTTGGTATTATCAGTCTTTACTGGGCCAGCATGTTTCTCATGAGTGAACTGAAAAACATCTAATGGACAGCTCACTTTTCATCACATTTATGAAATCAGCAGGTTTCAAAATGCACAGTTCATACAATCCATATATAGAATTAAGCTGAAAAAATCCTTGTTTTTGTAATGCCACCCTAAAATAGTACATTTACACACATTATGTCTATTTGGGACAGTTGGTGGCCTAGTGGTTATGGAGTTGCCCTGGCAATCAGAAGGATGTGAGTTCTTTTCCCAGCACTGCTAGTGTCATCATTGGGGTACTGTCTCCACACACTGCTCCCCGGGCACCTCTCATTGGTGGCAGACCCCTGCTTCACTTGGTGAATGGGCTAAATGCAGAGAAAGAATTTCACATTGTTCACAATGTGTGCTGTGCTGTGGTGTGTTCATGTGTGATTATAAGTGGCCACTTTACTCTATTTAGCTTACAATAGATTACCACCACCCATTCACATTGACGTTATGCAAAGGCTGCTTTTTGAACAATATAGGTCGTATAGATAATCAGAACATATATATGGTTAAATTCACTTTCATTGGTAAATCATAACTTATGGCACCCTCCTAAACAACATTATTATATCTCCAAAACCAAAACCCCCTGAGTGAAAATTGTTCTCACAACTATGGTCTTAAAGACAATAACAGAAACTGTTTGTTTAATTCTAAAGGGATAATAAGAGGATGGAATATGGTATTTAAAAATAACTAATTTTGGTACATGATCCCTCGCAGACATTCTAATTGGACCTCAGAGAAAATAATAAATTACAAAAACGAATGATATGGCCATGGGGATGCGATTGTCTCTGGAAGGCTACCTTCCCTGAGATAACATTGTAATGAAAACTGTTTTACCCATAACACACGAACAAACTGAAGCCTCAGGTCTAGAACAGGTCTAGAACTTTCTTTGTTTTAGCTAGTGCTTCAGTTACATTTGCAAAGCATTTTATTACTCAGCCTCATGAGCAGCTTTATTTTTTCAGGTTTAAAAAGTAAATTATGTCATATCAAAAATTTCTAGGCATGTTTCATCCCAGAAGTCATCTAACAAACTTCACTGGACCTGGAATAGTAATAGAACAGCTGATGTGAGACCTTCCAAGTTGACAAGGACATGCTAAAAACAGTTATATCCACAGTATATAACCACATCTGGTATGTATCCACACTCTGATATAAATCCACAGTATACCTATGTATATATATCCACAGTGTTCATACGAAATTAATCGCACACATATTTGCTGTAAAAGTGTTTTAAAATTTAAATGAATTTTGGCACACATGCACAGGTGTTCTGATGAATTATGCTGCCTTGTTGAAAAACCCTATAGTAGCGCAAATCAACAACTAGTGCTTATCTATTTATGCTGCCTTGTCGAAAAATGCTACTGTAGAGCAAATCGACAGGAAAGTTTATCGATTCACTGTACCCTTTTGAAAAATGCTCTCTTTAAGTTTATAAAGTTCATACCATTTCATTAGTTTGTAACACTAATAATGATGAGAAGTAGGCAAATAATATGCATAGTCACAGAAAAATATATTGTATTTTTAAAAAATGCTACACTATCGAAAAAAGCTACCTTGATGCTTATACAGTTTATTTGGTCAGTTTAGCACTGATAATGATGAAAAATAGGCAAATAATATGCATAATCCAAGAAAAAAAAATATTTTAGTTGTTAAAGTCATGTGGTGGGATTAATCAGCGTAAATTTTTTTATTGTGTTATTTTTTGTGATTAATTGATCGACATTAACGCGTTAATTCAACACTCCTAATATATACATTATATATATACACATATATACATGCATATATATTGAATATGTACATAAATACATATACTTACATAGGTGTATATATACAGATAATAGAGTTTATTATACAGTTATCAGTCTTAAAAGACTTTTATTGCTTGATAAGTACTAAGAATTATTCTTTAACTAATATGAAGCTTGTATGTACATTATATGAATGATGAACTTCAGGGCCCACATGCACTCGTTTTGGCTTTAAAAAGAGTTCAAAAGCTAGATAACTTGTTATACAGATGTCAGCATGCTGCTGTTCTAGATACTGCACTGCAGCTGGGAGGAGGTGATTACAGAGGTGATTATACAGTAAACAGCACAGCAACAACAACAACAACAACAACAACCTCTTAGCGGCACTCAGTTTCAGAGAGGGAGAGAGAGAGAGGGAGAGAGTTGGATATGCTAATCTCTACTCTCTAGATCATTAACACACATCACCCTGGCAATTAAAAACCCGTTTATCTTAATTACTCAACTAATGATACGAGTCCCTGAGGGCACACACTCCCACAGAGGACACCCAGGAACAGACACTCGCACAAACACACACACACACACACACACACACACACACACACACACACGCACGCACATATATATACACACATATATAGACCACCTTAGAGGACGCACTGAAACAACATGATGCACATGATGAACACACACACACACACACACACACACACACACTTAAAACAGATTAAAAACTGTTCTTCAGTGTGGGTGTGTTTTGGCTATACCAAAACTGAAACACTGAAAAAAAAAAAAACATTAATTATTGAATATTGTAATAGCACCTTTGCTAGAGACCAGAACCAAATTTGAGAACATACTGCGTTGTATATGTATATATGAATAATATGCAGTAAAAATGTGTATATGTATGTGTGTGAGATAGAAATGACAGAAATGTCATTTAAAATTTCAAAACACTACTTCACATGTCAAATGTATATAAGCATTTCAAAGTAAGTAAAATTATATTATGAATAGTATATATTGCAGTGTGAGTTCTCAGTGTTTCTGTACCAACTGTGAATCATTACATTTTGTAAATTTCTACACATGGATACTGAACATATTAGCCTGACTTCATGTGCATGAAGCTGTTATGATCCCAAATGACCTGGAAACAGGTACTAGGTGATAGCACATGACAGTGAGGAGGAAATCACTACAAGCCCTTTAAAAAGTATGATACTAATGTGATACTAATGCAATTGATTTAGCTATTAGACATGATTGTGTTTGTGGAAATTGCAGTGCTACGCTTTCAGTGTGAAACAATCGCAGCCCTAATAGTCTGTCACCCCCCCACCCCCCCATTCTTTCTCTCTCTCTCCTCTTAGAATCTATACCAGATGCTCTTCTCTAAACTCCCTCTCTTCTATTCTATCCCTGTATCCCTCTTTTCTCCCTATTTCTCTCTTTAGTAGTGTGAGTGTAGTAGTGGGAAAGCTCCTTTGATGCATTCCCACCCACAGCCAGAGAAAAACCCAAAGAAATGGACAACACACACACACACACACACACAGAACCAACAAAGGAGTTAACACAAGAGTTTTACAGCCAGAGGTCCCAAAGGCTGAACTTACAATTCAAACATCTCAAACATACTACATGGTCAGATCTCTCTCTCTGTCTCTCTCTCTCTCTCCCTCCTTCAACTTGCTCCTTTGCCTCTCAGAATCTGCCTCACGCTGATAGCAATGAAAGTGCATGTGCACGCACATGGTTGCAGACGCACTGTGGGTGTTACAAGTTCAGCTACTGTCACATGCTCATACACAGACCTAGCAAGCAAACAGTTCCAAATCCTGGCTGTATACTACACCAGATGTAATAACGTGACAAGGCACAGTGCAAAGTGTGACTTTACGAGGCTACAACATGAGCCATGTGCCCAAAATGAATATTGTAGCTAATCGTGCAAATACCATGCAGGACTTTGAGAGCTGGGTGGTAAATCATTGCTTTTATTCTGAAGGATTTGTACTATTCTGAGCTGGTTTGGCCCTGTGCAAAAACCCACTGCGTTTGTGTTTGTAAGGGTAAAATTTTGTGCTTGTTTAGCAATGCAGCGAAGCGTGTCCACCGATGTCCTTGAAGGTGGACAGTTGTGGAAACAACACAAATATCAAATTCCTCATTCTGACTACCAGTCAGCCTGAAAAATAATACGATGGATATAGTGAGGGATGAGTAAGTGCACGGGTGAGTTATGCACTAGCTGACTAGGGTAGTGGATACTCTGTGGCCCAAATTGTGACACGGTTGTATTTCAGAGGTTCCCAACTACTGTGACATGTATTGGTACCGGGCCATATATCCTTTGACACCGAGGGGCAACCATACGGCAATCATGAGGGGGAGTTAGATGTCTGCTGAACCCAAATATTTTATCATTATCAGAACTATCAATGTTATAATAATTATCATTATTTTAATTCAATAAAATTTATTTATTAATTCTTTCATTTACAATAAATACAATTGTCCACTTAATGTGATTTTACATGTATGTCACATCTTTGGCCTCATGGATGTGTTTAGGTGCTTTCAGTTGAAAGTCAGCCTACATGAAAAATAACGTTACACTGGAAAAAAAGATTTGATAGATATAAAGAGCCATATGTTGTGGAGAGAAAATGAATATACTCAGTTGTGAGTGAAGCATTTATAGGTCATGTGTGCTCAAATCATTGCTGTTGGTAGACACTTGTGTGCATCCTAAACTTCTGTGCTCATTTCTATGTAACTTACAAGAACGAGGGTGAGTCTGAATTAACAGAGAGGAAGAAAGTTTATATGAGTTGTATTATTAGGAATGAATGGCAAAAGGTCACCCACGAAACCTTATGTTCTGCTCAGGCTATGCTCTGTTCCCATCTCACCCTGCAGAGTTTAATTTAACACAATTGATCTCCCTAATCAGCGAGGCTGGGAACATTTGAACAATACAGCAATGCAGACTGAACTTTGCAGACAGGGTCTCCAGAAGCAGTGATATCCAGGACTGATTTAGATTATGAGAAAGGAAAGTGATATCCTGAAGCCAAAATTTCTACTAATGCAACTTCCATTTCTCCAGGGGGTCAAAGATTAATCATTCATCCAGACTTTTACAGATTGAATCAGAATATTCCAGCCGCATAATTCAAAATATTTCAAGGTCAAACCAGATTAAATGGAATACTGCCACATTTGTAGCATATGATCCATTACCCTGGGCATTAATTTTAAAGAATTTACCTGTACTTGGGAAGCAACAGTTGGCTTGGCTGGAAACTCAATTACAATACAAGCAGTTGACCCTGTAATCTTATCAGACCGAACATGCCCATGGCAAAACATTCAGACTCTTGGTTGATGGCCCTTTTGACTCCTTTAAATCTGCTGTCAGTGGAGTTACTGTGAATGCATGTTCGTGCTGGGCATAGTAAAATTCGGAAGACAATTCGGATTGGTAAGAGCACTCACAAGATGATTCCAACACTTGGAGGGAAAAGATTAGCATGTACTTCCTTCCTCTTAGTGGAGAATATTAACTGCCAATTCTGTTAGATCACCCGAGAGATGCATGTGCTAGCATCATGCTGAGTGATGTTGGAGAGGAAGGACCATCCTACCCACCCAGAGAGAACAAGGCCAGTTATGGTCTTTTAAACTCCTGGCAACAGGTGGTCATCATCAGGGACTCAACTCATGATCACCTGATGATAAGGTCAACATTTAGCACCACGCTGGAACCCAGTTTTATTTTTATGTTTTTTATTTAGATATAACATGTTTGTCTTAAGGGGAACACAACATTTAATGTCATTACATTTAAGCCTACATGTGTTTAGGATTATGAGAAATGCTCTTATTATTGTGGCAACAATCAAAACTTACAAATTGTTCTTCCTAAGTTTTATTTTAATATTCTCTTTACACCTGAATTTGGCACAGCTTATCATCAGACGTTGTGCAGAATTTTGAAACCATTCCAATGTTAAAATGTCTGTTATCTGTAGTAATGTGCTTGTATTTGTCACGTCGGATGAGTGCCCGTTTGGGCAGGAGGCACAAACGCAGACGTCCATACTTTCTTACTTTTATTTAAATGCAAACCAACGAAGGAGTTAACACAAAACAAGCTATTTATGCAAAGTGTAAACCCCAGTCACCTGAACAAGTAATCAATTGATCCCTGGCCGGCTGTGAACACTTATTCTATCAAGCCAACCAGGGAAACCACACCCAGTGTCAAAATAGAAGCCCCACATTTAACAGTCCAATGGTGACCTCTAGCAGCTGCCAACTGGGGGTGTTACAGCATTCAGATTTTTGATCTGTTGATCAGGGGCCAAGTCTTGATTAATGGTTGAGAGACCTGTGCTAGGTGTCCGAGCTGGCTGGGTGGAGGGGAAACAGACCTCTAAAAAAGTTGAAGTAAGTTAAAAACGTTGGAGGCATAAGATTGTAACTGCTGCACCTCTGAAACCACTAATAACAACCTAGCAACCACCCCAGTTCCCACGGCAACCCCACAATCACACTGCATTTTCTCATGGAAATGCATCCTCTAGTTATTACTATACTTTTTATAGCCAACCTAGACAATACTTCCCTTCAGAACCATTTCAATGTCAAAATATCCGTATAAAACTCTGTGATCAGTTGATCAGGGGCCGAGTACTGATCATTTAAAAATGGTTGAGAAACCTCTGGAAAACTTGAGGAAACAGAGCAAAAAACACAGCACGCTCATAAAACATCACACTACATCTAATTTTATACAAAACCTTTAAACAGAATATACACACTGATACATGCATATTTTTAGGTCACAATTATAGACTGTAATCCACCTGTTTCTCTGCATCTATTCTTTAATGGTCAGGACAGGACAAGAGAGTGGATTAGACTCACTGGTGTATATATTATGTGTATTACAAGTGTGTGTAAAACCCATTATTATGTAGTGACTCTCAACATCAAGCTAACTTCAACAGGCTGACCAGTATTTTTTACCAGCTTTGTGTAAAGCTTGTCTGACCTCACAGCAGCTGATATACAACATGGATTGGCCTGCATATGTTTTTGCTGAAAGTCTGAGGGTTATCATCAATGCTTCTCAATAAGAATTGAGGTGGACTGCAACTTTCTCCAGTAAACCTTTAGCTTATGACTTGGGAAACTGTCAGTTTGAAAATTAAATGAATAACACTTTCTAGGATACAAAAGGCAAAATACAAAAGGCAAAATATAAGTGTCAGAACCGGTGGTGGAATGTTAAGTGGGGAAACTGAGTGATCAATGCCAAACAAGTCTCTGAAAGAGAGAAAAGAGAGTAGATTCCTCCACTCTATGATATCACTGACCTGATACAATCGTGTATCCAATTCCTCGAGGTCGACCCAGGTCCTGATCAATTGCTCTGATCTTTCGAACTTCATAGCCCTGAGTACAAATACACAGAAGTAATGCATAACCCTTAGTATAAGCAGTCCAGTCTACAAGACATGCACAACACTTTTGATATTTTCATAGCATGTAAAAATCACCCAAACAATTTTACAATACTCAAATTGTCATTATATGGATTAATGCCATGTTAACATTATATTCTGCTGCACAAATTTGATAAGCAGATATGTTCTTATTAGGTTAATTACGCTCCTAGAAAACATTCCTCATAAGGTTTAGTTCATTTTCTGCTTTCTATTTTAAATACCATGGAATTAATGTTAAACTGTTTTGTTTTTCTTCATCCCACTTTTTTAGGTCAATTACAAACTTTTTTCTGAATAAATAAATGGTTAAGATGTAAACAATGTCATTCAGAGTGGTTTATTGTGAAAAGCTCAGTTCTAGAGATTCTTGCAAAGTCGGAATTGTTCACAGTTGTGATGTTTACGGTAGTTCGGTATGCTAGAGGCAAATGCAGGTGCATGCAAGGACTTTATTCACTTTAACATGCTGGATGTTAAGCAAAATAATAGGAAGATAAACTAAACACTAAACTGACCCACTGAGGTAACATAAAACAGAGTATGACAATGCAAGGGTGGACTGACAAAGAAAGACTCAAAGACAGAGATACTTATTTCTGTGGTAGACAGTGAGCAGCTGGGAAAGGCGGAGTACAAATGGACAGGTGGGCACACTAATCAGGGAGGACGTAACAGGGTGGAGCTATGAAACCGTAACGAAAACAAGAAGCCACATGATACATGTAAAAACAAAGGCTGGGCATGACAGAAGGGGCAAAATAGGACAGGATGTTACAGCAGTTACGGTGTTAAGAACATGATGTCTGAGGAGTTTAATGGCCTTAAAAGGTAAAGGTCATTACAGGAAGTGGTTATGAATACAGTGTCTGATACTTAAGACACAGTTTGAAAAAGGTTTGGCCTAAACTATATATATATACAGTGAAGGAAATAATTATTTGACCCCTCGCTGTTACATGAGAATTATGCGGAAATTTTGACAAATTAGTGGGTCTCCCAGTTATTTATTTATTCATATCTTTTGAACATGTTTAAATTATTTGTTAATTATTTGATTCATTTTTTGAACAGATAAATATATTAATTTTGGAATTCAGTGATGCTAGTGGACCTCTAACAAACTGAATATGTTTTTGTTTGTATTTCAATTCAGTACATACTCAGTACAAGTTTTTGATAACATATCACAAATAAGGCAGGATGTTTCAACATTCATCATAGGAATAAAAGACAAAATAAAGGCTAAGTAATGAGAAACAGATACAAAAACAGACTTACAATAATGCAAGACCAGACAAATAGGCAGAGAATCATGACAGCTACAAGACAAGACTAGACAATTCTAGGAAAGGAGTGACAACGAACAAAACATAAAACAACACAACTAAGAAGGCAGAGCAAGGGAGGAGGTAAGTGAGGAGACCGTAGAGGGTAGAAACAGGATGAGGAAACTATGAATGTTTTTATTTATTTATTTATTTATTTTTATATAGTATTGTTTTGGTATCAACACCAAATTCTCGAACTGATAGCACTACCAGAAAGTACGCAAATCTGGGTCCAGCACATTTCAGTGATTTAACTCTAACCCACCAACTTAATCTGGTAACTGACTGCTACATAAAATCAGCAAAAAGACCACCAAACTGTTCTAGACGTCAACCCTTCCCATTTAGTGCTGAGCTCACACACACACACACACACAGTTTTAATGCTATTACAGCAGAACCTAAGGCGATCAGGCATCCCATGTAATAGGTCCTGGAACAATAGGTCCTGAAAATAAAAGTAGGCCCATTATTTCTGTGAAATACAAAAAGAAAAGGAAGCTGACATTTAGGGTAGCTGGATTTTCTTGTTTAACACCAAATTATAACAGAGAGGGTTTTTTTGTTCCTATAATATTTCTTCAACAGGTTACATGCCTAGTTTGAAAGGCAAATCAAAAAACAAAATAAGTAGTTACACTCTTACAAATTCTTCTCTGCAGGAAATAATAGACCAGATAAAGGCTAATAGCAGTTTATTATCACTGTACAAAGGTTGTATCCATTCATTGTTAGCCATGCTAGCATATCTGGTTAGGCTACTATTTTCAGTCTGGAGCCAATATTTGAGAGATGTTTACTCCACACATTTACATACCTAAATTGTGTCTTTTAGGGCTTTAAAGTGCCAGAGATTTGATCAAAAACATTCTGCACGAATTTAAACAAATTTGAGTCCAACCCAAGCCAACAGTATGCTTTACCACCACCAACCAGAGAACGGATAAACGTAGTCAATGATTTCCCCAAATAAATCCGTTTTTCTGTATGGGCACTATTAATGATTTTTTTAACATTTTTTACCGGCTAGAATCACGCTGAATGATGGGAGAGAGGGAGCACCCACCAACTCACCCAGAGAGAGCGAGACTAATTATGTTTTCTTATAATCTCCCTACTAGTTAATGGTTGCAGCACTTGGGATAAACTTTAATTTAAGTCTTTACCTACCACACTTGACAAAGCGTGCTAGTTTGTGTAGTGAGTGTCATAGTGAGTGTGTTGATCTTATGGTGTCAATCAAACGCTTATTCACTGTAGCAGTAATATTCCATTTCTTTTTAATGACAGAAAAATAAACTGAAAAACAGCCTGTTTTAAATTTAATTCTTTGTGTGATGTTACAAAATTCAACTTATTTATATATGGCCTATTTAGTCCACAGCAAAAGGAATTTTTCAGCCTGGGCTGCTTTTCACATGAAGTGCAATACAGGGCAGCCAATCAGAATTATTTAATTCGTTTATGTTTATGTGTCTTATGTGTCATAAAAGTACTAAAAGAGTAACCATAATTTCAGTGTATCTATGTGTATTTTGTGTGTGTGTGTGTGTGTGTGTGTGTGTGTGTGTAAGTTTATGTGTGGCAGCATGCCTATCTGCCATTGATCCTGCTAATAGCGCTTCAGTCGTGTTTATGCTTCATTTCTGCCCAGCACATACTACTGCCATTCGCCAATTACATTACAATCAATTACCGGCTCCTTACTGAGAGATAGAGAGAGAAAGAGAGAAAGAGAAAGAGAGACAGAGAAGGAAGAGGAAGGATTGTTGGAAATAAGTGAGAGAGAGAGCTTGGAGAAGAGAAATGATGCTGTAATGATTTGAGAGCCATTCTCCCGCTGTCCACACAAGTGCAATGCTCAGTCAGCCAAATACTCATCTTCTCGACAGTCCCCCCCACTCTTTCTCTCTCTCTATATATCAGCACCCCTCCCCTACTAACCTCTTCCCTGTTTCTCCTCTTTTCCACCGATTCAGATCAGCCGTCTGACAGCCAAATTGTGTTTGGTCCTAAAAGGTTTTAAATGTCAAGCTGATGACACACAAACACACACACACACACACACACACACACACACACACACACACACACACACACACACACACACACACACA
>JBBJLS010000148.1:23376086-23389301 GCA_037577275.1 Bryconaethiops microstoma | reverse complement strand
AGAGAGAGAGAGAGAGAGAGAGAGAGAGAGAGAGAGAGAGAGAGAGAGAGAGAGAGAGAGAGAGAGAGAGAGATTAAGGGGTCTTAAATCTCAATCACAATTAAATTCAACTGTTTTTATAAATGATGTTACTTTAGGAAACATTAAATTTGCTGTTTTAGGAGACTAAGACTTATTAAACATGCTATGTGATCGAAGCAATTATTAACACATTAGTATACTATAGACCATTCATTTCTGAGTTAATGGTTCATGATGCAGGGATGCATTTTACACTCCTACTTCATAAGAATGAATACAAATAAGTTTACAAAAGCCACTTTAAAGAGACTAAAGCGCTTAAGAAAAGGCTGCAGAGCAAGACCCAGCTCGAAAATACATTACAATGAAAGCTTATCATGCAGTTATCAATAAGTAAAAATAAACTGCACAGTTACAGATATAGGAAGCACCATCACACAAAAACAAAAGTTCAGAAAAGCAGGGCAAACAACAGTCTCCCCAAACCCCCACCCCACCCCCTCCCTCCCTCTCCCTCTCTCTCTCTCTATCTGTATCTCGCTCTCTCTCTAGTGGGTACCCCCTCTACAGATTTTCCAATATCAATATCATAATTTTGTTGCTGAGATTAAGAGTAGAAGGTTACAGTTCCATTCCACAGCTTTTAAAAATTCCAACAGCAACACCTAATTCAATTTCCTGAAGGACTGATTTTATATTTTTATAATATGTAAAATATGTATCATCATTATAATTATTTGCTTTAAATTGAATATTGGATATATTTTATTGCACATATAAAATACATAGAGTCCATATAGATGCCCCTACAGCCTGACATTGCATATGAACAATCTTGTGTGCTGGGCACAGTAACAGGTGTGTGTTTATAGAGGCACCTGGCTAGGGGCTCCCTAACCCATTCGGCTTTAGATGAGATTTGAGTGCCAGTCACTGGGATGTTGCCAGCCTGCACTAATGAGAAACACCAACAAAAGAGCCTCTGAGAGCTTTCCTGCTGCAGACAGACAAATACACAAACACATACACACTCACACTCACACACATACATAGTAGGTTAGAGGACATGTGGTGCAGACATTAAAAAGCAAGAAAGGGGTTTGACAGGAGCTTTAGACAGTGATACTGTGCTGAGGGAAGGCTAACACAGCACCTAGGGGTCACACAGGAGAACCAGAGGATTAAAGGTACAGTAGGCAACAGGGATGCAGGTATTCTCATGTAATAGATTAAAACAGTGTAGCACCACAGGAATAAAGCAGGAAATAATCATTTTTTTGCCTTCCCTGAATAAAGCTGGGAAACACAAAATAACATTTTTGCCCAACCCTAAAAGTAAGCATCTAAAAACAGCAGACAGTGGTTTAACTAACATTAGCCAGCCTGTAGTTGTCAAAGAGAGTAAGACTCTGGGTTCATGCCAAATTTTGAAATTCATTTCAATCTCAAATAGACCAGCATATTTAACTTCATCACTACGGGGTTGTGCTGGTGGTCTCATCATTATTTACTACAAGAACTTGTATTATGTAACTCAAATTGTGTCACCGCCTTGCCACCTCTGCCACGCCTCTGGCAGTCCCTGTCACCAGATTACTGAGCCTATGATTGTTTTTTACTCAGGTGAACTTCTCATTTTCACTATAGTTCTAACATTTGTTTTCATTTAGTTGACTGAAACGTGACTAGACTAATAATAATAATAATAATAATAATAATACATTTAATTTATAAAGCACTTTTCAAAATACCCAAAGACGCTGTACAATTTTGAGTAGACAAAGAAAATGGATCATTTTGTTTGTCTACTCACACTTAAATTTTTTTATCCCCCTGTAGTAATAGTATCAAATATCGAGTACTATCCTTAGTATCGTATCGAGTTTGATACCGATGACAAGCCTAATATGTGTGCATTTTTTGTGTGAGGTTGTCAGGCCTGGAGGCAATGACGGTGGGTGGACGCTAGAGGCCACCCCTGTTTAAGTTTAGGCTTTGGTTTTGTATTAGTCACAGCTGGGTGTCATTGGTGGTTGGGTTTTGTGTTCACGTATTTAGGGTTTTGAGTTTAGTTTACGGTTGTCGGTCAACCCGGTCGTTATTTTGTTTTACTCCTGTCTCCCTTTGTTTAAAGCAACTAGTTCTAGAGTATGGCTTACATGTCTGTTTTGTTTTGTTTTTGTTTTGGTTTAAAATACAGAAAAGACAAAATGCACTCTGAGTTCCCATGGTGCGTGTGTGCTTGCCGAGCGTGCGAGGAGAAGGGGTTAAGACGTGACAGATTGACCGACCGCAAAAACAAATCACTGCAAACGTGGCGTGGAGGAGTGAGGAACAGACCCCCAAGCAACAATACTGACTCATGGGGGAACTCACTGCTTTGAGCACCCCGGCGAAGGCGCCGGACACAGATGCTCTTTCGTGAAGAACAACTGGTTCTGAATCTATATACTGTTTGTGCTTGTAAGAAGAAAAAGGATTTTTCCGTTTATGAATTGTGAATTGGTTTTTTGACAGAAACAAAATTGAAATGTAGAAGAATATATATTGAACGTCATTATGTAGTTACATAATAGTATGTAATGGTATCCAGTTGTCACAGTTCCCTGATCATGCACTTTTACCTCTCTTCCTCAGTCTCCTCTCCCTTTTTCTTTCCAAACTCATTGTCCCACTTGCTATGTCCACTTGTAGTACTTTTGTAACCCTGCCATGTCATATTTTTGCCAGGTGTTTCCAGTGTGTTGCATTCCAAATGTTTTTTGCACATGACATTTGCTGGAGAATGTACTGCTGATGTGAATGATGTAACACAGCAGCCAAAACATTTATTTAATTCTAAAAACTGCTCAAGTTACTGAAAGCAGGTGCATTCCCCACGCTACATTCAGTTTAAAACCACTTAAACAGACACACAAATAAAGAAACAATATACCTTTTACATCACATCTGCTATACATAGTTATATGCATGATATACATTAATATACAGTTTATTTATAGTCTATTACGATCTTCATAAAGCATGAAAATTCATCATTACACAAAAAGGCTGACTCATAAACTAAACAAATTTGAACAAACAGGAATGCCTCTGCCATGAACAGAGTAGACAGGGACAACAAGCAATATGGAGTAACTGTTCTTAAACATGACTCTAACACTGCACTCACCTACATCTGTAATCAAATTGTGAGTCACTCTGTATAGGAGTGTATGTCAAAAGTAATGGAAAAGCACACACTTCTGGCAAAAGGAATCAGCTTATTTAACCTTCTCTAAAACTTCTAAACAAGTAAAAACAAACAGAAGTGTTTTTATTGATTTAAATGCTATTTTTACACTGGTAGTGCACAATTTTATTTCACCCCGTCTGTCTTTATGAATTGTTTTCACAGCAGGGTCCTTTTTTACTCCTCATTGCACACTAGCAGCTCAACAAAGAGAGATGATAATGTCCTAATTCTTCTGATAACAGTATGTGGAATGATATCTTAATCACATTGGGTAAAAAATCAATGGGTATTTCCAATCATCTGGATGGATGGCCATAGTAGGCCTGCAAAGAGTCACCACAGCATATTTACATGGACAGGTGCATGTGCATCAGTAAGTATAACATGTAAAGCCCAGGCTCTTTCTACATCAGCTCTATCACATTTGTCACAAGCCTAAACAACAGCCACTACACAGGCTAATTGGTCTTTCTCGCACATTCATATGCACACAACTACACACACACACACACACACACACACACACACACACATGCACGCGCACACACACAAACACACACACACACACACACACACACACACAAACGTATTTACACACATGCTCACACACTTTTATTAATACTCACCACTGTGGGAAAAAAGGTGAAAAAAGGACTAATTAATAGAACGATTTATGAACCTCTCTCCTTCTTTCTAATGAGATTTATGCAAATTCAGCTGCTTTCAGTGTGAGTTATAATTTGGTTGAAGACGGTGCAAATTAAGCATTTTACTACAGGCTCATTAATAATCAGGGCTTGGTTCTTTCTCCCACTCTCCAGGCCCTTTTGGATCCCTGTCGCAGGGGGGAAATCCATTGTCTGTGGGCAGATGTGCTAGCGCGGGATAACAGATGGACACTGGGAAGAAATATCGTGTCTCCAAGCTTCAGGAACGTAGGAACACAAACCCCACCACACCACCCCCGAACACCCCAACCCCCCCTCCTCGACCCCCCTTAAATGTTAGCCTTTAGCACCTATTTAGAACCTTGTGGGAAAACCACCACATACATTCATAGACTTTTGCTCATAGTTTTGCCATTTTTAAAAATGTCCAGCAATACCACTATGACTGGTACTAAAATTGTTAACTCTGGGTCAGCCGTGGTTATCCCTGTCCACTGATGGGCAAGGTAGAGGGTGGCTGCAACAGATGGGCTAAAGTCAAAGTGAAAAGTGAACCTATATGGAAGATCTTTAGCAGGTGTTTTAGACATCTCTCTCTCTCTCTCTCTCTCTCTCTCCCTCTCTCGCTCTCTCTATCTATCTCTCAGTAAGGTCTGTGCTTATGGTATGATTCTCTGTGCTTATCAGTGGCGGTAAAGCAGGCAGCCCTTTCGTCTCTTCCTCTCCCCAGCCTCCTGCTCTTCTCTGACAAATGATGCTATTTAGCTGAAAGTGATGCCAGTATTAAGCTTATGAATGATACACTGCACATTAACAGCCTCCAGAGCAGAAAGCCACTGACAAGAGCAATGTACCCCAGGACTCATCCATCTTACGTTCTCTATTGCTCTCTCTCTCTCTCTCTGCCTCTCTCT
The DNA here is from genome assembly GCA_037577275.1 of Bryconaethiops microstoma. NCBI lineage: Eukaryota > Metazoa > Chordata > Actinopteri > Characiformes > Alestidae > Bryconaethiops > Bryconaethiops microstoma. The sequence continues at coordinate 23,384,463 of JBBJLS010000148.1, read as the reverse complement.
CTTTCTCTCTCTGGCTGTCTCTATAGGCTGCTGTGTCATGTGGCCATCTCTACACACACAAAGCACAGAGGGGACCCATTGGACCACATCACCTTAGCACTGGACACACTGGCCCTTATTTATCAAAAATACACAAAAAAAATACTGGTGAATCTGCTTTAGCTACAGAGACACCCATACTCATTTTGTACTTTAGCATATCATCTGAAAGCATCAGCAACCAAAAATAATACCAGAAATAAGCAGAAATGGTCCAAAATTACTTAATAAAATCCAGTTACATTAACACACATTAAAAACCAAGAGTGTTTTATCTTTCTTACAAAAAGTTACCGTTTTGATTATAAGACGTTTTGTCCCAACAGGGATGGTATATACAATTTACATGAAACCCGTCCCACTTTATGCATGTGTGAGCCAGTTAAAGACAATGTATTTAAAAGGTTCATGAGCTAATGGCTGTCCTCCATGAAAAATGCAAGCACTGTCCCTCCAAATATCTGTCTAATCTCATAGGCCCAGTCATGATCTTACTAGAATTTCTGGAGACAACAATGAGATATTTTGTGCTTAATGGGGGTAAAAATGTAGACTTATTGGAGTGGGAACAAACTGTGAACCACTCCAGTGCCTTGTGAAGGTGGAGCTATAAGTAGGGTAACACGTCGAGCCTGGAGTAGAACGTAATCACAAACATGGATTTATTAACAAAAGAATGAGAAACAGGAGACTAAAAGGAAAAATAACAGGACACCGAACTAACACAGGGACCTACAAAATGAACTAAACAAAAGCGAAAAGACACACGGGGTAAAATACGTAAGTATGAACACAAGGGGGGAAAAACACAGGGTAAGAAGCTCAGTGCAAAAAACTATTAAGCAAAAGCCACAGAGCAAAAAGAACAAAGCAGGAACACCAACCCAACATCGCAGAGCAAAAATACCAAGAACCAACCAACAAAAAATTAGAAACATCTGGCCTGGGGAGGAGATAGGAACAAGAATCAGGTGGAAGTATGAATGGGGAACAGACACATAAACAAAGGCACATGGTGAATATTAAAAAGTGTTGTATGTAGAGAACACATTACATGTGGTAAAAATAATTACCTCTTCCAAAGAAAAGCAGTTCTGTTGGCTAATGATAGCATTTATCCAGGTAATGTTAGTTGGTTTTAGACCAGGGTTAAAAGTATAGTAAAGCAGCCCCTTACAGTCACACGTGAATACACCACAGCACAGCACACAGTGCAAACAATGTGAAATTCTTTCTCTGCATTTAACCCATTCACCCTTGTTACCAACTGTTAAAGTTGTCCGCATGCATGCATTACATCGGACTACATCATATGTATAGTCTACTCTACTACACAGAGTTCAAAAGTGATCTGTAAATGTCAATTTATATTTCAATATTCTAATGTGTTGACTAATTGATCTACCATTTTAGGTCAGGCATTCCCTGATATTACTAAACTGTTGTTACTAATATTATTAATAACGATTTTGCAAACTGCCATGTTTCAATGTAGGCAACTTAGAAAAAGGGCAGCTATTATTATACTTCAGTTATTATACTTCTTCTGAATTTCCAGACGTGTAGATATTTGCACAGGTATCTACAACATACCTGCTCAACACCTTACCACGTTCAGTTCTGCATGTACCAAGTTAAAATGCACAGAAAACAAAGCCTGTTTCCAACTCAGGGTAAATTCAGCAAACAAAGAATGGATAGAAGAAGTTAAAAATTGGATGTAAAAATTGGAATGTTGTTAAGTTTGGTACTGAGTCTCATCTTGGACCTGGCATTAGTTTATAAACTCACCATCAATAACACAGGTAAACAGGTCAAAATCATCAGAGATACGCTTATGTTGGTTTTGTAATGTTTTTCATGCTGATTTCAAATCTGTGTTTAGTTTTTAACTAGCACGTACAGTTTTTGTGATGAAGCTAGTTATATATTGCATGATAGTGGTATAATTAGCATATAATAATCATATACTAAGCCTTTATTAACGAAAGAGTGGTAGCTGACTGACACTGATCATTATATCTATGCCACAGTGTGAGCCTATCTGACTTCAAGTATCTGTTTCAAAATGTTGAAACAGTTACTTGATCGGTGCCTGCGGTTTAATAAAAACCGCATGCAAGTCTATTGTACATCTAATATTACTCATAATTGAAAAAGTTGATGTGACTAAAAAAAATGAAAGCAGATCTGAAATCAGCATGTGAAAATGGTTTAGAAAAGTGTGTTGTGGTTTCTGATGATTACAATTTTTTTGTTGTTGACCTGTGTAGTCAGTGTTCCACCACCACAGTTCACATGACATGTCCTTGGAGTTCCTTTACAACCTATGATTATGACTTTTCTCCATCACTACAGAAATACAATACATACATACATCTTGATGGAAGTATCAAAAGAAATCATTGTTACAGGACAGTTTGGTACTCTTGTAGATCAAAACAGCCTGAAGGAATAGTTCAGTCAATGGTGTCAATGTTGCTAATAATGAAGTCAAAAAGTCAAAAATCACTCTTTAGTATTATTTAAAGTATATTGTGAAACTGGTGACTTCATTCATTGTTACTAACTTGAACATATATATGATTGAACTATCCTTTAAGCAAACCAGGATATATTTCCCCCGGTATTGTTTAACAGCTTTACAATATCAAATCTTCCACTGCTGTGAATGAAATATACTGAAATCTACAACTCATGCAGTAGACAGCAAAATATCCATTGTTAAATGACATCCTGTGGAGTCAAATGTAATCTCGATTAACCCTGTAACTCTGTACATAAATACTAAAACTATTGCAACTTCTCATGGCCCAGAGCAATGTTTGATTTTAAAAAGGAGTTGCAGGGAGTTGGGGTTTTTTTCCAAAAGGGGAACAGGAAGCAGGTTCAGCAGGGTGGGGATGCGGAAGGAGAGACTGAAGCTTTGCTCTGGGATAGCAGGCGATGGAGCACGGAATGCAGGAAACAGATATAGTCATGGAGACTATTTGGAAGTAGTTCAGCATGAATTGTCTAAATTAAAAAGTAAAGCAGTAAACCACAAGAAGCCGTACATTATAGTGATTTTACCTCAGTTGGGAGGTGACAAAATACAATCTTATAAAGTACACCAATGTTCAGTGAATTAATTTATAAATACAGCTCTCAATAGTAGTAGTTGAATACATATTATTTTGTTGATCAAGAAATATGAGATTTTAAGGCCCAAACAATAAAAATAGAAAATCTAGAAGGTAATTGTTATCAGGTGATTCAGATTAATTTATGAAGCAATGTAGCTCATTTACAGCAGGCTATGGTTGCCACCAAATATTTATTCAAAAAATATTTTATATACTGTATGTATGGCAGCCTGCAAAGACCTTTGATGAAATTTGAATTTTAAGCTTGGTCAAAAAACAAGATATGATATGTTAAAGTGTACCACCTCAGAACAGAAAAAATTATGTTCGAAGATTTGACTGTATTCTATAAAGGATCCTCTTCAGAAGTCTTCAAATCTTGGATCCAGCTTCCAGTTAAAAAATTTTGTACTCACTGGTAGGGGAGACCTGAACCTAGGTGACCAAACAGCTCCATCCACAGTTCAGCTATTGACCATTAACTAAAAAAATCCAAGGCAAGGTTCAGATTTGAGGACGCCTAGTCTATTTTGTCAGGAGGTAGAAGAGCATAATTTAAGAGATTTCAATTTTAATTTGTAATTGTATTTTTCAACACCAATAGTAGCCATATAAAAAATCCATTGTTACTCATGATATTGTTAATATGATGTTGTGCAATTATCTCGTCTACACCAGATGATTAGCCTGTTGTAGATGACCTCCTTTCTATCAAAGGCACCACTGTATCACTCACAATCTATTTTGGTTCATTTACACTACCAATGTTGTTCAACACAAGGAAGATTGTTAAAATATCTGGCAACATTTCAGCTGTTCTAGAAAACTTTCAACCGTGTCAGCTGATGATAAGGACACACATCTGTATGAATCAGAATGATTTGCCACAGGCTCTGTTCTGGTTCAGCATTCACTAGGTTTTACATTCAGATTCCCACAGTTATCCCACTTTTAACCAGCATCTCCCCTTCACCATACTTTTATTCTTTACTTTATCCTTCATTACAAAATTCTTTATTACTCAAACCACCTTTTCTGTTTTTCACAGAATTTAACACCAAGCTCCCAAGACCTACAATTATGAGAAAATAAATTGGAGATAAAACAAGATATCAGGTTAAAAGAGGACAGCTTTCTGCAGCTAAATATATTTAATTAGTTTGGTACAAACAAATCTCTGTACAGAAACGTAGTAAAAGGCTGCCCTCTCACAACAGCTCATCATGGAAATTTTATCCATACTATACTACTTTGGAACGGGAACACTGCTTGATGAATAACTTTTCAAAAGCAGAACTTAAACTTAGGTTTGGACAGTTGATTACTTTCCTAAACCATATGTGTATTTTATTTTAACCAGTACTGTCAGTAGAAACATCAGATTTCATTTGGTACTTTGATTGAGGGTGTTCTCTTTCAGGTTAGTTTTGGAAAATAAGATTGTTCAACTTCAAGTGTGGCAAGTTAAATCGGGCATTGTTTAAGTCAAACAATGCAAACACACATAGATTACTTCTTCCTCACACATATTCACACAGAACAGCTATATACGGGTTTATTTGAATTGTTTTATTTCTTCTTCTTCTTCTTCTTCTTCTTCTTCTTCTTCTTCAAGAAAACAAAATTGCAATACAGATACTAAAATGCTAATAGACAAAGATAAAAATAAATATTAAAATCAAACTTTCAACAAAAAGTTGAGCCATGTTTCAAAACTGCATAAAATACACAATCAAAATCATTTGTTTTATTCACTATGTGGAAAAATATAGGTTAGCAACATCTGAGGTTTGCCACACATGCATTAAGCACATTAATGCATAATTCAAATGATGTGTGTGGTCTTATGTGTGTGTATTAAGTATTTTACTATGACTTTGTGGATCAGCCAATCAGAATTTAGAACTGTAAATTCTGAGCTGTAAATATTCTGTTTTACAGTGCATCTAGTGAACAAATGTGAGTGCTTGAAAAGCTGTGTGTGCGCATGCTGATATGTGGATGTGATTGTGATGTGTGGGTGAGTACAGACCCTAAGGCAGTTGTATGTTTAAAATAGGTCCTGGCTTGCCGAAGAGTAGACCCTGGAGGCCCTTAAATCACCCCACAGAGGGTATTCATCAAAGGGCAGATCAATAGAGCCTCACCCCCTGTGATTGGAGAGGGCCCCCAAAGGACAGGGGAAACATACCTAAACTTTATTAATGTCATCTCATCTCTACACACACAACTGGGACACTATGTGTGTACCATCTTCAGTGTTTTATGCCTCCAGCCTTTTACAACAGTACCAAATGACTTTACAACAGTACCAAATCCAAAACAGACTAGACAAGCTGCATCCACACTGTGTGGAAACAACACGCATCAGTTTTTACTTTCATAACTAAATAATTCAAGTTATTCACTCTGGAGAGGAATTTACATGATAAGTGTCTTCCTCAGAAGATGCTTTATGCAAAGGAATCTTAGACTAAGCCATGGAAATGGGTGTTCAAACATGGGCTGTGTGGTATAATCACTTTTTAAAACCAAATTAGCTTTTAAAAAATATCCTGATAGCTGATATGATATTATTAAATAAAAGACAAATACATTACAACTGTTGTTTGGACACGCTGCAGAGAGTCTGTTTTCCTTGGATGGAGGGTCAGGCAGAGTCTGCTTTCTGAGGTGTACAGGCCCTCACTCGTTTGCTCACTCTTGAAAGCTAAGTTAACACAAAATGAAGTTATGTGGAAATACAAAACATAACCAAGAAAAGAACAATGCCACCTTTGTGCTCACCATCTGCCTCCCCTACCAGATGCAAGAAGTGTAGCCAACTGTGGGAGAAGATTGCGGAGCTGGAAAGCCGGATTTGCACACTTTACCAAATCAGGGAGGATGAAGGTTTATTGGATTCTATGCTGACTGTGGCTAATGCTACTGCTACTGCCCTGACCCACTGTTTCCCAGGAGCGAAAGTAAAGGACATCATGCAGAGACTCCCCAACATCTTGAATCAAAACCCAACGGCTCAAAATGTGATCGTGCATGTGGGATGTAATGATATCAGAGACCAGAGATCAGAGGTAGTAAAGAGGGATTTTATGGAGCCCTTTTCCTTACTGAAAGAGCTAAACATCTTCTCTGGACCACTTGGGAAAGAGGAACAGGATGATTCAGCTGAACACTTAGTCTCAACAGTTGGCTCCAAAAGACCTGTCCCAGTCTGGATGTAGTCTTCATCGACAACTTTAATCTTTTCTGGAATCGACCATCATTTTTCTGGAGGGATGGAATTCACCCAAGTGAACTAGGGGCTGAAGTTTGCTGGACGTCAACTCCTACCACGTCTCTCCTCGACCTTCTCCCATCGAGCACGCTCCAGATGATATCATCAGATCTCATGCCACACATTGCCTAAATAATCAACGGCTCCTTGATGACCAGCCATGTTCTATCTGCCTTCAAGTCTGCTGTGGTCATACCGACTCTGAAGAAATCTTCGCTGGACTCTTTAGACATCAACAACTACAGACAGTTATCCCTTCTCTCTTTCCTTTCTAAACGTACCGTTTAGAACCAAATCAACTTGTTTTTCTCTCAAAACAGGCTTCTGGACCCCCACCAGTCCGGGTTTAAGATGGCACACTCCACTGAAACTGCTCTACTTGCCGTCTCAGAAGAATTTCTTGCGGAGAGATCAGCCAACCTGTCTTCTGCTCTGATTCTCCTTGACCTCTCTGCTGCCTCCGACACAGTCAATCACCAGATCCCCTTCACCACTCTCTCCAACCTTGGCATCTCGGACACAGCCTTGCACTGGATTGCATCCTACCTCAATGACCGGAGGTACCAGGTAACATGGCAAGGCACCCAGTCTGCTCCACGAAGATTATCCACTGGTGTCCCACAAGATTATCCACTGGTGTCCTGCATATGCAACTGATATGCAACTTATTCTCTCTTTCCCTTCCAGTGACAACCAGGCCTCAGCCCGCATCTCTGACTGTCTGGCCGACATCTCCTCTTGGATGACGGCCCACCACCTCAAGCTGAACCCCAGCAAGACTGAGCTCCTCTTCATCAAAGGGAGTCCTTCACCAAGCCACGATCTCATCATTTCTTTTGGAAATTCGGTTATCGTCCCGTCTAGGAAGGTAAGAAATCTTGGTGTCATGCTAGATGGTGTCTTTCTCGCCGCAGGTTGACCAGATCCCCACAACATCAGAAGAATTCAACCCTTTCTCACCATGAAAGCTACACAGATTCTCATCCAGTCTCCAGTCATCTCAAAACTGGACTACTGCAACTCTCTACTGGCTGGACTTCCACAGAAGGTATCAAAACCACTTCAGCTGATTCAGAATGCAGCTGCGAGGTTAGTCTTCAACGTTCCTAAGTTCACTCATACCACACCTTTACTAAGGAACCTTCACTGACTCCTGGTGGCTGCTCGGGCCCATCAGGCCCTTCTCTCTATTTGCTCCATATGTCGGTTTTACTTTATAGTGTAATTCTTTAATTTCCATAGAATACTTTAAATTGCATTATGTCTTTACATGTTATTAAAAAACTTAAACTGATTACCTATGTGGTCTAGAAAATTCAGTTTCAGCCTATGTGTAAGCCCCATGACTACAATGACTTTAGGTTGTGTAGGAGCAGAACATCTTCCACGCACAGGTCAGGTTGTTTGCTGACTAAGGAGAACAAAAGGGGTGTCTGGAGTATCTCCGAAGGACAAACCAGAGAGATGGGGCCACAAAGGGGAAATAACACCAGGTGTCCCTTATCTTTGAATTTAATCCACCAAATGATCAGAGTTCAGAGGACAGCAGGCGCCGCTTCCCCCAGGTCCTTTGACCCCGACCTTCCGTCTATACCATTAGGCTCATGCATATATTTACCCCGCTCTCTGACCCAGGAAGTCTGAACTATTGTAAAAGCTGATGAAGCAATCTTAGAGATCTCAGGATGTTTGAACTGTTGCTAACCTCTCACACACACGCTTGAACCCCCCCTCTCAGGCTGCAAGCCTGAGTAAGAGACTGGGGTCACACAGAGCCATGTGGCATTCCTATTCACTTTAGAGTGAATCCCATGACTGAGGCAAATATGCCTCTATGTTAAATGTTCCTAGATGTTTCTATGTAAAGGTTCAATTGTCCGTGTTTGCTTTCATAATTACTTGAATTTGTAAACATGTCTCAGTGTGTATCTGATCC